>CM052148.1:10446403-10508815 GCA_028455555.1 Augochlorella aurata | reverse complement strand
TGTTCAGATATATTATTAAAATGAAAATGAATTTTCAAAATTATTTAAAAACTAGCGTTACCCAAATATGGGTGACGTGGCGCTGAACGTGTTAACAATATATGTAATATCGGTGTCAGTTTCCTTATTTTGGTTCTGAAATGTGCATAGTACATTCAGGGCTTTCTATTTAGATTGTGTCATCCGGGGGTGATCAAATCTGTTGTCTATCGTTAAGAAATAATTCATCTCGTTATATATTTATATAAACCGAATTTCATTAGGATTTATACGATCTGAAAGAGTGGACAGCGTACTTTTTTGCTGTGACAGATTTGCATTCTGCAGTTCTGGTTTCGTTAATTAAGTTACCTTATGTTTTTAAATCGAAAACACGCGAACTTTCGCAATAAATTAATGGTGGTCTTACAGGTAAAGTGCCACAAGCGGGCATACAAGCGGGCATACAAGCGGGCTTGATTCTCGCGATAAAAGCTGACCATTTCATCAAAATGCTACATAGCACTCGTCCGCTCTAGAGATGCATTATCCAATTAGGATGTATTATACAATGGTAAATATTATCACTCCTGGCCTGAGAATAGCCGATTAATCGTAATTTCTGATTACACACTCTAAAACAGTGCCAGTAATAAATGCGTGTTGTTAGAATAGTATTTCTCCGATTTGGCCGTCATCGTATTTCGAAATTAACCAGATAACTTGAGAGATAACAAATACCACATTCAGTATACATTCGGTTGTCGAATAAACTAGATAAAGTAATCGTTTGCAAAATTCTAACGCAGAATACTAATGAAATTTTTATTGAAAAATTAAAACTGTCTTTCGTAGCGGCTATCCTTTTGTTCGTCGGTAGTCTATAACTTTGAAGAAAATTACTATACTTTTCTGTATGTTCAAATAAAATTCTATTCTTTCAATGCTAATAATTATGCATCGAAATTTGAAATGAATGTAAACATATGATAAATGATAAAACATGATAAATGATAAAACATATGATAACTGATATAACTGATAAAATCTTTTACTTCTCTGAAATGCTAGAAAACAAAGAAGTCCTATCTGTTATAACCGTGAGAATTATAATACCCCATATCGGGCACGTTAAACAGTTATTAGTTACAACGTTATTAGTTAAACTTAATACGACTAAGTCGTATTATTTCTATTCTACAATTAGAATTGAAGCCATGGCGGTGCTTTTACGAGAAATTGTAATTTACATTCATTTAATTTCGTATTCGTTACAATTACACAGCAGTCAGGAATTATTAATTACATTCATTTAATTGCGTATACGTAGTATTTGCACAGAGCTCGGAATTATGTTCCCCAATAATCAATATTTTTTTTCAAATGCTTTATTACTGCCATTGTAATTTTAAAGATAATTATTAATTAATGCTTTAAATGTTGCCGGTCCCATGTCGAGTGTGACTTGTCGCCGTACTTTGTTCCGGCTAATTAAGTTTGACATAACCGGCCTCGACATGAAACTTTTTGATTGTTTTCAATTAATGTTCATGATTTCAAGAATATTTCTCGTTTTATTATGAACGTGCAGTATTGACATTGTAATTGATGCTAGCAATATTGCTTCTTTTGTTGCAGCATTTGCTGCCTCGTTGTTCACCTTTATTCGAGCGTGGCTTAGAATCATGGTAGCGTAAGTCACTGACGTCACATAGTAATATATTTGCTTGTCCTTTTAACATTTTGTCATGTGTTTTTAAGACAAAAGTCATCATTTCCAATAATATTACCTTGCTACTAGTTTTTGTCATGTAGCCGGTTACCGTGTGTTGACCAACTGCTGCGACGCAAAAACGGATGCAAAATCGACTTACAAAAAAAATTATTCGTTGAAGACACAGAATCTTCACTGACATATTTTTAAATATTATCGGAAACGTTTGAAGCTATTTTCGTAGTTTCCGTAGTTACCCACCGTACCTCAGCCGACGGAAATGATTTTAATTCTCAAAAATCAAATTCCACCTCAATGTTTACTATTTCGAGACTGTGAACAATAGCAAATCCAATGTGAACAATAGATCAGAGATGCTCCGTAACAGCGCTAATCGCCGTGTCAAATGAATCCAACGACAGGGGGTTCCAAAAACGAAGCGTTGGCTCCTAAGAGACATTTGGTGTGTGAATGGATTAGGCTGCAAAATACAAATATTTTTAAACTAATCGAATGTAAGTGTATAATAACGATAATGCTAACTAAAGTAATTGATCTACTCTCGTATCTCACGCTGTATTCTTTTAACGCTCTCTCTATTGACTCTCTTAACGCACGTGTTACTCGCCCTCTCTCTCCCTCTCTCAACGTTTCATTCTGAACTGTAACTGTTACTGTTAGCGCAGCAAATTCGTTCTGTTTACTCCAAGAGATCTCTCACCCTCACTCCACACGCGTCTTCTCTCTGGTACGCGTGTTCTCTCATATAAATCACACGTAATTAACCAGAATACCATAATATTTATATCCATTGACTCTCGCTCCATCGTATACTCCGTCTACTTGCCAATCGCAGTCGCACTCGTACATTTTCACATTTTCTCGTAACTTATCTACGATACTGAAAAATGAACACCGCACAGTGTTGCGTTGTGTAAGAATTAAGAGACGATGCGACGGATAGATGAAACGCATGGTTCTTTGAATGGGCTCGAGCGCGAGCGTACGGGGGTGGAGCTGCGGGCCCAGCGATCGACCGCGTGAAATCGACCACCTCGTGCACCGCCATCCCACGGACAGCATCCACCATCCAGCATCCAGCATCCAGCGTCCACCTCCCGCTCCCACCCCGTTGCTTCCGCCATCCACCCTCGTGCTCGTTGTATTATCGTATGACCGCACGGGCTAGCCCCTACATCGTCAACATGTCCGGGACAAGCAGCGGCGCGCGTGTGTTCGTGCCCGCGCGCGCACACACGCGCGCACCTCTGCCCACGTACACGTACGACCGTGTACGTGCACGCTCAGACGGCCATAAACGAGGATGGGGTGTATCGGTGTGTGACATGATTAAACCGCCCTCCGCGAACCACACTCCCCCATCACCCCCTTCCAACGCCACCCCTCGGCCACCTCCTCCACCTCCGCCGCCTCCTCCTCTTCATTCTCCGACAACTGCCGCCAGCCAACATGGCCGCCGCTAATTAGCGCCTAATTATTATTTATTGCATTGGACGCGACCCGGTCTGTGCCGACACCAGCGACAGTCGCGACACACCGCGTAATATAGCTGCCACTACACTCTCTCCAACTACAGCCGCCACCGCCACCGCCACCGCTGCCGTCGCTGCCGCCGCCGCCAGCGCCGACGAGCCCTCGGATCTCGGCCCTCGGGCAAGAAGCCAATCGGGCTACGTTACTATCCGCATACGTCCGAAATCAATCTGGTCTATCGCAGTGATTCTAAACGCCGATTTTCTCGCGCGTCGGACCTCCTACTTCAGCAATAGGGTCGGATCTCCTGCTGTGATTTTAACGAGGCTGCCCAAAACGCAGTTTGCGAAGCGTATAACAGCAAAAAGCTGCTGTAGTACACATGTTGCGTACATTTCAGAGCACCGAATGCCCTTTGGAAGTTTCAAATACCGTGCGTGATTTCTTAGATGTACGGACTGTTAATTACTGCCAATTACTGTTTTATTGCATATTTCTAAATTAGTAAGTGCGAATAAATTCGCGTCGAAACATTGCAAAATTGATAAGTTAATAGAGGATTTCGTGTATTTTTCAATAATTGCGTTAACTTATTTTAATGGTGACTTGTTTGAAGCGGCGCGAGGCCGCTGCGGCTACCATAATTCAGTTAAAGGTGAAGGGTAGTAACGTATTTAATGCGTGAAGCTAAAGCGTATTTTTCAGGAAACCATTTGTAGAACATTATACCATTATAATATGTGTTATAAGTGTGGACCTTACATATTACCTTGCATATTGCTCGTTAGTCCTCCGAAATTTGTCCTAAATCGCTGTCATAGTACAAACGTTTTACGAAACAGAAATCTCGTATTTCACCGATCAAACGGTAATAACTGCTTAAGCTGACTTTGAAAAAACTGTTTGGAAGTGTACTTTGGCATCGCAGAGAACGATGAGGTCGATCCTTGTGTCGATCCCAGAACTTCTGAAGAGGGACTCGTCAAATCATTCGTTCACCGTCTCTACCTATGCGTTTAATATGAATTATAGTTGCCTTCCAAGATTTTTCGGTACAAGGGGAGACCCTCCCTTAACACGTCGAGCGCCGACAATCGAATACCAAAATTTGCACAAAATCAAAGCAATTTAATTAATTAAAGCGAAATTAGAGAGTTAAAATTGATCATAGGGGATGACATTAGAGCTGTTTCGCATCCGAAACATACTAGTCAAATTCAGTTTGTTCGGATATATTAAAATGAAAATGAATTTTCAAAATTGTTCAAAAATTAGCGTCACCCATATTTGAGTGACGCGGTGCTCAACGTGTTAAAGATTTCTGTGCATTTCAGAAGTTTAGAACTAGCTTCGGTGTTCTGCAGCTGTCCTTTATAATTTGGAGTCGTTATAAACAGAGAAGAAAATATAATTAAAATAGTAAACGAATATTTACATCTGTTCTAAAATTTGTTGATTTATTTAATATTTTACGAAAATACAAATCCGCAGAAAAATAAAATGTACTTCACGCTTATGTACGTATGTATAAAATAAAACGGGTGAAATGGAAAGATAAATTTCTAAAATCAGTACAATTGTTCAGCATATTTAATACTTGCGAGAAAAATATTACGATTTCAAAAAACGTAAAATGTCTTTTAGCTCTAGATTACCTGAAGTGAACATGGTAAAATTTTTGATTGAATCGTTCATTAATTTTTACATATTAATACAGACTTCAAAATTTAAATGTCGGTTATCACATTTGAGAAATTCGTCGAAATAAAACGGATTTGTAAATCTCTTATTAAAAATGTCTACGTGTAAGTCTCGCATCTAAAGGTTAATACTCTCTTCTAGACAATAAAACAAAGAAATATCACAATTGGTGCTATCATTTTTAACACTAAATCTACACATTTTAAATCTACACAAATTTTTAACAGCAAAGCGACTGTGACATGCGTTCCTTTAGAAGAATCACAAGACAGAATTGACTTTCCCTGTCGCAATTATATTATAACGGATGCTTAAATTAATACTCAATTTGAAAATAGAGGATTAGAAACTGGCCACGTCGATTGTTGGATCCAGCGTCGAACACTTGAACGTGCAAAATGGAGCCATTCGATTTTCTCTAAACAATCTCTTCCTATTTTCCTCTTCATCCTGCGTTTCCTTCAAGAAATCTCCGACCAACCACAGCTCTCCGTAGCGAATCTTAGAGTTCGAGGACCCGCGCTCGCCGCAATTTTCCTCAACGATAACACACTCGAGCATCCTCGACCGGCTTCCCATTGTCACCCTGAGCGATTCCGGTGAACGTGATCCGTGATCGGCACGAGACGGCGCATCATACAGCCGATCAAACGTTAAATCGTAAGGAACACAAACGGCCGGAACACGCAACAGTCCGTGGAATCGATCCCCGGGAATTTGTTTGCGGCTAGATCCGTCGGGCGCTTCCTTATCAACGCTCGGGTCGGTAATAACGAGAAAAAACGGAGCGATTCGAGGTGTTTTTTTCCCTCTGTCGTTGGATAACCACGGCGAGGATCACCTCGTGGATAGTCAACGCGAAGAAGAGGAGAGGGAGAGGGAGGGAGTGCCGGTGGAGGTAGTCGAGTTGAGTTGCGGCCGGATCGGTTGAGTTAAGTCGGGTCAGGTCGAGTCGAGCAGAGGTACCAACAGGGCGGTCGCAAATATTGGTATTTGGCAAAGACTATCCTTGATCCGTGTCTCTCTTTCTCTTTCTCCGGGTTTCCTTGTCATTTCCACCACCCCCGTCATCCTGCATTCTCTCACTTCCAGCCTCTCTTTGCCCTCGTCCTCTGTCTCTTCCTTCGCGCGGCGCGGCGACTCGCTGCGAACCACCCCCGCACCCCTTCGCGGGGGTGGCACGATGTCCAGTCGCTGCCCATCCGCCACTCTCGATCTGTTTCCATAGATTTCGCTTTTTTTCCAGAATCTTCCGTGCCCGATCTTTCTAATGATAGCATGCCGAGCAGCGATTTAAGACCTGGTCGGCTCAAATTGTAGATTCAAAACTCGAACGTTTGTATTTATTTGCGAAATAATGGGCAATGCTTTAACATTAAACCTACCGTGTTCGGAATGACCGGTCTCTCATTCTCTATTCTCAAATTATCAAAATCGTAAAGAATTTTTAATGGGAAATGATTGAACAAATTAATTAATTCAGACACGCTTTATCTAAAAATGACGGAACGTCTAAACAAATTCAGTATCGTCCTTCTTATCAGTGCTAGTTAAAGAAAATATTATGTGGTAGAACGTCGAAAATAATTACTCTATTTAAATAGGATGTGGCATGAGATACTAATCATGTCTTAACCGTGCTGCCGTTACCGTCACCACACTTGATGGCGAAAGTATTCTATAAATCCAATATTTTCATTACTTGAACGAAAATACACTCGGTTTTTATGCTTATACATAGTTATTCTCCAGCATGTTCTGTTAGAGAATATTCTATCTATAAGTATCCTTACGCATCAATTTTTCTACATATTCTCTGTCTACTTCCCCGAGATCAACGCATGGACGTCATTTCGATAGAAACAACAAATTATTTCATTTATGCAGATTTAATACTAGGAAGAAGATGTGCCAACAATTGTCAGCTGAAAACTGCCGCGTAGACCGCGAAATTGATGCATTTATTGTGAAAATTAGTAGATAAGCTTAAAATATTAGAAAAATTTTGTTTATATATTATCTTCAACTTGCTAAAATGCTTAAAGAGATACAGATACTTCTATTTGGCTCAAATTTACTGGAATCGAACGTTTTTATTTTGCATGAAAATTCATAGTCTACTGAGGTGTAATACGGGAACTGTCGTTGTTTAACTATATCTGTAAGAATTAACAAACTTACAGAGCTATCTTTTTGTTGCAGAGTGTAGGTTGGTAGACGGCACCGAAGATAATTGAACGTCGCGACGATGGGCTTGATTCGTCGTTGCAACGTGTGCAAATGACGCGCGGTTCCACGGTGAAAGGATCCCCGGGAGCAGGTTGCGATACTCGAGCGGACACATTGTGCGGCGAGTGCGCTCGAGAATAATAAATGGGAGTGGCGCGGAGCTTACTCGTGTTCGCCGGGATCGGTTAGGTATGATCGAGAGGGATGGATATTTTGACGGGCGATCGCGCAACAATCGAGGCTGCAGCTTCCGGATTTTTTTCATCGGCTGCAAAGCTTCGCGGGGTCGCCGGCCGATGCTCACCCGGAACTCTGGCCGCTGACAAACGCGCTCTAATATTTACCTCATGGAACTGTAAAAATGACAAACTAAACATTACATGTTAAAAACCTGGTTGCGTTGCGTCGACCGGCTAAACGGTAACGCGATGCTCCGATCGCGCGTCTATGGCCGCCAGGGCACCCTAATGCAAACACGCCGATCACACAGCTCTCTTTTTTTCCTTTGAGAATTCATTTGATTCGGGATCGGTCGATGAATTAATTTAAGCAAAAACTCCATCGAACGAAACGTTGTCTAATTAATCCGATTCCACGGTGTTCAAATCGGCTGCACGAAGCGAGCCAGCGTGTCTCGTTGTTGACGGCTTCGTACGATTTTCTATGATCCATTGTGTACTGCTTGCGAAATTATGTTAACAAGTTGGGAGGAAGCTAATATGGAATACAGAAATACATTTTAGCGAAACAGAGTATAATTCGAATTTTGGATAAAATAATATGTCAAGGTAGAAAACATATTTTGTCAATTGTGTTAGACAAGTTGACTTGTTATTTTAGTCAACATTGTCACTTTTCAGTAACTTTTAACGTTGCTTTTTCCTCTCATTATTCGAATCGCTCGTTTGCCACATCATAATCTACGAAACACAAAGCGGAGAAATTATTCTTAAGATATAAAATCAAATAAATGTTATGGGATATATTATCAATGGAAAATGCACAAAACACTGTGCACTATTATCACAATTTTCTTATTTTATTCACAATAAAGTGAATGTTGTCAATAAAAAGTATTCATTATTCGATAGTACAATATTTATTCTATCGAGTTACGTTATTATTTTCCCATAGTGATTCTTTGATTATAATTATGTTTTGATAGTAATACTCCCTACACATACGTTGCTAATAATTTATACTGCTCACTTTCCTTCCAATCATTAACATAAAATGATAAAGAAAACAATTTTCTCAAACTTTCGTATCAGATTATTAGAATACTACTGATCTAAGCAACAGTTATCATATTTTCAAAGTACCGTTATTTTTTATATACGAAATCGCTGTAACGTGTTGCAACATTTCTAAAAATATTTTTCGAAGAAGAGTGTAGCGTAAAAATGATGTTCTTCGAAAAAGATTGGTTCCCGTCCGATGACTAGGGACGACGGCAGGGGTTCGCTTATCGCGTGCGATTAATGGAGGATATTTAAGAAATTCTCACGGACGAGCGACATACGTCTTGAAATTGCTTCAACGCAACCGTGGGTCTCCACGAGAGCCGATGTTTGCTCAGCCAGGAACGCTATCGCGTTCTCACACCGGAAAATCTTCGAGATAGTCTTCTTCAGTCTCGGCCTCGGTGATGCGTGAATACTGTCGCGTCCTTCTTGCCCCTTAAGCTGTTCTCACACGCGGACCGACGCATTTTGCGCTGGCAATGTTTATACAATAATCGGAGAAACCTTTAACACGTTTAATGTCACGGCAATTTTACAGGGATTGTCTATGAATTTTCTATTATGCGATACATATAATGTTGAAATATTATCTGCAATAGATAAGTTACAGTGTATAACAATGTTTGACATGTTAATTGCGACAGGGGTCACCGGTGACATCAACGATGATAATAATAAAAAATTATAAGTATTGTAATTTGTTTAAATTATATATATTTCTACCAATCTGGGTGTGCCGGTCACCGATGCCCCGCATGGCGTCACTGCCAAGTTGAGTGGCGGTCACCGGTGACCTCCGTGGCATTCAGCGTGTTAAGATGAGTTATTCTTCATTGACGCTAGACCTACAAAGCCCTAAACGCGACTAATGCATATTCTTTAGTAACAATGACAGGTTTCGGTTCACTTAAATTTAGTATACGATTTCTATTGTAATTATTATCTATTGTAATTATTATTTCATAGAAACATTTTTATAATTTTGGTCACTGTCAAAGAAAAAAACAGAAACCTGTTACTATGAGCGCTTTGGTAGTTTTAATGTTAACAGAATTTTAGCGTTAAAAGAGTATTCATGAAATGAAAGAGCAAAATAATAATGTAACTGAAAAAATAGAAGGAAATTTTAGCGTAAAAGCGACTGGAAGTAACAAGTTATTTCAGAGAACGTGTCATCTTTAATCATTTTTTTACTTGGTTGACAAATGATGATTGTACTGCACGCTCAACAATAGTTATTTGATATTATCTCCGTTTATGATGAATCCAAATAGGTTGTAAAAATACTGTCTTGATTTGATTTAATACTCTAACTGGAATGCTAATTATGTATTGCTACAAATGTAGCTATAATTAGTATTTCGTATTATATTATTATTATCTTCATCAAGCAAAATATTTAATATACAATAAACATAATAAATCACACTTTCATATATCGGTTCATTCGGAAAGTTGTTCCGTTCATTCACGAGAAAATGAGAGACGTCTTTTTAACGTTCAAAGCAAAAAAAAAACTTTTCGACATTTTTCTGGCCACTTTGAAATCTTCTGCTCATACATATCTTGCGTTTTATTGGCGAAATACTAACTTTTTTTTTTAAACGAAACAACTTTTTGAACGACCCAGTAGCTTTATTTTCCCTCTGTAACTGCTCAAAGTGATCACATTTCGAGCTTAACTATTACACAAATAACTTAACTATAGCAGATTGTATTTCTATTCACGAATCGCTCATGATTTTCCTATTGCGTTAAATTGCATCCTCCATTTTTTACCATAAATAAATTCAACCGAGTTACATCTTTTAGTTGAACAGGAAAATGTAATGGAATCGATATTTTTTAGCAAAAGCCAAGGAGTTCTTCGCTTAAAATTTGTTGATCGATAATGTCGCTTATTATGTACGTATATACTGCAGGCTTCTGTAGCTGGATGAAACGAAATATTTCTTTTACGTGGAAAGACGCGATGCTTGTCATTTTTCCCGAGGATATGGGATAGATTTCCTGTGGATGGTGCTTAACGGTTAGTGGAAGGAAGGTGGTTTGGTGTGGCAGGACGGTGCGGCGATACACCCAGGGTACACAGAGAAAGCGCCGCGGTGTAAAGCAAACGCGCGACTACTAAGGCTAATCTCAAAAATGATAACGCGGAGATAACGTCGGCCCAGATGTCAGACGTTGCTTGCCACAAGAAACGCGTTGTTACCGAGTTCGCGATATCCGTTCCACCTTGGAACCATGGAATTCTGGTAGTTTGGACGGACACGGGATAATTTCCTTGGTACCTGTTCCCGTAGCCCACGAATCATCGAATCCTCAAAATTAACAAACTATTACCTGTTTTCAGAATATTAAAAATGATCGAATTGTTTTTATTAGCAGTCTGAATTTATATGGATATTTTCTAGCTTCATATTTGGTTTCGTCATTTAGAGGTATTTACGTATTCAGTTATCATAATTAATAACACCATAAATATATTCTTTGTGCGAAGATATATGGCTAGATCAGATCTAAAACAAATTTTATAAGTAATTAATGTTATTGGCAAGAAGAGTTATTCTTTGCCATAATATATGGTGATGAACTTGGTAGATTTATTGAAACGCCCTTCAGATCGGGAGATACTGCCATCTACAAAAAATTTCCTCAGTGCAATCGATTGTACATATAGTTCAATGAAATTGTGTAAAACATTAAAGTCGATCTATTTATATCACCACTTTTTAAAATCTCGTTTTGAGAGAACGAGCCTAATGTCGAATAAATATTTTTTCGTATAAGCTCCAGATGGTATAATCCTTTGAAAGAATCTTAACTTAAAAATCCAAGGAACAATGATCATCTAAATTGTTTATCAATACTCACTTTATCAACACTTACGTCTAACATGTTTAAACAATTTGACTAATTGTAACTCTCTCTCAGCTTGTTAAGCTTACGAAGCCTTCTGAAACAGAATCGATGGCGCACGATGACGCCTACGTTAACGTTCCGTCGTGTTACTAAGGGCTTCGATACAAATGATCGCAATACGATCGAATTAGAGCAGAAGAAACACCCTCGATCGTGAATCGTTCTAACAGAGGATCACCATGTATTTCGACACGGCGTTAACGAGGCTCGATCAAAAACCGGGGCTAGTCGACAAGGATAAAGGACCATCTTGGGTAATATATCACGCTTGACGCCAATAGAACGACAAACCCCCGTAACAATAAACCGCCTAATTAGTTGGACGCGAGGCCAGTCTTTGTTAGGCAACCCTTGGACCGTGCTCAACCCCAGCCTCTCCCTCAGCGACACGAACACGGTAATTTCATTCTACCCGGAGAGATTATCGGTCTTCGAGGTCGACCATCTCCTTAAACTGCCGCTATTGTTTTCACGAAACTATTCTAAAGTGTGTAAAAGTCATCTGTTGAAAAATGCTAGGTTTTTTATTTATTAACACGTTGAGCGCCGACAATCGACTACCAAAATTTTCACAAAATCAGAGAAATTTAATTAGTTAAAGCGAAATTAGAAAGTTAACATTGATCATAGGGGATGACATTAGAACTCTTTCACATTCGAAACATCCTAGTCAAATTCAGTTTGTTCGGGTATATTAAAATGAAAATGAATTTTCAAAATTGTTTAAAAATTAGCGTCGCCCATATTTGGGTGACGCGGCGCTCATAAGTCAGTAACACAAGGTTGACAATATAACATATAACTCAACTAAATACAAAGATTGCTATCTTTGAACACGCGAGCATTTAGTGGCAGTTGGGAATCTAGCTTGAGAAATGATTTAATGTAATGATTTAACGTAATGATTTAACGTAATGATTTAATAATGATTTAATTCATTTAATAAATTTCATCAATCTTGATTTTTTTCATTTAGGTATTTAATGTGACTTTTAAACGAAATCTATTTCGCAAATGTCAATCTGATGCCACAATAGCTGGATGTAACATTAACACCTTGTTCCATAACAATTTTGTAAATAAACTATGTTAGGAATAACAGAAAATCACTACTATTGTAATAGTAATTACTACTATTGTAATAATTTCGATCAATGAACAACAATTAATTCTTAAATTATTATTTCTAAGTATCAACACTTTATTTACAGAATGCCTATTAAAATAGGCTTTCTAAAGTCTCAACAATGTCGCATTGTAAGGACAGTTCAACCATTTTCTTTTAAATAATAATTTCAAAGGAAATAGTTACACTAAATTGATTCAAACAATCTGCTTGATCATAAATTAAATTTTTGTCGTTTCTGAACAATTTATAAAGAAATCTTCAACAATCGATTTTTTTAACAATTGAATTACTAGACGAATTAATCGAAGCTCGACAGTAGCATTCTCGTTCCCATGATTGTAAGTTATGGCGGGGTCAAACGAAGTCGTGGTTAATAATTAAAAACTCGTAAAAGGTGTGATCGTCGACTGCCCCGTCGGAATCGTTCTTCCGTGAGAACCGGAAACGATTCCTCGAGGACTCGCGGGGTGACACGTGTCGAGAGGCGCGACGACGACCGCTCCAATGAAAAAATCGCTTCTATCTCACACGTGATCGAATGGTGGAACACCTGCGACGCGCGTGTCGACGGTTAGAATATCGTCCAGACGGTCTACGTCATTTCAACGGACCCGACGTCCCAGGAACAAAGATTCTTGGTGGGACGTGCTCCTATCGTGAACGAGGATCGTATTCTAAATGCCAGCTGATTGCGGGACAATGAGGAACACAGCGTGTCCGAATAGAGAACAGAATCTTCGATGCACTTGCTAATTCGAATAGGTAATTCTTCGGGGAGTACAATGAACGAAACGTTATTCAAATTATGACCAAGTTTCTTCTCCAATAGTTCCCTTTATTTCTTCGATACACATCGATTCGAGTGGATAGCTTTCACGCTTCTCTTATTTCATCCGTGACAGTGAATCCTTAATTATTTATTGTGCCCTTCATTTTGTAAAATTTCGTATACTGACACGAACCCAGCAGAATTCAATTATTACTGCGTTTATTGTGTCAGATACATTGTACTTTACTGTTAATACAAATCTGGAATTCAGAACTGAATTCAAATAGAGACGGTTCTATTTTATTAATAATTATAGAAATTTTCTTTCGGACATCTGTTTCAACGCCATATTTAATAGTACTTAAAAAACTCCTCGCTTTGAAGTACTTTTGTAAATAGATGCAAGTAAAATAAGTTCCATTTTTTATGTTCGTTTTATTTATTGTTGTTTATATTATTTTTATTATGTTCGTAATATAAGGTAATATTAACAGTTTACCGACCGGTAACCTCTGAATCGGTCGTCCATTATTGAGTTATTAAATATTAGATATCTTTAGCGATGAATAAAATAAGTAAAATAGATAAAATAAATATTGTTTAATGCTGATGTTATGAAGATATCAAAATGTTAATATAATGTAATGTCGTAGAAAAAGTGAATGTTTTGTCATTTTAACCAAAACAGTGAACCGATAGATAGGTCGACAATTTGCACACTGAGATATCTAACATAGATAGCGTGGTGTGAACAACCTGAGCGTCGGCAAATGAATAATTTGTCGCGACGCGCTTCGTTCCGATCCTCTAATTGAATTTTTCAGCGTACCTCGCCCCTGTTTTCCAGAAATTCAATAAAATATCGTAACACCCTGAAAGGCGACAGCTTTATCCCTGATTGACTGTAAAACGTGCGATTATCGAGCAGCTCTCGTCGTCAATAATTGATTGTAGCGAGACATATGTTGGTCGTTCATGTTCCTTCCTGCCCACCTCGTCAGCCCCAACCACTTCGGGCATCGATCCTAACCGGCGATCTATTAGGCAACGCGCAGTTTACGAACAAAAGGACAGGTTGCCGGCAATACCAACGATACCGTCCGCTCATTGTTGTTAGTCGACAATACAGCGGCACTTAACAACGCGCACCAGGCTTGAAATATTAATTGGCGGGGTTGGGGTCGTGGGTGTGGATAATTGTGCCGGATCAATTCGGTAAACTGGAACGGATAATCTATGGGGTAGGCCCGTAGCTAAACTTATTAGCTGGTACATTTATTTACAAACGATTCTTTCGCAATTAGCGATTCTCCTCGAGAAATTTTAAAAATTTTTAAATTTTTTTCACGGGTCTTCCGTTTTCTATTGCATAAGTGCTGTACCCCCGTAATCTAGTCATCTAGAATGTTACAGAATATTATAGAATATTTGCAGTTTTGCATTTTGATATTTTGTACATAAACGAATGTTTCGTCTATTTTCCTTTATTGTTTTTCGATGCTCGTAATCTGCGAGGGATGTTGTAACTCATTTATATATAATTCATGATTTTGTGCTATACATATACGTATAACGCGTATAGGACACATACATATATATTCGTTAAAGAATCATCGTAATGTCTACCGTTCTTTAACATTTTCATTGCATCCAGCAAACTTTTTCGCACGATCCATATTTTTCAAGACACCGTGCAATCCACTTTAAACCGAACACAGTGACGAGTCGTCAAACACCTCGGTGCAAAAACCGCGCATCGTCACTTTTTTAGTAAAATTCTACTTAATGAAGAAGATTCACATATATCTTTATTACGTGGTGCAAGAATTAGATCATTTTCGAAATCTGCAGTTTCCCTCCTTTGCACCGAGGTCTCTAACTATAACGATAAACGTTTGCCTTGTCCGATCAAATACCGTTCTCCAGAGATGAAAAAAAACGCAAGGTACATTCTGACCGGAGTTCCGATAACAGGTGCACCGAGCCACAGACGAACGGTAGCAATTTGTTCGGCCGATTCTGACCGATTCTGACCGATTCTGACCGATTTTCACGGTGTATCCGGTCTAATGTCATAGCAGTCTCGCGATGGAATCTCCCTCGACGAGGTCTATGGTTAACCATAGCCGAGCTGGTCCATTGAAAGAGTGAACGTAGTGGCCATGTCTAATCGGGGAACGGTCAGCGAAACCTCCAAGGATTCCAAAGGTACGCGGATCCATCTATTTGGATCATCGGTTCGGAGATTACGACTCGAAGAATCGACCGCTACGTTTGAACCAGATTCGCCTAACAGGATCGGTAGCCTGGCGGTGGAAGGTGAATTTCATGGGAACAGATTTTCACATGAACGCGAAACCGTCTCCGATGTTACGCCTTTCCGGCGTCGTCTTTCAGTTTTTTTTCCTGTTTCTTCTTCAGCAGGTTCGCAGGTGAAGGGGAGAATAAGGATGAATAATGAGCACAGAATCTTTGTGGGAATTTTTTGAATTTCTCGATGTCGCAATTGTTGCGAAATAGAGTTTCTGAAGAACCTTGTTCGGCTTTCAGGCGGTATGGAACCTGGAGCCTTGAAATAAATAAATGAATTCGACGTTCTTTTTGGCTCCTTCGTAAAAAAGCTAAGATTTCATCAAGCTCCGTCTTCATGTTATTTCGATAACCCGATCCTCAACGACACAACGGTGAGAAATTAATAAGGTGAAATGATAGATAAGCATCTTTAAAAACTCCATCTTTGTGAATGAAAGTCAAGGTAAAAGAATAAAATAAATATTGCAAAAATATTGTCAAATTTACACGAGGCACGGATAAAGGTTAATATGAAACATAAATTAAGTAATAAAATAAAGGGTTACTATAAGTATGAATTATCCGGACTCAGATTTGCTCCAAAATAGGAAATATCAAAAATTAGGATAAACCGATGCACCAGAGTACACGTTTCGAAACAGGTATACAGTGTTCGTTCATCCGCTATTAAAATGATCACTGCATAGTGTAGAAAGTCGATTAATACACGTTCTGATAACAAACTGTTATGCAGGTATATTAAAATTAAGAAAAAATACATCGAACTACAAACAGAGGTAAATGGGACAAAAATTTTTAAGAGACAGCTTGGATCGAGTTAGATCTTCTTGACTTTGGGCAGAGGTTCGTGTGTAATGTTCCTTCTACCGGGCAACCATGATTTCGGTAGCATTGGCTGTGGTACCGATTTACCCTGTTTCCGTTTCTTGTTCTGCACGCTTCTCGACCGGCGATTTGTCTTCGTTGTTTTCTTCTTTTTTCCGGTCTTCTTCTTTGAACTTGATTTTCTTGTCGTAACCTTGCGCTGAACGGAGGTCACCTTTGCATTGTCCGGGTCGAATCTGCCCTCGGAAAATAAATTCTTTTTAATAATAGTAATAGTCTGACAAAATCAGAACGACTTATTTAACAACATTGAAATAGATAGGATGTCATCATCATCGTCATCGTCATCGTCATCGTCATCATCGTCATCGTCATCGTCATCGTCATCGTCATCGTCATCGTCGTCATCGTGATCGTCATCGTCGTCATCATCATTGTCATCGACATCATCGTCGTTATTGCTATTATACTACTATATTATTGGTTATTACTGTCTTATTATAAAATAATTATAAAAAAATAAATATTGATTTGTAGGCATACTAAAATTGTGTCGTTTATGTATATAACTAGCACGGTAGTCACAGTGTTAATGTCTATGTCTATGAAAAATTATTATACCATAATTAAAAATAATCTTTACGTTACAAAACCTGGTTTTGTTTATTAGTTTCAGAAAGCAAGATGTACCAATCTTCAGAGGAATAGCATATATTTCAGCAAGACAATGCTGTCGTACATGGTGTTCCTGAATAATACGTAGAAGAGGTCTGGAGGCGATTTCTTATGAAAAAATAAGAAAGATAAAAAGAATAAAATTTGTATGATTCCGGCTTCGTTTCCGAGATAATCAATTTTTAAAAAAATAAATTTTTTCGTATTTTCTCATGAATACTCACTTCCAGCCCTCTTTTACACGTTATTCAAGAACACCCTGTATATTCCAGTAGAATAGCAACGGAATAAAGTTAATATCATAAATCGTTGCTAGAGTTTCCTCAAATGTTACACATTTTCGTCAAGAAGGTAACAAGAGCGCGTTACTTTTTAATCTCTCCCGGTCTGTTTCCCTTCTTAAGGTTAAAATGCAGGCTTCCATGAAAAGAACCGATGTAAAAACAGATTTGGGCAATGCCATCGAGGTAAATATTTACCGTAAGTAAATAACGCTTCTATAAAGAAAAGTCCACGAACAAAATGATATTATAGCGCGGAATAGAATAAGAATCTGAATACTCTTGAGAATAGCTCAAGGGTGGCGAATCTGGATCAACAGACACAATCGTCACCTAAATCTGTTGTTCTTCTTGGCTAGGATCCCAAAATCGAGTCCTCGGCGAAGGGCCACAGCCACCTGCCTCCGAAGTCCTTTGCCCGCTGTGATGTCATGCCTGCCGCTGATCTGCTCGACGATTTCCCGCTCGGAGAATCCTTGTGGCGGTTGCTCGGTCCTCAAGAGATCGTAGACGAGGATCGACTTTCGCACCATCTCGACACCGGTAGCTGCTCCTGGCTCATTAACAGGTCGGTCGGGCGGAAAATGCACCGGTACCAAGCATAACGCGCGTCAAAACGTGTCCAAATCTTATTAGCAGTCAGAACTTGTCCGCTGTCGCGGTTCGTTTGGATGGTTTACATCGGACTGGCTTCGGATGGCTCGCTACTTTGTTTTCTTGCTACTCTATAGTGTGACCGGTTCAAAGCAGAATGGCTATTCAGATATTTCTACAAATAAGAGGAAACAGATTTTTATTTCTGAAAAGTCGGGTTTCCTTTTTTTCTTCATATTGGACCGTAGACAATTTGGTGACAGGTAACGCGTTTAACCGTTTGAGTCCCAGGGAGTACTAAAAAAACACTGTCGAAGAATCCTAAACAGCGCAACCGCGCTTTCTCTAAATCAGTACGAAAAAACCCAAGCAGCGCGATAGCGCTTCGTTTATTTTACATCGATGAATCCCAATCGGAGCAATGAAACTGCGCTAAATATACCATAAAACTGCCGCAAAAATGTGCCAAAAGTATCCAAAAAGTATGCAAAAGTATCCCAAAAGTATCCCAAATGTATCCCAAGAGTATCCCAAAAGTATCCCAAAAGTATCCCAAAAGTATCCCAAAAGTAGCCCAAAAGTATTCCAAAACTTCCCCAAAACTGCCATAAAATTACACTAGAACTTCCCCAAGACTGCTCCAAAACTATCCCATAAGTACCCCAAAACTGCTCTGAAACTACCCAAAAATTGACCCAAAAGTACATTTAAAGTACCTCAAAGCTGCCCTTAAACTGTCCTTAAACTGCCCTTAAACTGCCCTAAAACTGCCCAAAAACTATCCCAAAGTTACCCCAAAACTGCCCTAAAATTACACTAAAACTACCATAAAAATGCCCTAAAACTAACCAAAAGTATCCGAAACCTGCCCTAAAATTACACTAAAAATACCATAAAACTGCCGCAAAACTATCCCAAAAGTACCTCAAAATACCCCAAAGCTACTCTCAAACTACCCGAAAATTGCCCCAAAAAGTACCTTAACACATACAGGGTGTCTCAAAAATGTCTAACAATCCGGAAATGGGGGACAGCCGAGATCATTTAAAGCAATTTTTTCCTTTACAAAAATTTTCTCCGAGGCGTCGTTAACGATTCATTAACAAAAAACATTGACTAATGAGAGGCAAGCTCGGCTTGAAATCCAGACGTTTTCAGAACACAGCGATGTTTTACTTAAAAACGTGAATAAAATTTGTTTTCGCTGATAATATGTTTTTCATTATAAGCAGACCAATTTTGATTGTACGGCAACAAAAATTGCTTTCTTTTTTATCGCAGTTCTTCATATTTACGAGAGATGCGAATAAAACGCTGTTAAGAGTCATTCGTTCGTTATGTCGCACGATTTTTATGTATCTCTATCAGAAATGATCGCAATATATATATGCTATTTTGTAAAAGTATTCGAGTTTTGGACACACAACATCGCCACAAACTATGAAATAAATAATTGTTTCATACAAAACTTTCTACTAAAACTGTGCCCATAGTTTTTGCAAGAAAATAGTAATAACAGTGGAACTTTTCATTAGATTCTGTAAGTGTCCAAATACATACAAGCGTACTAATTTTTCCGACATTTCTTGAAGAGGGCGAAACGATTGCCGCGGCGAAGTTCGGAAGGAAATGGCGGACGCGTGAACGCGATTCTTGGTCGCAAGTCGGCGGTATTTCGCACGGTTCCACTGTGATCCGCAGAAGATTGCGCGACCGCGGAAAAAAAGTCGTGTACAGAGATTCGGCAGACCGTTAAGCGGCGCCCACCTGAGTGTCGGTAACCGTCCGTGTTCCCCCGTCTTCAGCATATCTCCAGAATTCCGTAGCAGTCCTCGAAGCCGGTCGATGTTTGCCGAGAGGGGTGCGGATGCTGGAGGGTTTAGAAGGAGCGGGTGACTGGGCGGCTTTGAGGATAACTCCCGAAGGAGGGCATAGGGAGGAGGATGAGTCCGGGTAAGGCGTGCAGGGGGTTGGCGGATCGGGAGAGGAAGAGGGTACGCGCACGGTGCTTAGAAAGAGGGAATACGGCTGGATGGCCAGCGACTCTGATTTCCGTCGGGAATTTCGCCGCATCCGACGCAACCAGGCGAAGCCGCCTTTAATCATTCGATTGCCAGCGCTTAGTGGTCCTTCCCTGGCGAGGCCGATATCTAACCGCGCACGATATTTACTTAGCAAGTATCCGCTAGACCGGACCGTTCCTCAGCGCGAAGCGGTAAATTAATTTGCCGTTTTTCTTCCACCGATTTCTCCGAGCTGGTCCACCGTCGACCCGCGACTTCAGCAGGCGATTAATATTAGACCGTCCCGTAAGTTGCTGCCCTACGCTGTCCTCATTTTCTTTAATTTTCATAACCCTTTAACGCGAAACATAGGCTAGTGAAGCCGATTACTGTGGGCTAAGCAACTGCCGTGTCTTCGGTTTCTCTTCGGACACAAGCTTCACACTTAAAGAATAAGATAAAGTAAATAAAGTAAAAGAATGAACAAATTTTCTTTACCATTTATTCGGTAAATACTAGAAAGTTAACACGTTTCATGCCGAGCTGTTTTTACTCGACTCGTCACACTGACCATTTGATATTTTACTAAAGCTTGATATGTTATATGAAATCATTCGTTATCGTATATATAATAATAAAACAAACTTACTATGACCCATTCTAGGGGTGAAAATTAATTGTTCAGTTCTAAATTAATTATAAACTATTCTTTTAGCACATTACATGAACATGTAAGCATACACGTGGCACGAAACGTGTTAATGTAGTCTGAAAAAAAACCAAAAGCGCAGCATTTAGTGTTCGTTAACAGGAATACATATTTTGTTTATCAATACACGATATTGTTCAATGACCAGTATAAGAAAATTAAGTGATTATTGCACTCAGTTGATATTCTTAAAATATTACTTATTTCTGTTATTAAGTAATTCTCAGTTCAAAGATTGTCTGCGTTTCTTCTATAGAATTTCGCTCCTCTTTAATAAAATTGTACAATGAACATGTTTCAAAGGAACATTTATTACACATTGCTGCCTGTAACATTTCTTCTCTTAAAAGCGTGTGAGTTTGGATGAAATTTCTTCAAACAAGTTAAGCGCCGAGAAACAACCCCTACAATTCCCACAGTATCAAAACATTTTAATTAACGAAATTGAAAGAAGAAAGTTGCGATGTAAATATCGTAGTAAAACTTGCTTTGTTCGAATAATATTAAAAAAAAAGGAATTAATTTTGGAAAATGGTCAATAAATAATAATTGGCGTCACTCATATATGGCCCATGAGGCAGTCAACCTATTGAGACGAGAAATAACTATTTATTTCGCTTCATGTTTAAAAGAAAAATAAACAAAGTCCGCAATATCGAAATGATCGTCACCGTTCAAGGACGAAGAGCGCGGAAGGCCAGTAAATTTCGACATCCTTGAATCGGATCGAGGAGAAATCAAAGTCTTTCCCCTTTCTTCGTTCAGTGGGGTGGACCCCGCGGGGCATCGGTTTCCCGGTTTCCTCCGTGCTTTTTCCAATTGTGCCCCGCCGTTCCTGCCCGGTCCTCTCGAAGTCAGGGCAAGTGGATTATTGACGGCACGAAACAATGGCGTAGCTTTGTTCCGCGCACTTCGAACGTAATATGTTCGATGCACAGTAGGGCCTGTCCGTCCGTCAGTTTTGTGCATCGAGTGGCCCCGGGTAAGCCGAACGAGTGCTCTTCCGAATGCCGAGTCAAGTACCGGACCGGTACATCTGGCTGTCTGATCGGTGTTTATTAAAAATCATACGAAATCATATCCACCGCAATACTACCGTCGGTGATCCATGCAGCGATGAACGGTGCTCGGCTGACCGAAGAAATTTTAGGATCGACCGAGAATAGAACTGAACAGTTTCAGCTTACGCCTCGAAATATCAATTGACTTCGTACGCGATCAAAAGATGACGCAACTGATGAATTCAATGCATTCGGAATATTTTTCTGACACAAGTGCCTTACTCGGAGCAAGTGCCAAAATTCTGGAATTTTTACAAGGTATAATTGAAATGAAAATCGTTACGTTCAATTTGTTAAAATTATTTAAAAAAGTTTATCCGACCTCTATTCCTTGCAGTCGATGCGGTACAATGTTTATTTCACATAAAAATCCGCAGGCTGATGATAAATCCTTTGCTGTACCAGTTACAATGATCCGAACTTCCTCGATCGCATTAACTTTTTAGAAGGAAAAAATATTTAAATATTAATGACAAGAGACCAGAATTTACGTTCCTTTAATTTTATTTGACGAAAACTTCATCATCGATCACACTCGAGTCAAAAGTTCCTTCGAACAATGGCAGAGCATTTTGCAACGGCATCCCTTCGAGTGTCAAGGGTTAAATCGTTATTCCGTTAGTTTTCGGAGCGTCTTATAACTTTGTCCACGAGTGCAGTGTCATCAGACCAGCGAATACGAGGAAGAAATCAGGTTCGAGAACGGCGAGCGGATAGAATTACCCGGTTCGCGTTGCGCGGCTCACGAGGAGCTAGCCTCGCGAAAAGATCTGATAGTTTAGTTCGGCCGAGTGCTCGTCTTATCCCCGAGGACAGGAGGAGGAGGTTCCCGGGACGATCTTATTGGCCCTTCTTCAAAGAGGCAGCCAGTTGCTCCCTCGAGATGGCACAGAAGGGGAAAAAGATGGTCGAGTTGAATTAATTCCTCAACTATCCTTCCTCCGGTCCTTCGTTACGCCAGTTACGGCGCGCAGCTCGAAATGTAATCGCCGCTTCTTGATTCTTCTTTCTACCGTCCCGTCGGATGACAGCGGCAACCTGAGTGTTTGTTGCTGCCCGTTCTTCCAACGTTTCCTCGCCCTCTCTTCTCCTCGTTCCTTATATTTTCTTTTTCTCCTCTGCGAAAGCAAATCGGCCGAGTCTTGGAAGTTTTCATTCAGCTGGACCGTAACGTCTCGTCGATCTATTTCAGAAAATTAAATGCACCTTGTTTTTAACGAAGGCGCGCTTCATTCGATAGAAGTGGGTAGCTAATTGTGAAATGCTATTTTGTCGTTCGTCCAATGTTAACCAGTTAGCTGTTGCAATCTCTTTGGAAAGTGTATATGTGGCTATTACAATGGGGAGTTGAGTTGTAATGGAACGACTGTTTCGTTTCTTTAATGTTATTACTAACATTTATATATTTATTTCACTTAATCGGTTAGCTGTTTTCGACGAGTATACTCTTCATGACACAAAATGTTGCCGTTTCTTTATGACGAGTATACTCGTCGAGAATAACTACTTGGTTAATTGTAATTTGACGGGTTAGCCGTCTCGGAGTATGAATAAGTCCCATAATTACTGAACTTACAGTACAGGAATAGAAACGGTAGCCAAATGTGGATCACAGGTACAATACTTTCCTAGAAAACAAGCAAGAGATATTTTAATGTCAACTAGCTACATTATAGTATAAAGTGGTGACAATGGAAAATCAAATTAATGTGTACACTTTTATATATTAAAATTAATAATAAATAATAAATAATAATAATAAATTTAAATTATATGAGAATATAGTGTAGTTAGAGTTGTATATAAATATTGATTGTTTCAATGTAATCTCATCATTTTATAGAAGTGATCGTAACAATTTAATTTATTTTTAATAAATATGCATTCAAGATTATCTATAAAAGAAGTATACAAATTTTTGTTTCAACAAAGTGACAATAGCGAACATGTGAATCCTTCTACGACATTTTTTATTAATTCATATACATAATAGCGAAGTACATTGATTAACCCCTTGCGCTGCGATTACCCTTAAAGCTCCGTTGAGCAGTACTTCTTCGCCCTTATTCGTTTCTCTAATAGAATCAGACAATTTCTGTTTCCCGTGTGTCTTCGTTTACTTTCATTCTTGAATTTTAATAATTTTAATCATGCATGAAATCTTCGTCGCGAGTCCGACTGGTTGTTACAGTACAAGGGTTTAATATTACCAACGCGAACATGTGCTATATTTACTTCGCGCGCTCTTCCTATCTCATAAACGCGTAATACACCTTAACCAGGCAATTCGCAATGGCAATTGTTTAAGGATCGAGAATGTGGTTAAAGATGATCGTTTAAGTCCTCTAACGTTTACTCTGAGATCCTCGATCATGACTATAACGACTTCGGGAGAGAGAAAACCGAGATCGCAGACACGAAACTCCGGAAATCCTCCCCCTCCCCCCTCCGGCCAGCCCCGTGCCTCTGGGAATAGCAAGGTTTTCCTATGGTGAATTTTGCCATGGAGGCCGTGATCCAACGTGCAAACATCCCTGTGGGCAGGAGCTTCGATTTGGTATCCGCCGGCGGTAACTACCGTGCAACCCTCGAGACTCAAAAGTGGTGTTCACGGTCGGGCTAAAGTTCCTTGTTATTCCGCGGCTTAATAGCTTAGTAACTTTCTTGTATCATAATACATTCGTCATTTGCCAATCGTTTTTTGCATAACGGGAACGCTTCATTATCCCCCGCAATATTATTCAAGCAACGAAAAAATCATTCGGCATCTGTCGGCATTAACGAATATCTTGGCCGATGTGACATTTTCTGATTAACATGTTCGTTGCCAACAATCGACCACCAAAATGTTCACAAAATCAAAGCAATTTAATTAATTAAAGCGAAATTAGAAAGTTAAAATTGATCATAGGGGATGGAATTAGAACTCTTTCGCATCCGAAACGTCCTAGTCAAATTTAGTTTGTTCGGATGTATTAAAATGAAAATGAATTTTCAAAATTGTTTAAAAACTAGCGTCACCCATATTTGGCTGACGTGGCGCTGAACGCGTTTAACAAAGGAATATTGGGGTGAGCGGGGCGATTAACAAGAGCGGAGTAGTTACTTTGACTGTAGAAAAGAGCGGACGTATTCAAAGTTAAACCAAAGATTAATGTGTATTTAGGGCAAATAATAAATAGCTTGTTTATTATTCGAAATATACGTAAACTTACGTTACTGCTAATCACAGGTAAAATATAAATTCTCGGTGAATGTGCAGGCTGCGTGATCTAACTTCGATTTCAATGATCTTTGAATACTTGTCAAGGTGATCATTCCGAACAACCTTTTCCTGTAGATACGACAAGCGTGCTGCTGTTTTTGAGTTATATTCACCATGCAAAACTTACCCCTAGACAATATACATAAATCAAACAACTATGGTTAATACTAATCGTTTCTACGATTAACTCATTTTTCATAACTTTCGACTTACGCGATTTGTTAACTAAGAGGTTCAACTGTTCAACTGAATAAAAAGACTTCACTTCTATTTCGTGAAGATATACGAATTGTTTCAAGATCGCAGATTAAATGCAGGGAGGAAACGAGATGGAGAGGAGAACGCAACGTAGACGAATTTCGAATTACCGTGTCGAAGGTTTGAGCACCGCATGGATTCTTCCCTTCGGGGAGGGGGTTGGATTTGACAGTGGCTGGTAGCTTCGAGGGATTCAATATAATCGCGCAATAAAATTCACTTACAAGCTATAGCCGTCCCTCTTCACCCTCGAAGAACGGCGCTTCTTCCGCCCCCTCGATTCGTTTCTCGCCGGTCCGAAAAGCGAGGCTTTATCCCGCTCGAAGCGTTCAGGGGGGCGCACCGCAGAGTATTATCGTTCAGCTTTCGTCGGAAGCTCCCTCGACGTCTCTCTTTTTTCTCTGCTTCGCCGAGAAACTTTGCTTCGCTTTCTTGCGCGCCGTCTCTTCATCCCCTTCCTTCGCTCTCGTTCTTCTTCGCTCTCTCATCCCTCTGACTTCGCTCGCCAATTTCTTTTCTTCTACTCCTGTTTCTACTATTTCGACGACTTCACCGTACCATTTTTTTCACAGAAATTCGTTTAACCCCCGTACCGTCTGAAACACACCCTTGCTATCTTCTTCGCGGTGAGGATGATTCGAACTGTTTCGATTGGAATAATTTTTTAAAAGTTAAAGAAAATTTATACTTACTGTTTGCGTTTATTTATTAGGTGTACGAATTAATTCTCGGCGTGTTTTTCCCAAGGAGAATGTTTATTTATAAATAACCAAATTACTTTTTAATCGACGAAATAATCTCTATTAGTATCAATACATTTCTGCAATTTTTCAGAGGTTGACGAATGCTTGGTCTGAAGAACGATGGTGGTTTTGCTTGAATCTAAAATGGTTAATAAACAAATGGTATAGATAATAAGTGGAATGTCTTTGATAGTGGAAAACTAAGCAAATTTCATGGAATCTTTGAGATCTTTTAGAATGACGATGAATAACTTCCTCATCAATTGTTTATTATTTACAACGAATACAGAGTAATCGTTCAGAAAGAAGCATTCGTTAATAATTATTAGAATGATTTAATTACAATGTTAGAAGACAGATTTCTTTTTATCTTTGTGCATTATATTTTAAAATAATTGAACGTTTTAGTTCGATGTAACGGAGATTACATTTGTAACATTCTCTTTTCGAGGAATATGATAGTGGCATTTTCCAAAGTAAAAAATACGAGTATGTCTCGCAGTTGGAAATTGAAACGGTAATTGAAAGCAAATCGTACATCAAAGATAAAAAAATACATATTCGATTCAAAATTATGATTTCATATGCACATTTTAACTTTCCATGCTGAGTATTAAAAGTGGAAACAGATCTGTTTCATTGTATACATTGTTTTACGTATTTTTATTCTGCTAGATCCGCTGCAAACAAATTATAATCGCATCACGCTTTTTACACCATTTGCGTATTATCGCGATCATATTCCATATTTATGCGATGCTCCACCATTTTAATACCGCGTTATTACAACAGCGGAAGAAGTACATTTAAAATCTTCAATTACATGGATCAAAAAGATACAGCATGAAGCTTGAGAACAAATATTTGCCAAAAATTTCCCAAAAAAATATTGCACGGAAATGCTGTTGTAAGTACACCAAATATAAAATAATTCACTGTTATCTATTACGTGTTAATTATTATAATTGCATGAAAGTAGCATAACAAAGTAAAGCATAATTTTTGAATTTCTGGTATGACGAAACTGGGGATAATTAAACCCTTGTTCAAATCGGTTTCAAATTTTCTTATTTTGTACATTATAAAACGATAAAAATATTTCTGTTAACAGTAATATTCTTCGCTAATTTTATCGTTACACCCGCATTTATCGTTGATGAAAATATTTTCCACCTGGAATATGCGAATAGTTATATTGACAGACTCTTCATTTGTCTGATCGAATATTATCTCAAAGATGCAGAAACCGAAAGTTAATAGTTTTCTAAGCAGATCATCGATCGATCGCGACAAAATAGCATAAAGTTTTTCGATAATTTGATTATTTTTCATTAACGAGAAATTCAAAGTAAAACGACCAACAGAATTCGAAAATGCTACTACGTTATTTTCAACTTACTCAAATTATTTATTAATCATATAAATAAATTTCTACGAAGCTCTCGCTTCTTGTTACCGATATAGCAATTTTCATTTCGCATAAACTTTGCAGCGAGCAATTTCGCTTGACGTATCGCCGCTCAATTACCTTTAACATTTGCTGTTTAGCCACGTTTCTGTTCGATAATTAAACACTCGGTTAAAATTTCCTTCGGCAATAATTCCTTTATAACACGGCGATTGTGTATTTCTTATTTAAAGCGTGCTTTGTAGTTGCAGCAATTTCATTGCGATAGGTCTACCTTAAACTTTGGCTATCAGAGTCGATTGATCGACAGCACTGCCTCCCATTAAATTATGCACAGGCAATATCGTTCGTCGACGACACGTCGATAGGGACAATGTGCGTTACGATGTAAATATAATAACAACCTCGTTGTTTCCATGCAGCGCCGGTAACGCTGTGACGTTTTGTGGCGCGACACTCGGCCGGGAACACATTGCTCTCCCTTCGATACGAGATTACAAAAGGCTAGGATCAATTATGGAAAGAATGTTCAACTTCTCTTCTGTTTATGGATATTTCTCGCGTTCCTTAACTCCCGCAACTCGATCTACAGAACAGTATTATTATCGTATCTTCTATTATATTTCTAAAAATAATACTTTTAATTAAAATATCTCGATCACGGATGGTTTAAAATTTCTTCGTTGAATGCCGACCAAATTCGTCTTCCTGTTCGTTTCGTTTTACAGCTTTCACGGACGAATTAGTCGTCTAATTTGATACCTCCACTTAAACAATGGACCTCAGGTTTAAGCTTCGCGTGCAAACAGAACCCTTTGTTGATACTTTGTTGAAACCGGCGGCATAGTGCGCAATCAAGCTAACAGGTATATTACTCATGGCTCTCGTTTCAATATATTCAAGTACGCTGCAATAGCTTAGGTTACAGTATCGGCGGCACTATTATATAATTATCAAACATTTGCACGAATTTCTAAACATACAGAATAATGTACGACGCGTAGTTGATAAATTAATTGTTAATTTAGAATACAGCATACTTTTTGTATTTTGTACCATCGATTTATTGGCGGGAGAACTTATTAGATACACGAATAAAGTACAACAATTCATTGTAAGCAGTACCATTTATTTTATAGTTGCGTTGTTTAGCACTTCTTCGACTTTAATTATTTCCCTAATCCAATGAAACAATTTTTATTTCTTGCAATGGATTTGCATCTGATTCTTCATACATACTTAAACAGTGCCTGAACATTTACTTTTGAGTTTGACTTTGCGAACTCAACCAATGCCATCGACGACAGATATCCTCCGAATCTCGTAAAATATTTCCGCCCTTTCACTAGTAACACCTTTACCATGAGCACTACAAATGCGTCTCGCTGCATTCGGTGGAGTATTTCAAAGTTTCAGTTCGTAAAACACGAATGCTCGAGTTTCCAACTTCTCGATAACCAGATTTCCCGCTTACGGAACAACAAAACGGCGAAGCAATTGAAAACCGCAGAGCAATCGTACCAACTACGGGGATCAAACTTTCGAATAAACGAAAATCGATGCCTGAGTTATACTAATGAAAAAGCGGCACGAACTTTTACCGGCATCTAATCTTTTTTCAGCGATTTCCGCGCGCGGACGCAAATCGACAGCGCGGCACGATGTCAGCGCGGACCAGAGGGTTGGGAAGAACGGCCGTAAAAACAGGCCGACAGCTGAGTGTACATAGGAGACTGTGCTGTCTTTCTTTCTTTCTCTCTTTGATTCGTCGTTTCGAATTCTACCCCATCGCCGGGATGCGCGTTTTCCTCTCTCTTTCTCTCTCTCTTTCTCTCTCTCTCGCTCTGTCGCTCTCGCTCTCTCTTCTCTCGCATCCCCGAACACGCGCGCGCGCGCACGCTGCACCTCGGGACCTATGCAAACACGGCCTATTCATTGGCCAACGTGCACTCGTATATTGCCGGCGCGGCGCCGCGCCGACGTCGCCGTTCCGAAGCGAGCGGAATGGAGCGGAGCAGAACGCAACGGACGCTGTCGCGGTTCTATGATTTAATGAATCATTGCATCGTCCTACGCTCGATTGATCCACCCTATCCCGTGACCGGTTACTGACCCTGATTAGCCTGATGCCATCTTTCCTCCGTCTTTTGACTCTTCGTCGCTTCATCCCTTGGGCTAGGGTTAACCGTTTGACCAGACTCATCGCTGACTTTTGTACTTTTAAAATAGAAGCACCTATTATGAAACACCGCTTAGAAAAACATTGCATCATCGTGGTTAGCCTTATAAAGTGACCAGGGTATACGTCACCAACGCGGTTGTCATCGCCGTCCAAATTTTCAAGTTCAAAAACACTGAAAAGCACAACTTTATCTTTTTTTTGGTGGTATAAACATCTGTTCTTCATTTCATTCAGATTTAATATCAATCTCACAATGCTCAACGTATTCATTTTCACATGGTTACTAACTACTACTTTGTAATTATTAAATTGATGAGTAGATCAAGTTATGTTAAAATTTTTAGCTAGATGAATTCACTTTCGAATTCAAATTTTACAAAATCTTACAAATGAAAATTGGCTGCATTGATTGCAGAGTAAAATAGCTACGTAGTTATTTATTTTATCAAGACGAAAATAATGCATTTTCATTGCCTTGTACCTGATCCACTCATTTTTGTCAGAAATGCTGTCTACTTACGGTTAGCAAACGCGGCCCTATCTACGATCGCGCAATAAGAAGTGATATTTCTTACATATTTCTTCATATTTACATAAAAGACTTCGAAAAGAGTCCGCTGCAATTTATTATTTGTTATATTCTTTCAAATTGTGCGATCGACTTTTCTGTATTTCTATACAAAAATTTAGATTAAATGCAGCGAATATTACTTTTCACCAATATATAAAAATAAAAACGTGACTGTATGTTACAATCTAATACTGGCGAACACTGGTATATCTACAAAATATTTTTAGAAACGCGTGTAAGTGTTAAAAGTGGGAAACTGTCTAGCGGACTTTACTAAGGAGCGTGGGAAACCAAGAATATGCGACCGCGGGGGGATATGACAATAAACGATAATAGAAAATCGCATAAGAGAAATTAAATAAATTAAAAATAATATCCTTCATATTAATGTAATAAGAGTTAGTTCGATAAATGTGTTTGTAACAAGCAGACTGCGGATCTCTATGCAAATTCTCGTTTTCAAACGCCATTTTACAAAGAATTAAACAATTAAAGAACAGTTTCCTTCGTCGACTGAAAGATCACTCGTCGTAAAAAGAAAATAAAAATATTTATACACCTTGTCAGTTTAGGGGTTTCTTTGTACTTGAAAAATCTGCACTAGCCATAAACGCATAAATATCTACAGTCTAGTAACAAGCGTTTCTAAAGACTTCCTTCTGTTTTACCTTCGTGTTAATATTGTATAAGTGCTTCGAGGACAGAGCAATGCTAGGAATAACCTGTAATATGCTATTATGAGTGTCCGATGTACGAAATAAACGAGAAGGAAGAAGACGCGAGTGTCCATAGTTCCTCCGATTTTATTCATATATTAGATCTTATTGCTACGAGCCGAGGGCTGAGGCAGTCGCGACTGGCCGAGGATTCCTTTGGCTGAGAGCGTGGAAAGAGTTTCGTACTTGTGGACGAGCTTGTTTCACCACCATGACCTACGGCAAGGTAACGCGCGGACGTTTGTTTCACCGTCGGGACTCGCGAGAGAAGGGAGGTGTAGGGAATTGTTAGTTTAACCTCTTGACTTATTAAAGATGGCGCACTTCGAGCGGCAAAAGTACACCGTGGTGCACGTGATAGTAGCAACTGGGATCTACAAGAGGATATGAATTATTTAAACATGAACAAATATGACGATGCAAAAATTATTTTTGTACCTGAAATTACAATTTTTGTGATGCTATAAAAATGAAATTTTGTGGCGCTGTGCCACCGTTCGTGTGCAAAGGATTAAGTGAATATATATTAAGTTAAGAATATATATTATTTAACTATATATCGCCAAGGGGAGATCAGAAACATATAATGTTATTATTATTATATTTTAAATAATAATCTTATTATTATTATATTCTAAATATTATTATTATTATTATTATTATTATTATTATCAAGAAATAGTTTTTCTCTTTTAACTCTTACACGCGTAAAGCTTCGCAGAGTTTTGGGCAGCGGCGAGCACGGAAAAATCGGCGATCGATCTTCTCGGATAAATCGAACGGGAAATCCCGCGAACATTATTCTACATCACGGCGCGCCGTGTGTGAGAGGAGTCGTTTAGAACGCGCGGCGACGCGATAAAATTCACGGGCCAATTCGGAAAGGCGGCTGGCATAATGCGCGAGTCGCGCGACCTGATGGATTTATGGTAGCTGCAGGACTTTTACGAGCAGCAGCCAGGCTCTGGGTTAGGTCCTGCGAGACCAGCTAAAACGGCGATCCGAGCCTCTGGTTGGCTGCTGCTGGCCCCGCCTTTCATCATCGCGATCCCGGGACTACGTGTGTTACATCCTGCCGTTTAAGTAGATACGTACATGCTCGTCGGTGAATCGTGCTACCTTGTAATAAGAGTCAACCGGCTGATTCAGGACAGAGGACCGGCTGAAACATGGCGTCCACCGATGCCGGATATTGCACTCGTCCTTTTTGTTCCTTATGGATGATGCATACCGTACACAGGAATATGAATTTTATGGGAAATCGTCGATTAATTTTCTCGATTTTCATTGGCTGGTTAAGGACTCGGTTTGGTTTACTCGTTTCAACAAATCGATTTCCTTCTGATTTGAAATCAGTAGTGGTATCTACGTAGGATAATGATTATTTGGTCGTTACATATCAAATATCCGATTTTTAGTAGTAACTTTAAGCAGCTACAATTTTTATTAAAGTAAAGTTTATTGAGAAAAACGGACACATTCTTCGTTAACGAATTACAATTTTTTCTTCCATGATAGTATGAATTACATTTCTGTATAGGAAAATTCGATGGAAAGTTAAAGCCAAGTTTTAAAAGTCTAAACATTTGATAGAAAAATTGAAACGAATTTCTTGTTTAATGTGGGCTTAATTATAGTTAGAAAAAATTAGATACAACGTTTTGTTACAACCCTAAAATCTTTCAATTGTTTTGAAAATTGATTGCACGTGCATAAGTATACGAATTAATGTTTCGTTAAAATAATTTAATCGGTTTAGCAACCCTATCGACTCCATATTTAAATGTTTCACGAAGACTATGGAACAGATCATTGATAAGCTGCTAATAACTCGAAATAAAGTCCTCATTTTGAGAAATAAATATTTGGGGAAGGTGCAAAAAAAAAAAATTGAATTTATACGAAAGTTGAAGTGGCTAGAATTTTTATATTCACAGTGAATTATTCAGGGCTGTTTGCAAAATCGATAAATGAAAAAGAGGGATGAAATGTTAACAGAGTAATCATTGTGCTCAACTAAATTTCGTTTAATAGTAGGAATTACAGGTTGTTTAATCAACGTCGTTACCGTATCGTTTCGCCGGGTATAAATAAATTCATTATATCCGAAATTTAAATAATTTAACTCGACTCCGGTGCGTCGACGCGAATGTAAACAACAGGATGTGTAAAAACGCGGCACTGTATCAAAATTAAATGATATAATCTGCGAAAAATGATATAAATCCTCTGCGAATTTAAATAATACGGGACAGAGTTTATCGTGCAATATTTGAACAAAATAATTTTCCATGAAGAATATAGAGGCGTTCCGAGTGGACGATAGCATCAGGTTATTATACAATTTTATTACAAATTGCATAATAAACATCTACCTCTTAAATGATCGTTTATACATCACTCGTTAACCGTTTCATCAGGAATTAAATGTTCTCTGTTTCAAACCGCTCTATTTAAAATAATTAAAAGTTTCCCAAACTGTCTATTTGTTAGACAACAACTTATCCTTGTTATTTTCGAAGTGATCCAACTAATCTATCTACAAAGAAGTTTTCAGCATGCAATATACAAAATGCATTTTCTAAATTTTCATTACGGATAAGACGGTTGAAGAAACATCATTTTCTAATTTTTTCATCACCCCATGCAATTGCAATCTAAAAAATTTTTTGTACACTCGTTCCATAGGAAACTAGTCGATCTAAGATCTCAAAGATATTCGAGTCTTTCCAAATTTGAAAAGGCATTAACGTACTTTCCGAGGTGACTGTATATACTTTCTTATGCTTTACAACTACATTTAAAAACATTTGAAACGTTTAAAAAATTTTGTTACCCATTTGTCACTACATAGTAAAAGCTGCTGATTTGAACGCGTAATAATTCTTCCTTTACATTTTTTGACATAACTACTTGTTCCCTTATTAATCATTGGTATTTTTGGTCTTCGCATACACCCCCGTTGTTAATTTTCCACACAATTCTATATTATAATTCCGTATGTCCAAATTAGTATTATAATTGCTTCATAAACTGTTCAATTATTTTCTGTAACGAATTTAGAATGTTGTCTGTTAAGCCAACACGTTTATCTTCTTATCCGAATTGTTTCTAGTATTGCTAAAATAATTTAGCAGGTCTTACCATTCGGAACTTGTTGCCATACGAAGGAAAAATCAGCGGCTAGAATTTGTACGGAATGATAAACACTGGAGCGTAACGTATGGAAAAGCTAACCCAGCGAGTAAAAGATTGACAGAACCCATACCGATTGATATCCGCGGCGAACAGCGCATCAATCCGACAGAATTGCAGTTCCCAACTCCTGACGGCCTCCCATCGCGATTTTCGATCCCGCGAAAGCCATCCTCTGTCCACCTTTTTCATGTTCCGCGACGCTGGAATAATGCGTCTATGATCGTCGCGGCACTGAATGAACCGGCACAATATTTGAGCCAGGACGCCATCCCCCCGACCATCACCACCACCACCACCACTATCACCACCGACGCTCCTCCATTGCTGGACAAATATACTCTGAGTCAACATTCCCAATACCGAATACAGCTACGCCTCGCGTCTAATTGTGTTCGCTAGCGAACTGGCTACCGCGAAAAGAAAGGGGATGAAAGTTCGATGGTAGCGCGGAGGGGGAGGTACCGTCTGTATGAACACGATCGGTGATTCTTGTTCAACGCGTGTGAATCCTTTCGCACAGAGATCGCGAACACTGTATTAATAAGCCGAAATAATTAATGCGATCACGTTTCGGAAGCTTTTCCAGAACGGAAATGTTTCCACGCGGGAGAACGTACGATTTTTCCAACATTGCTAAACCCGCGGCATACGAATTATATAAAATTACAGTAGAACGATTATTGAAGAATTACGAAAGGATTTTTAAAATTAATTTTTGCCGGATGAAAACGTGGATAGCACGTTGACGTTATTTTTTTCGGGAATCGACGATAAATTGAAACAAATTTTGTGTAAGAATACGTTTTATTTATTTACACGTTGGCTATGCGATATAATTATTTAAGGCATTAAAGATGAATTCGAAAGATTCGTCATTTTGAGATTAAAATGAAAGCGGTTACGTATCGACGTTAGTTTTTATATAATTTTTTGAAATATTGGCACATTATACGAATAATATAAGATGATGATATAAACAAAAAATAACAACATGTTTTTTCAAATGATGTCACTTAAAATCGAAAATTTTGACTCATTATCGTGATACTATGCATAAAATTTTACACATCAGACTTTTCGAATTTCGCCAACATAAAGCCGACGCTGTAGAATTTTACGCAAATTCTCATTTGCATTTTTATTTTCACGAAAACTAAAAGAAAAACAGAAAAACAATTATCACTAATTTTGATTAACCCTTTGCACTCGAGTGGTGACTCTAAGGCACCGCTAAAATTGTTATATCACGTTCCGAGATAATTTTTATTATATTATATTATTATATTATTATAAAATTACTAAAAGTATAACTATTGCATGAATCACGAGACTCAATTTGATATGCATAAAATGCACTTTGTCGTACAAGATGGAAATACTATAAGTTAGAAAAATTATTATAGATTTCTAGTTAAAATGGCTTCGAGTGCAAAGGGTTAACATCTATGTTTTTCTTCGTATTTTATAAATTTGCATGCACTACGAATGCGCAGAAACCTGCGAATCATCTATCGAAGAAGGACGATAAGAATTGCATAATTATTAGTTCTTTATCCAGCGCTTAGCTCGGTGAAAGTGATCACTACTTTATATTTGGACATGGGGAATATGCTCCGTCTGCAAGCGAAAACTGCAAAGTTGACACTCGTCGCGACTTTCCCTTCCTAGATTTGAGTACACAGAACCTCGTCTCGTCAAACACGAGGTCCGGCTCGAGTCAAGTAATAAGCAACTGTATTCTTAACCAATTCGCGTCAGTTGTCGGAAATTATCCGAGTTGCTCGAATCAGATTTTGTCGCGAGTTCCATCGATTTCTGCACGAAATTCGTCTCTGCTGCGTTCAGTTTCGGAACGAGAGATTGGAATATTATTTCCACACTTGTACAGAATCTGAGCAGCTAAATAATATTAAAATTAATTATTGTAGAAGATGCTCGAGACTGAAGTTTTCTAGATAAATCTGATGATAGAAAACTAAAAACTGAACTGTGTAACAATTTATAAATAGTTCCATCGATACAATTAAAATGATTAAATTCATTGTTACAGTGCCGATGGCACCACTGACGCTTGAATATTTTATTTATTCGTGTTCTCAGGTAAAAGACGTAAGAAACACGATACATAGTCGTTTTCTATAGATCAACACCTATAAAGTGTGTACAATTTCGTATATCTCCTAAACAACTGAAGTGCATGATCTTTGTCACATTGTAGGAGTTAATTCGAGCCGCTGTTTGCAGTCGGTTAATAGAAAAGCGGAACCGCGCAGCGTTATTAGAAAAAATCAAACGATATCTATTATCTTATGTAAATCGAAGATACGATCGTTCATAAATGGCTGGTTAGATAACACTCGGTGATAATTACCTTTCCGGTACGACAATTGTCGTCGCAAACGTTTTCAAACGATATTTTACGCTCCGAGTGTGTGCTAAAATCTGATGAATATTAGCTCTACATATATACATGTATATATACTTTTATTACAAATAAATCAATAGAGCGACTCGGTGTACTTAAGCCTCTCCCAACAGAACGGAGTTGAGTCAACTTCAGTCGACGGTTCGTGTTGTTAGTCAAATAGATCCGAGTGTCATTACCGTCTCGATTCATTTATATGACACTTGTTCGGTAATACAACGGAGACTTGTTTACCTAGATCGTTCGATATTTATTGTAGCCGGTTATCTAATTAACAAATAACCGGGCCGGACCGATCTCCATAAATTTTCAGCATGCGCGGTACCGTAGATTATTTCGAAGAGAATAAATAAAATTACTTGATACAACTCGGATTAAACGAGCAAACATTCGGCGAAATTTAAATTGTAAAAACAGCGACATTCCTTTCGTTAAGCGTTATTTCACGAACTGAATATTTAGAGCAACTGTTATTGTTATCGTCGTTTTTATATACGGCCGAACAAATATTTCTGAGTAGATTTTTTAACGCTTTCGCGGACTAAAAATTTCTCTGTTTTCCTGTGTACGTGAGAAGGGTAAACGATAAAGGCGAGTAGATGTTTATACTGTAAAAAAGTTATGACGTTGAAAAATCGGGAAAGTATAGAGAATGAATGAAAATCTTACTTTCTTGATGTAATATTTATTGCTATTATTATTTCAATGTTTGCATTAATAGGAGCTTCGGTTGACTAAATGTTTGTTATTCCTTAATGTTAAGTTTAGTATTAAGCAAACTTATTTTAAATACAAAGAGCTAAGAGTTAATCATCGTGGAATAAAGTATTAAAAAAACTCAAAGTCTGCTAAATTATGCAAAATTCATGGTGATATAAATGATACCAATTTAGCTCGAGGACTAACAAGAAAAGGTTAAGTAATATTTACACGAATAAGGACAGATTCTACCAATTGGTCACACCCCCATTGTCACGAAAATTGAACCAAGTAACGGAGACATTTACAACGTATAAACTCCATCCATCACATTATGTTGACCTACCCGAAGTGCGTCAAAAGAGAGCAACATAAAATGCCCAGTTCATTGAACATGTTACAAGAAGAAGATACATAAGAAGCGATAAATAAACTCTAACTATTCTGAAAGACATTGATTTATACCACTTACTATAGGCAGATACAATTTGCATTACAGGGCAAGCTTATTGTGGTTACTAATAAGAATAATATTCAAAATAAAAATTTAAAAGGCGGATTTCATCGATTTGTCAGACTGGCTGTCAGCAAAATTTAGAGTATTTATTGAAAAAGATCTTACAAAACAAACGAAACATCGAATTAAGTTAGATTAATTTACCAATATTCTAATATTTGTCCAAGTAATTATTTAATATTGTTATAATCTTATTCGTTAAATAATATTTGGCACTTTTATAATATTTGAGAACCTTCCTTATATTAATTAACAAAATATATCTTACTGTTACAACCCCTGCTTAGGGTCGTCCGCTTTCGACTAAACAATGTTTGTTACAATACCTGTGTTAGCGAATTTATAAGAAACAATGCTGAAAAATATGGGCGAAATTTTTACATACACTTTCATACGCTGTCTCAAATTTTCATTGTATTGTTTGTGATACCGTCTGTCACAAATGGTCGGTGTATCGTAACAGGTAGTTTTGCCTGAATACTAAATAAAAACGTTTCCGAAGAAAGGGATGCTCACCCCCGGCTCTCCCGTGGCTGGGATACAATAACGCGAGAGGCCGGAAGCAGGTACGCCGGAAGCGTCGAGGAAGCGACATTAAAGAAAATTAAACGTGAAATCGTTCCACGGACCGACCCAGAAATTGAGTTTCTTCGCCTTTGGCGGCCCCAGGGTCCGCGGGGATCTAATTATCAGTTTCGGAACTTTCGAAATTAATAAAACTTCGCCCCTCGCCCCGGCCCGGGCTCCTGCCGCGGTCCCTCTTGTTATATTGCTCTTCGAAGTCTCGAAGAATCTCTTTGAGGCCGAGCGAGGGATGGATAAGGGAAAGCTCGCGTGGGTAAGGGGGGCGAGAGGACGTCGTCGCGAAGCCCCGGGAGAGCGGCAGGGGTGTTCTGTTCGCGGAGAGGGGCGCTTTCGGAATTTACCAGTCTAATGCGACTCGAAGCTCTACCCTCGAGACTTCGCGGAAAAGTTTCCGGCCTGTGCTCGTCGCGTCAGACTTCTGAGGTCTTGTCCTAGCGTCTGCTATTCCCGTCCCCCCGTCCCGCCTCCCGCCCCACACTCCGCTTCACGGTCCTCTTTCGCTTATTTCTCACGTTGTTCGCTTGCTTTCCCTCTCTCGGCCCGCTCTGTGTTCCTGTTGCCAGATTGTCACCGGCGGTTTTCCAATAATTCCGAAACCCCCCTTGGCTTTGATGCCCGCGATGCGAGTCTTAACTCTGTCGAGAGGACGGTCGAGAGCTCTTCCTAAATGGACCACGCCCACGACCGAACCTGCGATCAGAATACTTTTAATGTATTTATACAAGGTACCTCTGTTGAACAACGACATTTGCATATTGCTCGAAATTATCGCGATACAACAATGTTGTTTTATCAAATATTAGAATGGTATAACTCATAAATCAATTTTTGTCTTGAGAGTGGCAAATGGGACATGCTTTTCGTTTCGTTTCAAATTGTATGTTATGTATTTATTGTTATGTTCTTTTATTGTTTGTACACTGTAAATACAGTAGATGCAGAAAAACTTATGAAACTATATGCTTAAAATGACTGTAAAGATCGTGTAAAGTGGAAAAATACGAGGAATTCTTAGCTAGAAAATTGTACGAATTGTTGGATAGTGTTTCATTTAATGCTTAATTATTATCGCCGGTCTATTGTTCATTTTTATTCGTAATTGTTATTCTTAATTGTAAGGAGAATTGTAAAACAAGGAACGTTCTTAATACACTTGTTTCTACTCAATTGAATCTCAAATTGAATCATAGTACAACTCGATCTTCGAGAATCATTAATCAAGCTCTCGGAGATGGATCGACCGATGAAAAAAATTCTCGATTTCGTTCTGACAATTTGAGCATCGTCAATGAGCCTCGAAACAAAAATCGCGTTTTGTTTCCATTTGGTTTCGGAAAAATATAAAATAAAATGGAACGCAAACATGAAAAAATTTTACAAAATGAGTATGAAGAATACCTTTCAAATTTGTAAATAAAAATATCGAGCGCACATTGTAATGAACCTCTCTCAGTTGAACACAGACTAACCAAAAACGCCCGTTTCATAGTTTCCAACCCAATATTTACATCGCAACTTGGATGTATTCTAGAATATTAGCCAAATCCGCAAAAACTTTCGGTCTTCGTAATAAGCTAATCAAAAGGATCGAAAGAGCATTCATCATCACGCATCATATTTGTATTTTTCAATTTTGATTTCATTAAATAAATTGATTTAATTTAGAACTAAAATATTTTATTTATAAAACACTTATGAAACATTTAATATTGTATAATTTAAAACGTAATATTTCTGCAGTGTTCGTAGAACTGTAGTAATTTCGTACCTGAGAATCTGCTGACAGCACCGCTGTGCTATCTTCCTCGCGAGGAGGGTAGCGACGAAATATAATGAAACGAAATTGTTGTTCGTGAAACCTGTCGATCGGAAACAACCAGCAGCCCGAAAAACTGGTCGGAAGGGTGGAGGGGAGGTTGAGGTAATTAAACAGAGTGGACATTTTTGTAAATCGATAGAGGAGCGTGGGGCGTTTTTGCGGGTAGCCTCCCTCAATAAAAGGAAGAAAAATCGTGGCCGTTCGTGTCGCAGTTCGCAGGGCTGGCACTCGAGCCGTCCACGACCGGATGCGGCGTGTCCCGAAAACGAAAGCCCGATCGAGAGACGAAAGTAACGTTTCTGTAGCGTTGACATCGAGGGCCCTCGACCGGCCACGCGGGGGTTGCGGACCCCGGGTCCTCGTCTTTAGTTCTTCACCGGGCTCCGTGGAACGCGCGCTGCGAGATCGCAGTCCTCGAGTAATTCGGTGTCATGGCAAGCTGTGGTTTTACATCAGAATTCGAGTGGACCATTGATACATTTCCCACCCCGCCGCGAGATGATATTTTGCTTTCGTTTTCTAGTGTCACGAATGTCCGATGCCGTGGGGGATACAAATTTCAGTATTTTCTCTGTCCGTGTAAATCGCCCCCCTTTCACGGTTTCAGAAGGTCTACCGGGGGACGTTTCCTTTCAGGTGGCTGGACCGAAAGCGGAGGTGACAAAAGGGTCACATGTACAGTTAAAAAAATCTCAAAACATGTACGTTCGTTCTAAAGTACCCGCCATATTTGCGGGAGCCACCGAAATGTCTTTATATTTATTCATCACTCTCAAATATTATGACATTGTAGAACAACATCGGCAATGTTTGCTTGATAGATCACATTGACTAAATTGTCATTGCGAAACTGTATTTATTTTGTTTTACTTTCCAATGTAATCTAACTAGTTACTTCATATTTGTATTTTATAATCTATTTTATATTATATAATTTCTATTATGTAATCTATAAAAATGGAAAGAAATGAAATGATTTTCAAGTACGTATTGCATATTGTAATCATATTCCATGGGAGGCCTGACATTTCTTGCTTCTGTTCCTCTTCTTAACCCTTTTTTTGTGGGCCAACGTAACCATTTTAATTATTGTTTCCATTTCTTGTTTTATTATTATTATTATTGTTATGTTGAATTTTCGTAGGGAAATTAAAAGAACATTTTGCTTGTCGATGCCCAATAAATAAACAAATAAATAACAATGTTAATGTACAATGAATGGATACTCTAAAAAGAATTGCAGTGATAACCTAACGCAAACAAAGAGAAAACACAGGATATGTTGACAGAGCTTATTGTCTATGCACAAGCAAATCACCCTGCTAATATCAGTTCGGTTAAATAAAAATCGCTGAACATGGAGGGTTTTCAGATATTTCAATGTCACCTACATTTTCTTAATCTGCTTACTTCCGTTCTTACTTCTAGCACTATAAAGGACGTTTCAATCAATTAATCACTGAATATCAATACACTACATTATAGCGTGACGTGAAAATTCAATTACCGAGTAACCAACAATTACTATTAATTACGTTGATCGTTTCTACAAGTTAAATCGGGAAATAGAAATTTAATCGTTGATCAATTTCTATCTACGCTCAAATCGCATTAGTCGGAGGCAACGATCGGGCATAATACGTTTGCCTTAACCACAAAACGAATGTATTGTACACGCTGCAAATCGCATTGCTTTGTCATAGTTCTAATATACGCGGACCGAAGGCGATTTCGTTCCCAGTCCCGAATTTCCATCGATAATCCCCCGATTCCCGTGCAAATCTTTCGTACGTGCGCGTGAAAACGCGAAAAAGGCCGTGCCCGTTAATTAACCAATTTTATCCCCGACGACCGCAATAATTCGCCGCGTTTCGACTCCTCCCTGTTTGTTCTGGAAAATGTTTATCGGCCGGAAACAAGTTATAAGCATGCGTAACGGCGAGCGTCGCTTTTTAACCGGCCATTATCGCGACTCGTCACGAGCCATTAATCGCGTCGCGCTTGATCGTGGCTAAATTTTCAAGAAGTCGAAATCGATAAACCGGAATAACGAACAGAAAAACACGCACACCTCGCGAGGGATGAATCTGCGAACAGCCAACCGACGCGTAGTATTCTTTATCCGAGCGAAATGCTTCGGTATTCAAGTTTTCTTTTCATCACTTATGCTATCTAAATTAAGACTGTTCGTGCTATAATGAAATTACAGAATACAATTATATAATGTAATTATAATTTAGTTATTTCCTTTTCGTTTCACCGTCAGATTGACAAGATGCAACTCTTCGGGAATAAATTATGGCATTACATATCGGTGGAACTGAAAGTAATAATTAGTCAATTAAGTAAAATAAACAGGCGTTCCTTCCTATGAGACAAATTATAAACATTTGAAGATATTAAATAACGGGAGAAAAGATAAATACAAAATTTAATGAGCCGAAGCAATTAAGTTTCCCGAGTTCTTTAATTCGCTATGTTTTAATAACCCAATTTATTAGGGCGGAAATTAACTAGATTATAATAAAGAATAAAAATCGTTACTATCATTATTATTTAAAAATCGTAATCATCAATTGTAGATTAAATTTTAGTCAGAGTTACAAAAATACAATTAACATTTTTGTCGTGCAATTCGTAAATTCCCTAACTTAACTTTTTGCACAACGCGTGCTACGTTATATTAAAGCACTACTTTCATAACTTGTTAAAGTTATTAAGCGGAGAAAGAAATTTTTATTAAAGATTCCTATTTCATGTGTAATTAAGTACACGTGTATACGTGTGATTGACAGTATCGAACTTTAGCCCGTGTATTACTATATCACACGCGAATTTCTATTACACTTGTATTTTTATTACACGTGTACTTCTACTACACGTGAATTTATTTACAACGTTGCTGTACCCACGAGTTAAACTTCTAGAAATATTCTAAAACCCAAATACGATTCTAAACGTGAGCGCTGCGTTAAAGAAAAACCGCTTCCCGGAACAAAAAAATTCGAAGCCCAGTGGAAAAGTTGAACGAACCGTCCCCTCGGCGATCTAACAAACAAATCGTCGTTCACGCAACTCCGACAATAGCGGATCCACCCTAAGGCCGGCGCCGCGGTAAATTTCCCAGTATCCAAAATCACGTCGAAATAAGCGTTTCATAAACAAGCTCAATCGATTATTATGCGCGTACGTTCCGCCCCCTGATCAATGGCATGCGAGTGCCGAGGGTGGGATCGGGGTGAGAGCGCGAGGGGGAAGAGAGGGGTAGCAGCAGCAGATCGAAGGAGCCAGGCGACAAATCGTTATTCAAATCCCCGAGTAAATTCCGGGGCGAACCGAGCAATATGTAGCGTTTAACCGGCATTATTCGTGACCCTTGATCGCAACGGGGTTACCGATGCCAAGGATCGTAGCCGGAGGGGGGTGAGTGTGTCCACGTCTGTACACTGGCAGTGTGCGCCCATAATCGGCATCGCGGGCGTGCACAATGCAAGATCTCCGGGGCTGTCGGGGGTGCGCATTTAACGGGGAACCAGCCTCCCTCCTTGGCCACCCTCGCCGCTACCATTTCCAGGAGGGGCGCTAAGCTTCCCTGTCGCTCAGGATTACCGACTCTGATTCGCTCGTCGAATACATCGCGGCGTGTCTCTCGACTGCGTTCTGCGTCCCGGACCCGGCGAAAACCACCCCCTGGGGCCACTTCGTACCGGCCTCGCAAAGATCAACCCCGCCGTTCCAACCCCGCAACGCGAAACAATCGACCGGATTGTTTTCGACGAGGGACCGCCGCGTTTTCATGGCTCTTTTTTTACTACGATCCGGCCGCCGCTGTTGCGCGGACACTAGACCCGGGGGGTAGTTTCGAACCTGACCGCGTTTTATTGGGAGTCTACCCTCCACAGGCTCGATAAGATCGCCGACGAACGAATTATGATGAGCGAACTCGCTTTTGTTGCGGCTGGGCGATCGCTGGATTAGATGACTGTTTTGCCCTCGGGGTGTGATTGTGAGGTTTTATTGAATTTTCTTGATAGGCTATCTGAACGCGCTCACGATTCGGGGTCGGTAATGATTGGTGGCATATTTCAGGTTTTTTAACCCTTGCGCGAGAGCACAGTGCTGCGAGTAAATGGGTTAGATTGACCCTGTGTCACGTTGCATTTGCAGGAAACAGGGGCAGAAAATAAATTCAGTTAATTAATAGAATTAACTATTTTACTCGTGTTTTAAACTTGTGCGATATAATAATTTATCGATATAAATTTAATAAATACCTATCATGTATACATATTTGATGTATTATATATGTGAGATTTTATAGGAGTTAATAAATAAAAGATTTTTGTTTCTATTTATGTATTTTACATGATTACTTTACGATATTAATAATTCAATATCGCCAATATAACTAATATAGTTAGCATTGCACTTGCACTATATTATAAATCTATTATGTATGCTTATAGCCGCGTTTTGAGGCAGTATTAAACATTGAGATAGTATTAAAAATTATGTAAATACATTCTGAGACAAGAGCTATTACAGTTTAACAGCTATTTCGGATTACATTTATTATCGTGTATAAGCGAAAGTATTGAATTTTGGACTCCTAGTCAATTTACAACTCATAGTTAATCAGCGCCATCGACAACGCTGTATGTAGATTTCTAGACATTAATTTAAAGTATGTAAATTTCTACCAAAATGACTTACAAAATCAATGATTTTCATTGTAAAATGAGTTTCGTAATGCTGGTGATTATAATCAGATTATTGTAATTTCACGCCGTTTGAAATCGAACTAAAGGCACAAAAGATTAAAAAAACTTGTTTGACGGAGAACTATCACACGGGTCTGTATATCTTCTGAATTTAGACACTGACCGAACGATTCGTACTCGGAGTTGCTAATTGGCTGTTCAGATATAATTGTGCGCAAAAATAATTCTTCCATCAACAAGCGCAGCTCGACCAGCTCCACAGATTGCGTCACGGGTATATTAGGTACAGAGATTGAGTTCTTTCTTTTAAATGGAAATACTCTCCGCTCTTTTGCGGCTTTGAAGCGTCGCGATAACGATATACGTTACACTATTTTATTTTCTCAATTAAAAAAGAAATCTGTGTTGTAACGTTTCATGACAAAAGAGCTCTGCTCTGTCACGAGGTGCAATTAAAGTTTGCCTCAGGTTCTCAATTTTAGAAAAAGTAGAATATTGGTCAGGGAAATTATTGTAATATTGATGAATTTATACGAGGAAGATTCACTCTATGGTTGTGGGCTGGTAGATTAGTACGTAATTAGTACTTAGTTCTTAGTAAGTATGATGTTTGTATTTACAGTTTCTTTTTACATTTACATTTACATTTATGATTTTTACAGTTACATTAGTACTTAGTGAGTATGATTTTTATCTAAATGTTCCAAAAGACTTTGAATGCGTTTTTCTTGAAATTGTTTACTGAATTGATTGTCATGGTATCTCAAAATCTGCTCGATCGATTTCATTCAAATTTGCCGTATACCTTCGATACATATATTGCTAAAGCCCGAATCACAATTAATTTTATCATCATAAAATGAAAAAATGACAATTCTTTCAATTATAATTATTTGTTCTTCCCTCGTGGTTCCTAACCAAGCGCATCCTAATTCAGAAAATTTCTCATTTTTTTATTCGAGACAAATACGACGACCGAAATTATGGCAACCGCAAGAGCACGAGGCTTTGCACTGCCATCAATGTTGACTATTTCTCGTTGTACAAATTCGCAAATATTTTCGACAGAGTAACAAATATATGTGAAAAACGCCGATGCTAGAAGTTGCATAGTTTTTTTTTTTATAAAAAAATGCCAAAGAAAACAAAAAGCAAACTTGCCCTAAACTGGAATACCCCTTAATAAAGTTCCGTTCTCTCTCCAAAGTTGAAAAGAACGAACGCTTCCAGCTAATAGATATGTATGTAGAATCCGGCGTCCTTCGAATCTCCGAGTTCCAATGCATCGGTGTAAGTTACGTAAGTGGAGGACACGGGAATTTTGCCGGCGGGCTGCGGCACATTGAGCAAGAGCGTGCATCGCTACGAGGAGAGAGAAAGAACGGGAATAAGGAGCGGAGGAGGAGCGTTCGTTGGGAACGGTACATTTTTCACGAGTCCTCGATTTCGAGAAACGGGACCGGATCGAGGATCCTCGAGGGTTCTCGATGGTTGAACAGAGAAACCGCGGCCGATTTATTACCGTGTAAATAATTGTACACCGATTATCTGCAAATTACGTGGCTGGTATACGCGTGTCAAAACTGTGTGCTCTGTCAGCAGAGGCTCGAGTCTATACACAGTTGCTCGTGGAAGTATTGTACGCCGAGTAATTTGAACGTACTCGATGAAAGTTTGTGCGGGGTACTCGCAGGAGATTAATGGGGCAAATACTTATCGATGCGCGCCGCATATTCGCGCGCGCGCGCGCGCTCGCTCCAGCCTCTCCTCCTTGGATCATTCTCGCGGATTGATACCAAATATTTTTTTCTCTCTACAATGAAATCGCTGTTACGGCGAACGCCACTGCGAAAACGTCGTTTTCACGAGACCACGTTTGTCTCAGCGTACGACAGTGCTCCGATTAACGCTGCAGATATGCTCCTTGAAGATAAAGCGTTAAATGAGGTCATTTTAACAGAAAGTATATAAATGGGAACGAGGTGACAGAAGTTGTAGCGATTTGCGTCGAACGCAGCAATAAAGAACTTTATTTTATATAGTAATTGATCAAGTAAGTGTAGGCCTTGAATAGTATGCTATCTAATAATGATTAAAATGATATCGATTCCTACAACTACATTACTTTGATAAGTCGCGTCACCAGTGCAATGTCGGGTTAAGAACATAGTCTCACTGTCTAAATGACTTCAAAGTTTGACGGCTTCTGTATTACGTGACTCAATTTCTTCGGTCCTTTGAAGATATGAACTGTTACAATTATGTAAATATCGACATTTGTCTTAAATCTGCGCAAACTACATGCTACCAGAAATCGATAATAAAGAAGTCGGTTTTTAAATTTTAATACTGTCGCAACACCTCGAGATTCGAAGTGCATTGTTCGTTAAACGAGAAACACAATGTATCGAAGATCTGTAGCTCGAGAAACTTATAAAATAGTCGAGCTTTGTCAGGAATGTTATATCAGCAAGATGCAAGTTAATCTTGTAACAGAGAACGGGTGATTTTTTTCCAGAGAAATGAGAATAGCTTTTCGAGGAACCTGTAATGGATCGTTTTGACCGGTTTGCGAGTCTCGCGAAGCGAAAAGAAGAATGCATTCGTGTGCGCGAACGGGGTCCGTCGATCTTTGCCCATTGGGTCATCATGTTTTCGCGTGCGCGGTTACGAAAGTCGCCGGCGACATTAATATTTCATTAATATTCGCCGAGGATTCCTGGAAAACCGAGGATGGAGGCGCGTTTTATTAATGCGCGCCGTGTGTACGTCACTTTTACGGAGGCGTCGGTGTTTTTCAACGAGAAGAGAACGGTCACGGTTGACGGAGTCGGGGATAGAAAGGGGGACAGGTAGAGACGGCGAGAAAGAGAGGCGAGCAGGTGAGTCGTCGCGGCCGATGGATCCGAGGAAGAAGGAATTTCTCGTCTCGTCGTCGGCGACTGGTCGAGCCGGTGATGGTTAATTAAGTGCTAACAAGTAGAGAACCAGCTCGCGTAGCGAGCCATCTCGTCGGAGTAAAATCGTACGACGTGTCCGGCGCGGAAATAAAACCTAGGAGGAGAACCGGCAAAGAAACGGAGGCGATGCTTTTACGCGGCTACAACTTTATTATTTTATTTCACCGGTGCCCAGGAGGGCAAAGGATTTTTCTTGCCGCTCCTGCTCGCGTCGAATAAGTTGGAAATGTGGAATGGAAATTTTGTACGTAGCCAAGGCTTCGGTTTCGAGAAAATCGACTTTGGTGTTCCATCAACCAGGTACACGCGCACGTAAATGATATCGAGTCGAACCGATTTCTTCGTGTATGGATACCGTGCTTCGGTTTGTGAACAATTTCATGATCTGCTGTGCGCTGAATTATTTACTCCACGCGCTTCTTTCAATAATGTGTTTATTTACCGAAATTAAAGTCTGCTGAAAGTGTTTCATGTTCTGCCTCCAACAACGCGTTGCTCGATAGACTACAGAACCATGAATGATTGACACTGCGTTTATAGTCTATACACTCGTATTAATACTTCGTCAAACACTGTGTATTAATTCACTTATGTTTTCATTTCTCTTACCATAACTAATGCTTCACGCGCATCTCGAAGGATTTTGTTTCTCAGCATTATTGATTACACGACGGTCACGACCATGGTTTTCATGATACGATCATCATCAATTCTTCTACTTGCAATTAATGATCTGTGGACGATCTGTTAAAGACTACGCCGTGTAATCTTCTTGCGTTAAATGCTTTATACTTGTTACGATTGGCAATGCTTTAATGTACTAGCTCAGCTGCGATGGCAGAAGCTGTTTTCCAAAACTGATTTCCATTTTATATTATTATCTATTTTTTCTGTTCTATATTCTGTAGAGTAGTTGTCAGTTACATCATTCGCTGCACTTTTCCTGATGGATAATGTTGAAGTGATTTCATTAAACGACTTTCTATTCGATAGTAATCTTATCAGAATTCCGTGTATTGCAATCGATGTTTTACGAAACCTGTTTTAATTTCTCGTGATAATATTATTTAATTATTTGATACGTAAATAATTACTTATGAAAGTCGTTGACTTCTTCTGCGGTATGCATTCACGTAATGTGTTGCTATACATCGTGTTAATAAAAATTCTATAGAGTCAGTACTTTCGAAAAAAATGGCAGAAATCTGGATACATTCGCGCGCCAATCTTTCTCCTATTTTTTAGGTGTTTAAAATATTTTTCGCAGAAAACTAGGCCATGTGCCGACGACGCAACAAATGGAAAAAACAAACGATACATCTTGATTCCTTATTACGTGTATTATCGCATATTATGTTAGCTGCTTCTAGTAGCCGAAATATCTCGAACTTATTGTTAGTCTGAAATAAACTCTGACAGCGAAAATTCGGGTACGAGAAGACCTTGGAAATTTTTGGAGCTACGACAATACATATACAAGATGTCTAAAATGGGACGCTTTTTAAAATTCTGCTTTTCATTCATTGTAAGTGCATATAATATTTTATACCGATTTTAAATCACATAAATTTTCCTTACACCTTTGCGTTAATATCACATTTTAGTATTTTATAACAAAAAAATCTACCCAATATAAAAAAAAGTGAGAAACATTTCTAAATTTAGAAATTAATAACGTAACAAGCCAAAGAAGTATAGCACAGCTTTTATGCCGCTTGGTAACAACATGAAAAATTTAACTTGTTTAATTACTATGATTAAAAATTATTCGATGCTATATGTCAACCTTCTCGAAATATTGAATCCGATAAATAAAAGCCCAATCAAAAGTAACGGTACTTTATACAAAATTACGAGAAAAGAGGAAAAATATTAGTTTTAACCATAAAAATGATTGAACGTCTGACACGGTTAGTTGTTACGCGGTAGCGGCTTCAAATTAAATGTGATTAAAGATGCATATTATAGTTTCTAAATAAGTGTAATGTTATTATAAATAGATTCAAAATTTTTCCTCGGAAGGGGATTTGAAGCGAGCTTCTTCATAGCAGAAACGTTTTCGACGGATTCGTTAACGAGTTATTAACGAGAAATGGCGGCTTTCAAGAACTTAGAAGATTCTCAGGACACCTTGTAGTATAGAACGATGATCGTTGGCAGTCGTTGACCGAGGATGAGCGAAAGGGCGCCGAAAGAAAGGGCGTCCGCGACGCTCGGAGAACGGAAGGCGGAAGCGCGGGGCGAAAAGAGGTGAATTAAAATTCATGAACGCTTCGAGCGGCGTCGAATTAAAATTCATGGCGGAATTATCGCTGGCTCCTTGAAAACAAAGGAACGGAACGAGTTAGGAGCCCACTCACCGAGTCGCGCGCGTCGGAAATCATCCCCGAGGAGAGCTCTGCGCGCGAGCCACGCTAATGCCGTCGACTTTTCGAGCGCGAGACGCGCCACCCCTTTAACCTTGTTAATCTCTTCCGGTGGAACGCGTGCCCCACCGTCCATTAATGAGTTATAATTAACATGGGAATCGGATAACTGATTCACGAGGGTGGCTGATTACTGGAAAAATTGCTATTGACTGTAACGAACGGGTAACGGGGCTTAAAATTCGTCAGGTTTAAAGAATCCGAATTTGGTTAATTGATAAGTACCTAATTGATGAAAGGGAATTCAATTTAGTAATTTCAGCGTTGCACCGTTTTGAAATCCGGACGAATAATTATGGGGTGGGTTGATACATTTTCAAGATAAAAGATCATGCGAAAATGTCAACAAGCAGGATGAATGTTTCAATAATTCTTGTCTACACTGTCCGTTTTTTTTTTTAATAAACAATAAAACCACATGTTTTATAAACTCGAATAAAAGACATACAAAATTCTTAAATTTCGCAATTCAATCTCTGGTGCGTAGACAAAAGAACATAAATCGAATATTTTCTATAATGATATAATTCGTTGTTTTTGAATAAAAAGTAACATTTATAAACAAATGTGACGCATAGTTTATAAGCCTAAGGAAGACGCAACAAGTAAAAGAGTTTCAAAACGGAAGTCGTAGCGAGTTCTTAAGAAATATGTATACCTTTGTGGCTGCTGTAAATAGATTGTAAATGAAATTGATCTAAATTTTGGACACGATTGAAATATTCCTCCATGAAACTATAGAAGTTCTATTGTCCATTTCGACGATATTGTGAGTGTTCCATGTTTCAATCGCACATCTAAAAATGTAGATTTTCCTTGCGTTTCAAATACGAGATACGCAATGCGGATTGCTTTTGTCCAGCTTGTATCTTGAAAATTTTCAACGTATTCGATAAATCCTGAAATCAAAGTGCCAACCCACATCCAGACGATCTCCTTTACTATTTCCGACTGGCTGGAAGCTTCATCAAAATCGGCTTGCGCAACGTCGATACGTTCCCTCGGTAGATCTAGTCGATCCAAGCACCGTTTCACGGTTGTGTTGCGATCACCGGACCGACTACAAACCGACGTCCATTATATCATCCGGTGATTATTCGAAGCTTTCCGTCCAAACAGACGAAACGACCACGCTCCCCAAACAACTCATCGTGCTTTCACCGGCGTTTGGATAATTCATTATCGCGCGATATCCTCGAGGAACGGGGCAAACGAGTTGCCGCGTCTTCGACCGGAAACGCGTCCTCTTGGATCGCGCGAGGGGTTGGCCTCGGTGTAACCCGATTTTAGCAAACGACCGCGAAACGCTTTGTATTAGCCCTGCACATATAGACACGCTGATTCCCCGCGACAGAAGTTTGATGACAAAATATTTGTCGTTCAAACACCGTCCAGGTTCTGGAGGCCCCCCCACGTTACGCGTTTCGCGGCGCGATCCCGTCGGATCTCTTCATTGAACCGCGCGGAATCAAGCGTCGCCTTTTTCGAGCTCGGCATTACACCGTGACCTGCCTCAACGTCCAATTCTTCCGTGGATATCGAGACGTTTTTATAACACCCTGACCAGATTTCTAACTCTTTCGCGAATCCTAGAATGACCGTGGACCAGTGATTGCAAAGTTTTTTTTCTCGTGGTGCCACAGCTGTCGAATTTAAGTTATGGTTGTGCCTTTACACCTTTGCGTTCCGAGTCGTTTTCACTCTAAATCGAAAATAGTTTTTCTAATTTAGTATATTTCCATTTAATGTGGTTCCAGTTGTAACACTGACTTTTCATCAGCTTTCGCGCAATGGCGGTGCTTCAAATACTGAAGCTAATGATACCTCCTTTTCTTTACTTTCCTTTGGAAATATACGTGTAGCTGGTTATTTTAAAGCCACTTCGGTCAAATGTAAACTTATTATTTCGATTTTGAGTACTTTAATGTTTGGATGTTCTTGAGGCAAGCATCGAGTTCATATATTTTCTAAGATTAAAACAGAACTAATGAAATGAGTCGCAGTGTTTATGACAAGAATTAATTTATTTTTCTGATTTTATTAATTTTAATTGAGGAACAATTTTGTAATAATTATCTTAAATAAAATTTCGTTAAAATTAAAAGTTTGTTATCGTTTCTAATTCTTTTCTAAATATAACGTTAATAATTCTTCCAGCATTGATATAACTAAATTAGGTTACAAATGTAATCTTTTTGGTTTGATAGTAAATACTTTGAAAAACTATGTTATTATTTTTATTTTATTTATTTATTATTTTTATTTATTTATTTAAATTTCGTCGGATGTTGTACGTGCGTGATTAACGTGTTATTATTAGCGTCTGCGTGCTTTCATTGCGGCAATTTGCATGACACTCACGACAGAAACTTTAGAATAGTTTTATAGTCAATAGTCTTAGAATGTATGCTTCTGACATGACGTTGTAGTAACTTAAAGACGTGGTAATTGGATGGAGGCATGTCAAGCAATTAAGCAGTGCGTAGGAGAATTTCCTAGCGCCAGGAGAAAATGACATCCTCACTCGTTTTTGCCGTCTGTAGGTGCAAATTATGAAACAAAATCCATTACCTCGGCTAGTAAACGACCAGTTTTGCTTTGCTACATCGTTGACATGCAACGTGTGTCGGATATTTCAATATTTCAATATCAACATTCGCGAATTGCTAACATTTGAGAATAATTTTATGAGAATTCCCTGGAAGAATCTTCGCGCGTGGTTTTTAATGTTCGTCTGTCTAGATAGAAGGTTACTCTGCTTATGCCGTCACTTATTTTAACATAACGAAAGCTATGCAACACGCTAGATAATGCAAGTGGTATACAGAGTGGGCCGTAATTCGTAGTACAACCGAGCAGAGAAAAAGTAACAAATCTTTTGTGAAGCTCCTTTTTCGACTTTGAACTTTGATCATCTTTGTAAAAGATTTAGTTGTCGTCTATTCTTCTATCGTAGCTTCCTCCGTCCGAGGTACTGCATACAAACATTCACAATAATGGAAATATTCCGTTTACTATATAGTTAGCAACAATCTATGTTTGTAAACAGTGTCTCGGACAGAGGCAACTGCGGTAGAGAAATAGACGACGATTAAAACCTTCACAAAAATAAACAAACTTTAAAGTTGATTTTCTCGAAAATGGGGCTCCGGATAAAAAATGTTATACCAAGTTTCCTATTTTTTCAGGTAGAATCATTCTATGCTCTGTACCCTGTATACATGAAAATAGTGAGACATAAAGAAAAAGAACAAAGAAAAGACGTAAAGAAGAGAAATAATAATGTCCATTACACTTCCCTTATCTCCATCCAGAATCATCATCGCTTTCAATAAATCTGACAGGACCGAGTCGACGTTTCATATACTTTTTTATTATCAATAAATTACTGCAAAATAATCTACGCATAAATTTTAGGAGATGAGTATTTATTAAATTCTAGGTGTTACGAGGATAGATTTTTTCATCACAGATGCATGAAATCTGCAACCTAGTGATACCAAACCTAACAAATTGTTTATGTTTTCTCCGTGCATACAGAATATATGCACGGAACTAACGGCCAGTATTACGGAATTCATTGTAGACCACTGGTGTTACCGTCATTGCACGTAACACATTACCAGGTATTTACTGTTTGTCAACGTTTACCGATTTAACTCGTTCCTTTTTATAACCGTCTTAAATCAAACGGTTACATCGGCGACCTGTAGAGAAATCCATAATACTAGTTATTAGTTAACTACATTGTACGATTTTCAAACATTCCTCTAGATAACAAGGCCTCCATATAATTCCATTGTTCTCGCTTTTTGTTTCATTTCTAGCCATACAATCTGGCCGACTAGTACCATGTCCTGTTTTTGAAAAATTATAACATTTGAAAAGATATAATAAATTTTGAAAAAGATACAATTTAAATTTATAATAAATTCCAAATAAATGCAATTTCTCGAAAATGAAAGTATACGACACAGAGCGTTTTCGTTTCGAATCCAGGTACATTGTCGAGTTTCCATCTCGGCAGTGGCGCGGATAAGCAGCTGTGGTACCAGTTTGCTATTACAGATTTCAATAATCTCGCACCGCACACGGCGATCGTTACCGCGAGCGTTTGCTGCGCCGGCGTTCGCGTACCGTAGGCGCAGTTTCTTGGTGCATGCGACTTGTTAAATTGTCACGAACACGTCAGAACGTTAAACACCGTCGTAACAGTTAACAGCAACCCCTTCCCCGGCCTCTCGCCCCTCCCGGCTGGTTACGCAAACAGCCCCCGTTGTGTTGCTACGCCGTTATTGCGACTGCACCTCTGTTCACATCAAAGCAACCATTTGAACAATGTTCCGAATCGTCGTTAAGACACGACACGCTAAATAATGTAACGCCGACGGTAATTGCCGCCGCTCCGCGATCCTGAAAATTATGGGATAGATAGTCTCCTGCTACAGGCTGTCTAATCGAACACGGTCGGCGACGCTGCGACACCTGTGCTGCGCGAATTTAGTATACACGTGAGCGACGATACGACAATTTCTCAGTTCCCGATCTTTAACCCCTTGCACTATTATTTATTTCAGAACTACGTTGATTAGCGCTTCGTCCTTAATAATTTCCTCGATGAAACGAGAGGATTTTTGTTTCCCAATTGTCTCTTCCGTTCCTAAATTTTGATGACAGAAGATTCAAATTTTCTTTCGATTTAATAGAAATTATTGGCAGCCGTATTTATTAAATTACGTACGAAATGATGGTCACGAGTCTGACTCGTTATTATAGTGCAAGGAGTTAATTAATTCTGTTGGCAAAGCGTCATTGTAACGGCAACGATGTTTTGTAACGTCCACTTGATTTTGCTTTACAAAATCGTTAATAACCGGCACGCCATCGCTTCCGTTCTTTTATACGTTCATTTTAATGTAACACCTATTACATTATGGAATTTTCCATTTTTAGGATCACAACTTTTAGTATTACTCGGACCTGCGATTTTGAAATTCTGTATCGCACTGTGTCGATTTTTTTTTCTCTACCCCATAGTTGCCTTCGAACGCTCCGCTTGTTTAGCTATTAGGTATAACTAAAAATCTGAACTCCGTCTTTAAATATATTCGAATTCTTTATTTTGACTTCCGCTTTATTATTTTCGTGCAACATTTTTCTTCATTTTGTATTCTTGTTTGCTTTACTTTATCATCTTTTTCTATTGCAGCATTACTGTCACCGTAAGTATTTTATATACAAACACATTCTCGCCATTCTACGATATTTCCGTTTTATACGGTCTTTTTATTTTACAATTACATACAATTACATTTTTAGCAATTTATTAAATAGAAAGCCGTTTAATTCTGTGCACGTTGTGTTTTGACGCTGCAGTATTTTTTAGCTGCACCTCGGAGTTGCCATTCGAGAGCAAAAGGTTAATAACAATTTATTCTAATAAATGGTGAACTAATCGGAAAAGTAAAAAAGAATGAGTCAAAAATAATCGAAGGCCGTAACAGCTTCTGAGACTGCAGACAACACTGATACAACACAAATATTTAACTGCAGACGTTATTCGATGAATCAACATGTGTACGATTATTATACGTAAACAGAGGGATATACTGTATTTATTCGTTGTTGATCGCAAAAGATTACTAAAAAACGATTTCTTGTGATTTTTTTTTCAGAAAGCCATGTCACTGTTGCTTTCGTAATAGTTCCAAAATTGCTGTATTGTTATAATGCGTACAGGTAGCAGTCTAATTTATTTAGCAGTCTTATTTATTCTATTTAATACGAACTAATTTTTACTGCACTTTATTTATTCAATCTTATTTATTGATCCTTTTTACTTGTTACCAGGTGTGTTTATTTTATATGCATATTTACTTCCTTATTTAACTGTATTCTAGTCTTCACTCTATTTTAATATTTTTATTATTTATCATGTTCATTATATTATCAGCCAGATTTTATCTACTATTATAACTGTCCTATAAGGCAGACAAGAATGTATTACCTCGTCGCGAACGTGTTAAAGCATTAATAAATACCATAACATCGTTTACAAATGAAAACATAGTATCCAAGTATGAAGAATCGACAACCACTTGTACTAGTTATGACTTATTTTTGTACGAGCAATCATCGCTAATCGTGCCCTCTGTATAACATGATCACCATCCAGTTCTCTATCGGTGATTGGAACAGGAGTCGCGCGAGTCTGTAAGAGAGCTCGAGGTTTCGCGAGAAACGTTGACCCGGGGTGTGGAAGGACAGATTCACGGATCCGGTGAACCGTTAGATCGTTCGGTACACGCAATTGCGTAAGTGCGAGGTGTCCGCGGCCGGGCACGTGTCGCGACGAGCAAATAAACGGTGCACACTCGCCGCTACCTTGGCACCGCGTGTTAACCAGGCTAACCAAGATAATCACTCATTACGAGCGTTTAGCGTGGACGAGGACCGAGGCGTAAGCGTCGTCGCCTTCCTATTGGCCAGTGCTAACGTGGAAATAACTCGCGCCGCAAACAACCGAGCCTTCGTTCTGATTAGATGCCGATCTATATCTTGTTTTGGTCGTCGCCGGCTGGCAAGAATCGCGAAAACGGTTCCTGGAACTGGTGCGCTGCTCCTCCGGACCCGGAACAACACCCTTTTTAGTCCGAATAACTTCCTCGGTCCTCGAAGAAGCCGCTAGGAACTAAAGGAAAAGGGACTGAGTACTAGAATATGCTTTCAGATAACTTTCTAGTGTTTTTTCTTCTTTTTAGCTTTTTTAGAATGACATATTTGTCTTGCACGTGTTAACGAATTTATTCAGATCTACGGCCGATTTTTATTAAAACGTATTTTGAATTAAGATATTCGGCATTGTTTTCTAAGAAGAGTCTTTATAATTTCACCAATTTTAGAGGAACAAATATAAAACCGTCTGTCGTCTTGTTAATCGTTTTAGATTCCTTATCGCAGGTTCAATGACACATTGGCAGCGAATAAACGAGGGCGAACGATCGGATCGTGGGTAACATTTCCGACATTTCCATTCAACTAATTAATAAATTGCAAAGATGAAAGGGAACGTCGCGAAGTTTATAAATAGAAGATCCAGTTTTAGAGAACTTTAACTACTAGACTGAGGACCAACCGCGACAACAACTGTAATCGAGTTAAAGAAAACTCCAAACAGAAGCATTGGAAGAATTGTCATCTCTATGGTAACAAATACTTTCATCGACGCTTATAATATTAAGAAAGATAAATTGCGATGCAAATATCCGTGATATTCGAAGGAGTAAACATTTTAATACGCGACTGTTTCTTCAATCCTCCCGGATGCTGTGATTGTATAGAAATCAATCGACAACTGGCTGCCATCCCCAAACAGTTAACAACGCCATTTGTTGCGCCTACTAAACTCATACATAGAGGAACGGGTTTACACTAGGCAGTCCAGAAGAACTTGTCACCTTTATGATAACAAATCGCTCCATCGGCGTTAATACCGCTAAGGAGGAACGTTATTATTACAGCATTAATACGTTGATCATTTGTGCCAAGTGGCCAGGTACTTATGGACGGTGATGCGAATGTTCGTGATATTCGAAGGAGTAAACATTTTAATGAAAACACAGCGGATAGCGGAGAGATGTGCCGTAGATGCATAGACGCGCGAGCCACGCTCGAACACGCGCGAATTGTCGCCGCGTATGCAGCCGCGTGTTCGCATATGGCCGCGGAAGGTCGAGTGTGACGTGGTCTCCACTCCCGGCTGCGCAAATATTGATCGAGGTGTCGCCGTGACGAAAAATTCCACCGAACGGGAATACAATGTCCACGGCGTCGTAGAGTATGGCCGAACGGGAGGCTGATGCCTGCGTTCACCCTTCGCAGGGTGGTGAACCCGTCGAACTTCGGTTCGAGGAAACGGACGTGCCGCGAACCTTAAGGGAGTGGGCATTCTTTCGAACGTCGCGCTTCTTCTTGCCAGAATCCACTACGGCTATCAAGCTCACAGTTTCGGAGCATTCAGTACCATACTCGATGTGCGATCTAACCGAAAAGAATCTGAAAATATCGAAGTGAAACAATTATACGACCTTATCAATGCGTAGACCTGTTTTAGACGTTGTTACCTCTAACGTACGTGATCCTACTGGTCAGGCTATAGAACGAATTTTGGCAAAGTCTTGTGCATTAACCTTTTTAGGTTAACGGCCACCATGGTAAAATGGAAATCAAAGTAACAGCAAAATTAATTTGGGAATAATTAAGAAACGAAGGGACACGTGCGCCACCAGAATTGCCAGAGGGAAGTATATTTTTTCAGCAGGATAATGCTGCAGTACTTCTCCCGAGAAAAAATTCGCGTTTTAGTTGGCCATCAAGTCGCTCCACCTTAATATCATTGAAAATTATTGGGACGCGTTGATCGAGCCGTAGATGAAAATGTGGATAGACAATTTGAAGACGTTGCCGAATGAACACGTTCAGCACCGACAATCAGCTTCTAAAATTCCCACAAAGTCAAAGCAATTTAATTAATTAAAACGAAACTGGAAAATTAAAATTTGTCATAGTAGATGACGTTAGAAATCTTTCGTATCCGAAGAATCCTAATCAAATTCAGGTTGGTCGAATACTTTGAAACAAACCGGCGCTCGATGTGCTATAAAAATGTATTTAAGGTGAATAGGAGCAACTCTAAAGCAAACAACTGTTTCAAAAGCTGTATTTTTTTAAAGAGACGTAAAAACGTGTTGCAAAAACAAAATATAGAATACTCGTATATAAAATTTTGCGTAAGAATATTTATATACGTAACAAAATATATCTGTTTAATAAAAAACCGCTCCACGAAGTCGATGAAACGTAAAATAACTTACAATAAAGGAATCGCAAGGATCGAAAATGATCCACCGCAAATCCACCCTCGATCACCCCGAAAAGGCTCGAAAATCGTATTATGAATTACACAGTTACCGTGATTCTCGAGATAACATTCGCCAGCCGATAGGACCGACCGCAACCCCGAGATTTCGCCCACCCTGAGAACGGTCTAAAATGATTTCTAAATTTCGGTGACCCTAAGATAACATAGTCAAAAGGATTGACCGCAACACCGGCGTCGAGCATAACCCAAGAACAACCGAAAAATTGATTATGAACTAGAGGATCAAACCAATATCCCGGAATAGATGTGACCGCGTTGAAATCTTGAAACCGCGGAGTACAATGGGAATGAACCAGCTAACCCTCAAACTAAAGTTTGGCGGCGCAACGGGGAGTGTGCTCTCTTTCGAGGTGGTCGAAGGAGCATGAAGTGGTGGAGCCAGGGGTTGTCGGGGGCTAAGCAACTACACGGCGCCCAGCTGTGGCCCCATGGTGTCTGGTGTTGCGTATGGGGTTTACCACGGGGGTGGTTCGACGTGCGCCTACCCCATGCTGCGCGCTTACCACCTGTTCTTTCTGCACTGCGACTCCCGGAAAGGGGATTTACCCCCTCGTTTGATTGCCCTGCGCGCGAGATACCGCGATAAAACGAAACTGATTGGCTAAAGTGGTTAATTATAGGGCTGATTGTTGCACCAGTTAATTCCTTTCAATTACGCTGTCAGAGAAACTTAAGCTTCGTTTCTTCGCGCTTCGATAATCGACGCGATTCTTACAGATTTCCTAATGCGAATTCGGAAGTCGTTTTTCATTGTTCCACTCAATTTCTGAGAATTTTCGTAACAGTTTACCGACCGGTAGCCTATAAATCGGCTTTTCACCCCTATCAGTAGCTTGTGATTCGGTTGTCACGGCAACCAATAATTTGCTATCTATTATCGAGGTATTATTATATAATTTTTTAAATATTAGATACCTTTCGCGATGATTATTAAATTAACTGAAAAAATAAACTAAGTAAAATAGATAAAATAAATATTGCTTAAAGCTAACGTTATGACAATGTAAAAATGATCGGTCGGTAAAGTGATAAAACATTTCCAACTTTGACAGCTCGAATGAATACGATAAAAAGTATTTTCGCTGACAAAAACCATCTTTTGTACAGTATAAACACAAATAAAGTGGACTATTGTCGTCCATATTATTATTACTTAAAAATTAATGAAGTCACGCATTCCAGTCCGCATTTTTTGCTTATGCGTGTCCAACCCGATCGAGGGAAGCTTCCGGCCTAGGATACCAGCGAATTGTTCTCTTTCTTTTTTGTAACTCGATAAACAAACTGAATTGGAACCAATTCGACGACGGAACTCGCGGATACTATGTTTCCTAATATAATCATTGCTATAATTGGATTCACTTCGCGATTAAGAATTCCATTTAATTTTACTAGAACCGTGTATCGAATTACATGCCCTCGCGGTATATTACCGCCCAGCCAATTATCTATTTATCGATATTTCAAGTTCCGGCAAGATCGATCGCCGCGATGACCCACCTTTGTATGAATTTGACACCTCTGCTAAGAGCCTCCGTTATAATTAACCGACCCTCCAGTGACTTTTTGTTGCACGACAAGTATTTTCGTTCCCCTTCCCTTATGCCGTACAGTAAAGAATTTGAAAAATCGCCTCGACTAACTCTTTCCTAGTGGAAACTAAGATGGAAGCTAGTGGAAACTAATTAGGCATTTAATTACCTGTCGTTAAAGATTTTTTTGAATTTAATACGAATTTCTAATTCTTTACCTGCGAAACTGATTGATCGATTTCATACGAATAGTTTGATATGTCCCAAAATGATGTCTCAAAATTATAGTACTACCGGGAACGAGAGGTTCCTGAGATCATTTGGAGTAACTATTTCCGTAGCGCAAATGCAATCCGCAGCTTTGTTTACGAGTTATTAACGAAAACCTCTGACCAATGAGAGGCGTGATCAGCTGGCGCGAGGCGGCTGAGCCAATGAACGACTTTGTCCCCTTGTATAACATAAAACATAACTATTGCTTAAATATTTATATCAAAGTCTGCATCAAACCTATATACTTCAAAAATAAAACCAATCCCGAAGTTAAAGAGTTGAACGTAAACTTTCAATTAAAGCTAAAATAAATTCTTAAATCTATCAAAGTCCACGAAAAAATTAATTCATCTGTTTAAAAAACAGAATACATTTGTTCTTTATATGAGTCGCAAAGAGTTAATCGACACATTAAGAACTGTCTACCATAGATGGCAGACGTAATTTTACCTTTTTCACAAAACGATTCCGCAAAAAATAGCGGGATTACATTGTTTCCTAGGTAATCCATGTACCGGTCGAACAAAACTGTAAGGATTGAATCGTTCCGCCATATTGGCCGTATACGGCGCCGTTTTATCGGGTTTCAATAGGCGTCCCCTGGTGCACGAACTGTCGATTTACAGCGTATGTACAAACTATTAATTCGATATGCCTCGCCGGGGAATATCGATACAAAGTTGTTCCGATATTCTACGGTTCGTATCGAATTATGCCGAGGCAGCAGTTTGCTCTTTGCTTAACAGTAAACCGTAATGTACACGATCGATAGTCGACGCCGTTCGGTTCTTCGTTTAATCCTTTTACGACACGAAGCTCGACTACGATGGCTCCAGAGACAACCTGCGAAGCTAATTTTCCAGCCCGTCCGATATCTGTTTCTCGACTTGTTACACTATTTTATTTCTCCTTTGATCTTTTACGGTTGCTAGTGTCACACATAACGAAAATCCTGTGATATTTTACTCCAATGTAGAAGCGATTAGCGAAATTTGCGAACTGACGTTTGATTAAAAATAATTCGCAACAGTGAATTAATTCCATTAATAACACTGCAAGAATTCGTTTTGATAAAATTGATAAAACGAATATGTACATTTCAACGTGCTGGTGTAAGATTAACTTAGGATAATATGTTTATTAGTTTAGCTTGATCTTAACAAACTAATAAGTATGTAGTTACTATTGTGCGTACATATTTATGTTCGATATTCGTGTTACTTTATTTGAACGTGCGAATAATTTCTTTCCAAATTATTTTCTTATTTGGTATTCATTCGAAACAATTTTTCATTTTATTTTTCATTACATCTAACGCTCTTTTTAAACCTAAGCCAATCTGATAATTAATTAATGAATATAATTGATATGAATACAAAATTATTTTAAAATAATTCATTCGAATGAGGTATAGAATAAAATTACTTTTCGCACATCATTTGTAAAATAAATATAAGAAAGCGTTTGAAATAATGAATTGCATCTTGAATAAAGAAATTTGGCTAACCCTATCATAGAATTTGAACAATTT
>CM052148.1:10413787-10446303 GCA_028455555.1 Augochlorella aurata | reverse complement strand
TTTATTTTAATATATAATATTATTAATTCAAATAAACAATAGTCTCCTTTAAGCCCATAAAAATATAAATAACAATGCTAATGGTAAAATTTTCTTTCAACATAAAAATATTAATTCATCATAACGTATACGTGGTATCAATGTACCATATTTATAGCGAATATATGAGGTCACGATGCAAATGGGTTCACTTTGTTAGGAAATTTTTGGAAAGAGACTATTATACCTTCTGCAGTCAAATTGACCTGGGCTAAACTCGTCGGCTCTATTTTTCTCGCATCGGATCCATCGTCGATCCTAGATGTCCAGGCTGAATCTCAGCGTGGAATTAATTTCAATTAGATTATCGCGACGGGGAGAAGGAAATCACGGCGTCGCGTCTCGCCCGGGCAACAATGCCGTATCGCTGCTCTCTCGAGCCGCAACAATGCGAACAATGGCAGGTCACGTGGCGCGGCTGCCGGTTAATATCGCCGCGATAAAGGAGCCGGCGATGTTTTACAAACAGCTCCCCGCCACGTGTGCCCACCCCCTGTCAAAACATTCGGGACGTCCCGTGCCCCGTTCCAGGAAGGGGCGGCTAACCTGTCCCTCTTTTTCTATCCCGAATTCGTGCTCGAGCGAGTCTCGCGCGCGCGTGACCGCCTACACGTGGACCACGTGAATTTTCCGTGGGGAGACGCGGATCGTTGGTCAAATCCTTTGGACGAGGACGAGTTAACTCGTCGCTTTGCAGCTTCATTGAAACGATCCCGGGATAAACGCTCCCAAGATCCCCGCGAGTTGAAGGGTGATTCGATTAGTCTGTCTGGGAAGATTCGGGACGCTCTAATATTTGACGGTGTGCCATTGTTCGTGTGAACGGTGGCAACGGTGATGCAGGGGGGATGCAGGTAATGCGAAGCAGTATGTAATATACGACCTCGTAAAATCTTGATAAAAAATTCATTTTGAGATTTGTCAAGTATTCAGTCACCTGCGATGTTTGCTGTTTCATTTTCTGTCACATTACAGTATCTCTCTTTTTTGTGGAATAATTGTTGACTTTCGAGAGCGTTATATCGTTTCATATTGATTTTAGAATTTTTAATTCAAGAATTATATTGTTATCTTCTTCGAGTACCCTCAGTTTAGTGACAATAAATATAATCTGTTGAAGTAAACGCACTTGACATGTTTTAACAATCGCATAAAGAAAATGATTTCAAAGTTCAGAAAAAATTGACAAAATTGTATTGTTATCCTGTGTATCTGTTTATTAAAACTATACATCAAAGTACAAGTTACTAATAAATTAAAACCTTGATTTTCGTGTTGCAAAAAAAAGTTACTTCATTGAAAATTGTTTGTTACTAAGAACAGGACTCATTCTTTACTCAGAAATATGTGGTAGATCTCTCAAAAGAGCCAATTTTGTTGTCAGAAACTCGCTACCAGAATGAAGAATAATGAAACTATTAAAAACGGATCTTGCAAATTAAAGGGAGCGATTCCATCCCTTTAATTTTTACACTCAAGTTTCCGGTTCTCTGTTTGCTATAATTGCCTCAACAATTTATTATGCTCTTCCGAAAACATAATGAAACGATGTTCACTCTTTGGACATAGATCATTGACATCACCGCGACATTGATCTATGGTCTCGAAATAAAAATTGATCTAAAGCATTCGATTCTATTTTGTTCCCAGCATAAAGATCAACATGTGAAACACACTCGCGAGCACTATAATATATGCATGAATTTTATGAAAATCCACGATTGACACTTCGGTTCCTCTCGCTAGCTGGAGTGTCAAGGATTGAAATTTGTCACGTACTCGGGCGATTTCTCAAGAGGAAACCGGTGCTCCTTGTGATCGGCCGTGTAATTGGGGCGGGCACAGTTTCCCACGACCGACCGGCCGTCTATTTAAAAAGCAATTGCCTTTGAACGTCGGAGGAGTTAATCGCGGCCGCAGTACTAGCCGATGTAAACTACCTTTCGATGATACTTCTAGGTCCATCGACATTGGACCAATTCCCTGAAGCGATGCACGCATCCCCTACGAGGCCACCGGATTCCCCATAATTTCCCATGCGCGCTCGATTCGTACGCATCGCTCGGAGGGTAAATCGACGGTCGCTTCTCGCTGTCGCTGTCTCCCTCCCTTTCTCTCTCTCCTCTGTTGCCGGTGTTTTGAAAAATATTCCGAGATTGAGCGTGAATCACTGTTTCCTCGAGGGCACTTATTACAGTTCTCCCTTTCCATAGGACGCAGGAAAGTTATTATTAGACGTTTCAGAATCGATGGAAATTCACAGAAAAATGAACCCTGGACATTGACCGGGACTCTGTTTCTTGAGATCTTTTTACTGAATCGCATACGCTAGTGAACGAAACTATAAAAACTAGAATGATTAGAAAAGGGAATTTATGTTGTAATTATTGCAACCAGCGTTACATGTAATTTGAAGTGCTTTATTTTTGGCTGATATCTTCATTAGATTCCCTATGTCCTATTTAGAACAAATTGACAGAAATTATCAGATTCGAAATTACATAAAAGTTATTGTATTAAGTTTTACGTATTTACTGTACAAACGCTGCGGCGCTTATTTGATCGTATTTTATAAAATGAACGTTATAAGAATAAGTATTAGTGTATGACACATTTACTCTACGAACACTGTAAAACTAATTTTATCGCGAATTTTATGCAACGAAATGTGTTATATTATCGTTAATCTTCCGACAATGAATGTCAGCACGAATCAAGTTCGTGTATCTAGCTACCAAAATTACAAAGAAATGATTATTAAAAGATAACAGGGTACCGGTGCATTTTTGCATCTCCGAGCGAGACGGTTTCAATATTCAAAAAAATTGTTATCCGCGAATGATTAAAATCTTTCCCACCGCGCTGTTTGTAAATGCTATTTGCCGTTCTACTGCGCAATTTCATTTTAAACTGAAAATCCAGCGTTCCCGGCAAGAAAACGGAAGTTATATCCTGCGTTGTGATATTGATCACTTCCTGGATCAGGATAATATCAACAGAGATGGTCCGCCGATCGCTGAGAAATCGAGAGGCAAACATTGTTAATGGACGGTTGCATAATACATATATATCGCTGGCGGCAAATAAAATTTCACCGTTTATTGGATTTTTCTAAATCCAGATACGCGGATTGCTCCTGTCCGATCCTGTTTGCCAATCCGTCCCAACCCCGCAGCCCCCAACCCCCCTTGCAAATCTTTGCTCCCATGTGCACGTGACGCAAAAACATCTTATTTTTCCAGCAAAAAGTGCAAACACACGTACACGCGCGCACGCGGACAGAGGCGCGCGGAAACCGGCAGGTCGAACGGTGCGTACTATAACAAGACACGGCAAATATACGCCGTGACGCCGATGTTATCGGGCGTCCACCGATCCGATCGCCGGATGATAATGTTACGCTACCGATGAAAAACAGCTTCGTGCAAACAATCGATTTTTGCGTCTGACTCGCGCGGAAAGTTCCTTGCCCTTTTCTTAGGAAACAGTTCTATCTTGAAACGCGATTTCTCCCACGCTGAGCCGACCAACTTGCGCAAATTCGCGACATAGACAAAAATACAATCGAATATGCTTGGGAGCATTTGTAAATTTATTTAGCAAGTTTTTCCAACATATTTTTTCAAGTATTCCCTTCTAGATAAGTTGGTTTTTCTATGGACCTTAATGAAACATGTAACAATTTTAATTAATTGACAGAAAGTAGATAGTAAAATAACAATATTTCTACCCTGGCGATTACGCGATCATGTTTGAGAACATGCAGTGATACTAATTTTAACATTTGAAACACGTACAAGTAAACCTTGTCGATTTGACTGCAAAAGTTACAGTAGTTTCTTTGCAACAAATTCCCTAACAAAGTTAAAAGCACTGGAATACCCCCTTAATAATTGTAAGGTGTTAAACCTGAATCAATAATATTTCTATTTCAACAATATTTCTAAATTCTTCAAATACTTTTGCTCTTCTGTATTCAATCTACTCGTTTATCTCATACACGCGTAAAATCCGCAGTCTAATTATTACATACCAGAGCGTGTGTCAGTCATCCTTGCTAATTCTAGCATTAACAACAAACCTACCGTTTCACATATTTCTTTTAAACCTTATTGAAACTATGAAGACTAATAAAAAAACGTTTGAATAAGCTTCACAATTTAAGTACACGCTACAATTAAAAATGGCGGAAGATCTGACTAAATTCAATTTCGTTATCCTTACGAACACATTGATCGCTTTCGAAGCTCGCTGAGTTCGGTGTTAATAAATTACGGCGCCGAAGATCGTGGTTTGAAATATTCACCTAGAAAGCAACCATTGCTGGGTCTTCCTAGTTGGCACCGATGTTTGCCGTCGGTTCCCTGAATTCTCGGATGAAAAATATTCTGTAGTCGCCTTTAATCAAGCCCGAGGTCATTAAAAATTGCGCCGCGGACCTCGACTCGCCGTATAGGGCCGGCGTAATTAATGGCTCGATCAAACGATACAGTGTGGGTGGCGGGCAGGCGACGAGGAGAGAGACTTATTCGTTGACCAGGCGGAAATTCGTTAATAATTCGGCCCCAGCGCAACTTTCCTTGCGGCAAAGTCTTTTTGAAGCGGGGCCCGGTCTCGTCGAAACTCCGGCTGGTCTTGACGAACGGGGGATGGAGGGGATCGGAAGGGTGGTTGCAGCGCATGCCACGGGGGTTGAAGTCTGTTTGCTCATGAAATATGCAGGCATGCGCCCTCCATAACTGCTCGAAAGCAGTGAAACTTGCGTGCAGCTCAACCGTGCCACGGGATTTTCTGCCCCCCCCCCTCTCTCTCTCTCTCTCTCTCTCTCTCTCTCTCTCTCTCTCTCTCTCTCTCCTCATTTTCTTCGTACGTTTACAAAAGCGGTGCGTTTAGGTGGATGAAACACGCGTCCCGTTCTATCGACGAGGATCGACTTATAGGTGGCCGAAGATAGAGTGCGTCTTAAATGTCGGAAGATTTCGTTACCGCGCATCTGGCGAAAGGACCTCGCGACAGTGACGACGATGATACAGTATTGATACTTCGAATATAATTTATATATAATATAAACCACTATACAATAATATAGTGATATCGGAATCTGTTAATTAGACATAACATCAACTAAATAAGTCTCTCTTACCTAAACTCTCCTAAAATCTATTTTATTATAAATAAAATATTCCATGTTTTATAATTGCGTTTATTATTTTATAATTATATTATCTATTAATTTCTTTTTGAAGTGCATAATTTTCCGGTAAAACATATTAGGTCTACCGGAATGTTCTGTCTGTTCTTTTCAATAAAAGAAAACAATAAATTTGTTATGCACTTAATAATATTTGTTGTACATTGTGATTTCAATCACTATTTATGTCCGTTTGCTAGCGCGATGGCAATTTATAAATATCACTTTTGAAAAATATATGTCGCAAATGATATTATCGGACATAACTTTCTGGTAGGTCTAATACAACCGAGCAGGGGTGATTCTACGTGAAATGGTAAGAAACAAATTTGGTACAACACTTTTTTATCCGGGGCTCCGTTTTCGAGAAAATCGACTTTAACACGTTCAACGCTGATAATCGACCACCAAAATTTTCACAAAATCAAAGCAATTTAATTAATTGAAGCAAAATTAGAAAGTTGAAATTGATCATAGGGGATGGAATTAGAACTCTTTCGCATCCGAAACATCCTAGTCAAATTCAGTTTGTTCGGATATATTAAAATGAAAATGAATTTTCAAAATTGTTTAAAAATTAGCGTCACCCACATTTGGCTGACGCGGCGCTCAACGTGTTAAAGTACAACCTCTGCTCGGTTGTACTACGAATTACAGCCCACCCGTTATAAATCTTAATTTAATGATACGTTTCTAATTGCGTGCTGAATAAAGAACTTGTCACGGAAATAAAAAATCATCGACGCATTGTCATACTTCAACAGTCAGTTACAACAATTTCAAACAATATAATTTAACAATTCTATGTCATTGTACTTGGAAAAGTCTCCCATGTCGTCCGAGCCTGATTTCTAGTGTTCCCTGCTTTCACCCAATATCTGAAGTTTAAAAAATACCCTTTTTTGTAGTTTATGTCAGTAAAAAATGTATAATAACGGAATAATTTCACTTTTGAATTTGTTTCTCGGGTGACGAGCTTCCGAGTTTTACAAGTATAAGAAAATACTTATCGCAACGTGTTATAATATATTATATTACAGGCACCGATGAGTAATGTCGTTTTCTATTAGATGGAATAAACAATGTCACATCATTCGTGAACATGATTTACCATTACACGGCCTACATAGTATTCTAAACTTATAATATTCTTAGTATTATAAAAATAATCTGTACCAAATGTTAAATAACACAAAACTTGACATAACTATCAAAGTTAACATTACCTACGGATACCCCTAAATTAAATATTGTACATGACCCTAATGATTTCCGAACGTTTATTGTTCAGATGCTGTCAAGTTCTCGTAAAGATTTTACGACTTTCTATATCATGTTTTTATTAAATCCATTGATATTAAAACTCTGCTGTCTTGTATCAACAGCTTATCAATTACAATCGTAAAAATGATTTAAAGCGTCGGACAGCGTTATCGATACGTGTGCAAAGAAATTGTTAAACGAACGTGTCAATAAATTCGCTGGAACGCTCTTTGCCCAGGGTGGTAATCTCCGTATGAACGCGTTTAATTTTATCCCCGAGACTGCAGCGGCAGAAAATTTATTTATTCTGACAGGAAGGCGAGTGTGCTGGTAAGAAACGGGTGACGTCCAACGGGTGTGTCCTCCTTTTGCAGCTGCAATGTCCTGCGGAGGTGGTTAAGTGCGAGGCGAGTGCAGAGGGTAGGTCACTAGCGCGAAACTGACTTTTTCAGTCCCAGTGTCAACCCTCCCGGTTGTTTCACCTTGCCACGCTCGTTGTACACACTGTCGATCGAGTCACACGCTCTTCTACTGCTCTCGAGACACCTGACTCGAGAACAGTCCTGCACCCTTCTTTTTTTCATAGCAGAAATATATATTATACGCAATTACGCACGTTTAGGAACACCGGAACACAATTTACGAAGAATTCAATGTCGAATCTTGAAATTACATAACAATCCTCAGATATTTATTTTATATTTTCGTTTGTTTATTGATGGTTAGGATATTCTATATCTGTAAAGAATGGACAAATATGAGATACCCGTTATGCTTGTAGAGAAACTCGTAAAAGTTCAACTCGTTTGGTCCAATTTAAAAAAGATTTCCTTCTGAAAAGTGTCTGCATTTATTCGTTCATAACAGTATATTTAGTAAATTTACATTTTACATTTATTAAATTTTTTTATAATTGTAAAATGCGTTGGGTAGTTCAGTAGTTGATTTTGCAAGTGCTAGATAAACAAGAAAAGAAATAAAATCATGTAAAATGGAAATATTACGAGTCGAAAGATGAGTCTTCTTTTTGCAATGGAAATATCTTCGAGCGCAAAGAGTTACTCTAAAGAGCTATAACACGCGGATCTTACCAATCATGAAACCTTCGGCCAGCCCCGTCGATTACGCAGATTTAGGAGGCGCCGTGAATCAAAGCGAAATCGGAAGTGGGTAACGGCAACCTGTCACCATAACATAATAGCGTGCACCGCGGCGAATAAAACGGCTTTTTATACGCGATGTCTATCGCCGGCTTGATTTCGACGCCGGGTTAATTGCGATAACCCGTATTTAGGCGACGGGGGTAGCGACATATGCTCTCCTCGGGGTTAAATAATCCGCCGCTGGATACACGTCGACCTGACGAGCTTTTCGTGCGGCTCGTCGACTCGTAAAAACGCTCGACACGCTACGCCCACGCGTAACACCGACACGATACGCTCGGCCATATGTTCTCTTTGGATAGTGTTCACGATTAGCAGTCCGTCTACCCTTGCATAACAAACAATAAGTAAGCTTCCAGTTCGTCAAGTCTGGACACTAGAAAGAACTGCGCCGATCGACCGAAACAGGTGGCCTGTTTGCGCAAAGTAAGAGGCAGAATTTACCGAGTTTTATTGTCGAGTCAATGAACTTCACGAGCTTGTCCAGGATAAGGCTGCGAGTGCCTATAATTTTGCGGTCTTATTTACGAAAATGTTGTTCGTTTACAAAAAAATATAAAACTAGTCATTTGTTACGTAGGTAGCTCAGAAGCCAATTGAGAAGCCAGTTCAGAAGTTCACTTTTCTTTGAAAATGGGTTACGCAGCACGAACATAATAATAATTTCATAGTAATTATGAATCACATTTATGTTAACGTTGATGGACTTCGACATATTGACTTCTGAGCCATCAGTATGTACAACGGCAATATATAAAACAATATTTTCATAATAATATGTCAAAATATTTGTTAATTAGCAATTTAAAGAATCATCTGTTCTAAGAAATTATATGAAGAATATTGCGTCGATACTTGTAAAGTCTTCAGGTGCTTGTACAGATTTTCTTATGCGACCGAAGAATTTAAGCAGATTTATCTAAAATATTGACAAAGAATATTTAATAATTTTCACGACTTTATCTTTCGATATCTGATTACGAATCTTCAAGAATAATAGTGTTATTGATTTTACTTTACCCGCAACATGTTTCTTTTTTATAAATATGTTAGTGCTTTTCTAACTTGTCTGTTTATTTTACTGTTATTTTATTATTACTATTACTATTATTTTACTATTGCTGCTGTACGGAAGGGAAATTCAAAACTGACTTGAATCTACAGTGGACGACTATTTTTTTCATTAAAAAAAACCTCCCCAGAAATTTCTACTCGTGGATCTAAATCACTTAATCTATGTTGAAGAACGTGAAAAATATCATCTTTTCCGACTAGAAGGTTATGTCAAGGTTATTATTATAACAAGGATGGCTTTAAATATTGTAGACACAGAAAAATTACCAGCATGCAAAATTTCTATCAGAATGAATGAAAATAAATATATAGGCTTGTTAGAAGATAATTCAATTCCATTTGTTGAAGAAAATGGTGATGAAACTGTAATGTTTCAACAAGATAACGCTGCTGTGCACAATGCAAAGAAAAAGAAAAAGCGTTTCCGGCAAGAACATTTGTCACTTATGACATAGACGGCGCGTTCGCGCGAACCCGATAGAGAACTGGGGAATCTTGTCAAGAGAAGTTTATAAAAATAATAAATGATACATGAACATATTGCAAAAGTTGGTTCGCAGCATAAAGAGTAGAATATTTGAACTAATTAGCGATAAAAGTGGCTGGAAGTATTAAATATTAGTATTACAATATTTTCGTTTTTTATAACATTTTAGGTAACTGTCTCTATGCAAATTGCACTGTATAGTTATGCTTTTTATTATTTGATATTGTTTACAAAAAAAAAACAAGGGAAATCTTTGTCAAGCTGCTTTTTTATTTCTTATTATTTCTTATTATCACTATAGGATATCAGTATCCCTATACAATTTTCGTCCTCTGTGTTATACTTTACTAATTTGTGTCAATCATTCAAAGCCAGAAATGGTTTAAATACGACTTATTGTGCGCATATAATTTTTTTCGTTTAATTTTTCAAGAAAATTGTTTTTAGTATTAAAAATAAACTGCAAAAAGAAACTTCCTGAAGGCCACCACCAAACCACTAAAAGTTTGTTCTATAAAATTTATCGTTGAATGCAAAGTAAAATAAAGATCGTGTTAAATTTTCTCAAATGTAAATATTCTTTTTTTAAGTATAAATACATAGATAATAGTCCAAGAATTAAAGTCATACAGAAGATCAAGAAAAATGCATGAGATGAAGAAAAAAGTAGAAAATGAAAAATTTGAATTCGCAAAGGATCGGCGTACTGCGTGTTATTTGTATTTCAAAAGCAGTAAAAAGTATATCTACCTATGTATTCCGCCAACAAAAAGTTTATTGCACGTACGTAATTCATCAACTGGTGCATACAGTATGACTTTTTTCACATTAATTAATTTTTAACACATTTACACGGATCCGAAACGGTCTACGTTGAAATTCTGAAAGATTCAAATTAGCGTTTTCAATTCTGTGTGTTTTTTTATTCATAAATTGCAATTTTTAAAGATTGGTTAAACATTGATAAATGCTGTTTATAACATCACATATTTGCGAGCTTTTCAATTAAATCACGTCCACGAATAAACGTATATTTTCCTATGAAAAATTATTTTTATCAAAAATAACTATTATCCGATTCCCGTTTGTTCTGTTAGTAAATCCTGCATAATGTAATATTTTTTAAAATCACTGAAGTTCCATTTTCATTTCCGAACTCGTTTTATAATTGCACGAGAAGGATGCATTGCATTTATAATCATTCCTTAACGAGACCCAGATTTATTTTGACCTAGGGTACAGAAATACTTATTTTATTACCCGATTTTTAATCATTAAAGTAACACTTCAAATGAACGCCTCTAAAATTCATAAGCAAAATTATATTGTTACCCTAACTTTTTAAGAGTATCCTGAACATTTGTATTCCATTAAAGAGATTACTTTGATTTTATGAAATTCTTGATGTTACTGAGCTGGCGATAGAAGTGTTAAATAAACGTGTAACTATTATATTATTTTTCCAAATTTTCCAATATGATGGACAAATCACTTTGGCAAAGTTTTTAGACTCTATAGGCCAGTACTGTAATCGAGAACTGTAGAAAAAAGGAAATAAGCAGCAACGAAGAAATGGGAAAAGAACGCATGATACCGAAACTCCTTATCTCACTTTAACTGTTCACTTTCTTCATCACATTATGTCACGCTTAATTTTATCGTTTACCGCAAAATAATATTGTTTTATTACAATATTACAGAGTTGTTTTTGCAACCCTAATCATTGCATTTCTCTGAAACTAGTGCCACATTTCTAATTCATCAATCCGAAGAAACAGAAATACTTAATAATTCTACATTGAAAAATATATTTTCATAAAATTACTAAATATACCTGTAGGAAAGTTCATAGTTTAAAGAAGTTAATCAAATATTTAATCATGACGAACAAGAACCTACGAACACCGTAACCTGATCGAACGACGGCAGCGAACATGTTAATAATATTTAACATTACTGCTGTTACGATCGAGTAATTAGAAAAAAAAAACAGTCGTATGGAATTAATCATTTTAGCCGGTCCAGTGGTTTCAGCGTTAACAGGATAATAACGCACGGAAGAGGAGGAAACTTTTAATTAAACCGGCCGATCGATGTACACGAAGAACGTCATGGAATCGGCGGAGATCGGCGAGGTCGGCCGCGTTAATTTAATAAATTATAAAGGACGAGAGAGCGGGCCAATGGATCGCGATACGCATTCTTCTGTCAGCGAATAGGAGCGAATCGCGTGCTGGCAGCGTGTCGAGAGGTGCTCGTTTCAATTCGGCTCGACGCCGACGCCTCGGCCGATCGGACACGGGCCTCGCCGTTTGCGGACGAACGATCTTCTTCGGCGGTGCGTCGTAAAAAATTCATTACTCGGCTGAGGAATCGATCGCAGGTCCGTGTAATTACTTGCCCTTTAAATCGCACGGGCTCTCCTCGCTCGGTCGGTTTCAATCCGCGACTACCGATCGAGAGAATCGCGTTCCTCGTGGGAGGATCTCGGACCGCGTCTGCCACGATTTAAAACTACTGGAAACACCGACCATAACTGCTTTAACCAATATGAGAACGATCTCTGCGTAACGATCCTTGCTTTACTCGAATACTTTTAAGCGCAAATAGCGGTTTGTATTTTTGATCGACGGTGGAAATATATTCGATCAGTCACGAGTAGACGGCGGATTTCGCGCATTTATTAGAACATTTATTTATTGGACCGAATACAAGACAGTGGAAACGTGTGAAGAATTTTAAAATACGGTTGCGTTATTTTGAACTCGATAAAATAATTCAAGGAAGAAAGAAGCATCTATTAGCAGCCCCTGCAACCTGTAATTAACGCAGACGATTTTTATTTTGTGTAAAAGTCCGCGGTCTAATCGTGAGAGTTGTTTATAACATATTTCAGCCTTTATTGCACAAATTGTAAGTTGTTTATAACATATTTCAGCCTTTATTGCACAAATTGTTCAGAGAAATACGGGACAGTAAAAATATTGGAAGAATTTAGGAACACCGTTACATTATTTTCTATCGATTAAAATTATTAAAACAGGAAATACATTTTTATTTAGCCATACTTTCGTACGATTGATGAATTTATATGTTGCATAAATCATGTTCGATTACACTGTATAGGAATTGAATTAACTGAAAGGTTTCAATTATGTAATTGAATTAAAACGTAGCTGAATTAGCACAACTCAGGTTAGAAAGTACTTTTCGTGAAATAAATGCCGAATATTTAATAAATAACATAAAATGCTTAGTATTAACATTCGCATAATTATGTTCTGCTAAATGATGAAGTACGTCTCGAAATTCAACACATTCGTCGGTGAGTTTCCAGGATAAACTCGTCACTATGACGTGTTCTGTGAAGCTAGGGTCAGCAGACGAGCCAGGTGTCCGACCGTGTCCCATAGCCGGTCGCGATCGAGCTTATTTTATTGAAAAAGAAACGAATAAGATCGTCGAGGGGCGAAAATTAGCGTAATTAGATCGCGGGACTTTCCGACGAGTTCGCCGATGATCGGGAATGTTGTGTTTCGAGCGTGCAGCCGTTATTTCGATGCGGTTAAGTCGTTAATTTTGCAGTGTGTTCCGCAATTTGTAGCAACTGATCTGTTCGCTCGCCAGTGGAATCGTAAGTATGCAACCGGCAAATTGAATCGTCCTGGAAACTTCTCGAGGCAACGAAACCGTTTCCTATTCCTATTCAAGGACTGAGAAATATTTCGACGGGTTTTCCGTAATTTCTCTGTTCGCGTGAACAAAGTCGCGATTTTCTTGGAAAGTATGAACATCGAGTAGTAGGATCGGCATCTATAGGAACTCTCGTTTCATACTTTAATTTAGCGTGCTTCCCTGAGTTTTAGTGCAGAACTTGTTCGTTCAGGGTCGAGGAAAATGTATTCCAGTTAACGAAATAGCTCTCGAATAAACTAGATACCTCGCAGATATTCGATCTGTTTTAAAGTAGAACAAAATTGTAAATATAAATCTTCTCTTTCTAGCATGAAATTATTCGAGACAAAGATGTTAAAATGTTACGGCGAGGTGTTTAAAATGTTTATGGAACAATCTTTGGTGACTATTCTGGACGTTCGGAATCAGGTTGTAGAGATAGGTCGGTGTAATTGGAGATTGGAGAATTAAAAGCAGCAGCAAGTCGACTAATCGCGAGCTTAATGGGCATCGATATCCGGAAAAAAACGAGGCTCGTCGGCAAAGAAGCCTCCACCCCGGGTCGCTTCTAATCAAATCCCGCGAATCCGGCAACACTGGCGGACTGCTTAATTAATTGTATCAACTGCTGCACGGCCAACGAGGTGGACATGATGTGACTAACGAGGCAAATTCTTAAATTAACGAAGAAGCCCTCACCCTCACCCCTTTGTTCTTCCTGTTAGCCGTCCGTTTATCTGGAAACTCCTCTTCGCTCCTTGCCGTCTCTCGATTATCTCACGAGACCTGCGTCGTTCGATACGCTTCGATTCGATTGCGTTCGAGCTCATCACTATTAAATTCACTCGGATCTATCCATCTCGTAGTAAACGGTAACATTGCAGAAAATAATCTATCCGGACGGTCTGCGTGCTGCGTATTATTTTCTGACAAGCTTGTAAAGACGTTCGTAAAATTTTGTTCTCCAAAAGCACCGAGAATTGGCGGCAATATTTCAATTAAATTCTCGACATGCGTGGAATAAATATAAATCTGCACCACTTATTTTTCACTCGATTCCCTTGACAGATTGCTCGCTGTCGTAAAAGGAATTTTTAAACAATTTTGAAAATTCATTTTCATTTTAATATATCCGAACAAACTGAATTTGACTAGGATGTTTCGGATGCGAAACAGTTCTAAAATGCCATCCCCTATGATCAATTATAGCTCTCTAATTTCGCTTTAATTAATTAAATTGCTTCGATTTTGTGAACATTTTGATGGTCGATTGTCGGCGCTGAACGTGTTAATGAAGTTTTGTTGACGTGAAATTATTGCGAAGATAACAATTTTTAATGGCGGACGAAGAATTGTGTCGCCCGCATATGACCGACAACGACCCATTCGGTTTCTACAGACATATAGGGTGTCTCTTGAAATCGAATCAGATTCACATTATCCAAGTCTACGTTGTATAGTAAACGCGAAGAGCATCTAATTCGCAAACCGCGAAATCCGCAGTCGGAGTTGTATTCGCATAACTTATTGGCCAAGCAGTAAAAACATTTTTCTCGAAAGATTATGTATCGAAGACATCAATAACCAGAAAACTAAACAATATATCCCGATTTTCCGATCCATACATACATAATCAAATTTTATGTTCGCCACTTCTACAGTAAAGTCAGCGATCCTGCATCACCCCCCTCCCTACCTGTTTAAGTAAATAATTACTAAAAATTCCAGCGGCAATGCGATCAGAAAATTGAACGTATTGTAAATCATAACGCTTGTCATGTTTTTTCTTGCAAAGGGTGCAAAATAACAGAGAAAGTGACCTTTACGTTGCCAACGAATGTCGCTCGAGGATCGATCGTGCTCGATCGGATCGTTCCGAAGACCGCGCGATTATATTTCGTTCGGGGAACGCCGCAAAATACGATGTACCGTCGAAACGGAACTAAAAAGAGGTAAACGGTGGTGCGGCGGGGGTGGGCGGGAGCGTATACTTTATCAGGTATGTAAACAGAACGTTCTTCAACAGAAAATTATGGCGGACGGTAGTACCGGTTCTTACGGGCGGGCCTTAAACAGAGTTGTAAATTAATGCAGCCGACGAGGAGCGAGCCTGGATGCCCGCCATTAATCACGAGGAACTTAATTACAGTCACGCGCTGCCTCGTCATTGTTCTCCAAGATCTCTCGCCGGTAGCCGTAGAAAAAAAGACGAGAAAAGGAAAAAGAGGAAAAGCAAAGGGGAAGCCCCCGCCGCTCGTGAAATTGCTCGTTTAATACTGAATATTCCATAGGATCCGATTATGGCCTCTCCTTAGAGAATCCCGGGCGATAAATCACGTACCGGGTGTCGCGGTTTTTCCCTCACCCTTTCGCCGAGCGTCGAGAAACCGAGTCGGCGTCGTCTTTGCCGACTCCTTCATTCTTATTCCAGTTTCTTAATCGACGTACTTGTTATAGATAATATAATGCATCGGAAGAAACAAACGCTGTATTCATTATATATACGTTTACTCTGATGGTTAAAGATTGACAGCCGAGTAATATTTCATCTCGTTTTCGCTAAAATGAATGATGATCGCGCGTGTGTAACATTAACAATAACAATAACAATAACATTAACATCAACAATAACAATAACATCAACAATAACATTAGCAATAGCAATAGCAATAGCAATAACAATAGCAATAACGATAGCAATAGCAATAGCAATAACATTAACGATAGTAGTAACAATAGCAATAGCAATAACAATAACAATAGCAATAGCAATAGCAATAACAATAACAATAGCAATATGACGACAACAATAGAAATAGCAATAACAATATGGCAATATAGCAATAGCAATATACCGTAATATGGCATTGTTCTGGACTCTTTGGCATTTTTCAGTTTCCCTCAAATCCTGGAAAGCAAGCAACGACACATAAAAGTACATCGACCTAGTAAAATGAATAAAATAAAATCAATCAAATAAATACATAGATTGAATAATGGTTAAGAAATGAAACAAGGGTAGATTAAACATTATACGAGTAATATTTCTCGTATATTTATATTTATATTAATATTTGTATCATTTCGAAAATTCCTCCCACACTGCATCCCATAAAATAATCCTCCTACCTTCTAAAAAAAATCAAGTCTTCTGTTCCAGTTTTAAAACAGTTATTCTGCTTTAAAAAATATCAGAATAATATAGGTACCCAGTCGATTCCATAAAATTTCAGAACAACTATTATACTCCAAAAGGTGCTCTAACTAAATCAAAACTAGGATACGATGTGGAGCGGCACCTACTCTATACGATAAAGATTTCGCAGAAGTGCGCGAATAATTCTGTCTTTTTTTCCATTTCTGCCACCACGTAGGCCGACACGTACGTTTCTCTTCTCGCGGCGTGTATCTTATCGTCGACGGAACGTAGTCTGCCGTTATCAGCCAATGTATTTATGGGGTGGGATATGAACCTAGAGATTGGATAGATATCGCCAGTAAGGCTGGTAGATTTAGTAACGAGTGCACGTACCCTCTGCCTGCGTATGCGTGTTTGTACGTGGAATCCAGGGACAAGTAGAGTTTTATTACGGTTTCGCCGACGCTTCGTATGCTCGCTTTTACACCGGCTGATTATTAAGTGTCTATTAAATGCGAGCACCTTCGCTCGGTATCCGCGCGATGCGAACCGTCGCGCATCCCGTCGGGCGACGTTCGCGTGTATCACAGACGCCTAATGTTACAGTTTAGTTACTGTTGGAGAAAAATGATAGCAGCGCTGTGTTACACATGCTTTCTTGGTTCGAGCAAACAGAAGCAGTGCCGCAGTAATTTGAAATACACAGAAATTACACTTTGCAGTCAAAATCACTGGTTTCTGACTTTTTCTTCGATAATTCCTGTTGCCATGAAAGTGTTTAACTTTCACATTTTTAGCGAAATCTTTTTAATCAAGTAAATATTATAATCGAAATCGTACGAAGTTGAAATCAATTCAATCTTGTCGTTGTTATAAAATAATATATACTAGTCGCGTTTAGGTGGTATCGCATTCAAAATCTTCAATTATAGGTGCGATCGTTCTTAAAAAGTAAAATGTTTCTTACAAATGTATAATAAATGAGGTAGTTATTGTGTTATCTTTTTATTTTCCTAAATATATGCTTTCTAGATAAACTACAAGGATTCTCATATTTGATGCTCCCATCATGAAATTAACAATTTACAGCCCTGGTAACATTTTGAATGTCATTCCATTGTATATTTTAATTAATTAATACTCCAATTAGTTCTCCTATTACTCTTACATTCGATTTCTAAATCGTAGACATTTTTGGATAGTCTATAAAATTATTTGTACACTCTTAATTAACAATACCGAAATCGTGAGAGTTTGCGATCACCTACTTTATGTAAAATAAAGCGAATATATAGATATAGAATTAGAATTAATTACTTTTTATTTAATCCATATTTTTGTTTTTTATTATATCCCCTAATGTTATAAATATGTGACCAATCTGTCAAATAAAGCAGACACATCTCGATCGAAAAACACTCAGATTTGTGTAAAATTATGCGTGTCAATTATTACGTAAATACGGTTGTGCAATAATTCTCATATAGTTGCGTCTTACTTCGATCTTTAAATATTAAAGTAAATTGTTAATATAATGTGAACATTGACTAACGTAAAAATAAATGTAAACAATTATCATTTACAGTCGCGTCAAGCGCTCTCTAGTAGATTATCGATATTTAATCTGCCATAATTTTGTAAAAACGAGTCGTACAACGATCAATTTGGACTCATTTCGTAGCTTCAAGCCTCTACCTTTGTAATTTATCCTTAATTCTTTCCCAATATGGTTTTACATGCTATGTTAAAATGTTGCAAATTGAAACGTTTCCAAAAATTAGAAAATTCTTATCGTGTGAAAATGTACTATAAACTCGTAGATCGGAGCCTCTTCTTTAAAACGACCTCTAAAAACTTGCCATGCGATTTTTTTAGTCGTCTTACGGAACAGAAACAAGTTCGATCGTGTAAAGTTCCAGTGTATTACCGTAAAATAAACAGCAGGTGCACCTTTCATTCGAAGCTTAATAACGCGATTAAAGAAACATCAAAGTTTAAGAACTTGTTCCAAAGAGGAAACTTCAATCTTCAAATCCACGTTAGGATCAGACACGAACAAAATCACCTAACATATTACGCAAAAGTATGTTACAAGAAGAAATATACTTCAAGCGGTAAAATAAGTATCATTTACAAAATCTTTTACAAACTCTTAACACTTTAAATATTAACAATTTAACGAAAATCAGAAGTTCGGTGTACGAATACATCTTGTACGTTCTCCGAGCGTTTTCTACAGCTTCGTAAACTTTCTGCCAGGTATTTCTAATTTTTTCTGAGTGATTAATTACTCCGCGCGGTTCGGGAACGAAACTGGCACCTTACCTGTAAAGCCTATTTAAACAATCGTAGCGGTGCCCCGGGATCGAAATCGTCGTCGCCGCGTGTCAGAATCGCGTGTCAACAGCGACAGGTTCGTTAGGTTTGCACAAGTGTTCGGTGCCCCATTAATAGGTCCTCCTCCGCATCCTCGAAACGAGCTCAAGAAGCGTCATTTCGTCATTTTGACGGCCGCTGAATAAATTTCTCGGCCTGCTGTAACAGTTAACATTTAACACTTTATATGTATACTTGCTCTATGTAGTTTCGCTAGCGGTTATCATAACAGCACACGCCTAAACTAAACACGATTAGAACAATAATTCTGACAAACTAAAGAGTTCATTTGAACGTAATAATTTGAAAAACCAAGCATATTGATATGTTGTTATAATCGTATGCTCCTGTCGTTTTTCAAACCATTGTTTATGTCATAAAAATTTCAAGACCTACACCTAGACTACGAATTGTTATGCAAATTTCGATTTCCAAAGGCTGCTTTATGAAAAACAAGTAAAGTAGTTTCTTTTGGCTACTATAATGACTGTAGGTTCAAATAAAACTAAAGTATTATTCATTATGATTAATATAAGTTATTCAGCATACACGCTGAACTTTCATTCAACTTACAATCAATTTCTCCACAGAAACCATAAACGTTGACCGAGGTGATCTGAAATATTTCGGCAGATAAGGTTGGGAGATCGTGCGGCGATCGCTATAGCAACATTCTCGGAACACAAGCGAGGCGAGAAAGAAACGGCAAATATCTTTATTTAAAGCATGACCTTCCGTCTTCAACAAACAGCAGCGATTAGATAGAAGACGTCTCTGCATAATCGTTCTTTGCCGAACGAGATAAACGTCTTTCGTACATTTATATGCTCCGTGTATCTATTTGAGGACAAAATAGCACATTGGAATTTCCAAAACTGAACGCCAAACTTTCACAATTCCAGTAGCTGGGAGATCTACTTTACATTGCTTAACCCCTCAGCGTCGGGACCATATAAGGAAACTTATATGGCCCAGAATAGTTTATTGCAATTATACCATACAATAATAAATAATGTCTATAATTTTGATCAATCTATTTATACGATAATAAGATTATCTTAATGTTGCAAAATTAACGTCAAGATTATTATCGTATCAATGCATGAAGAATAGAGAAACGAGAAAATTGCTAAATAAATACAAAATCCACATATAAAAAAAATAAGCAATAAGCCTAGGAATAATAGACATTTATAATACCGTTAATAAAATTAAACGAGATCGAAAATACTCAACGAACGCGGCGTTAAGTGAAAATGATTTAGGCATTATTAATTATTTATTGTTTGATCCTCCAAGTTCTTTTGTAGTCGGATAAATGTTACTTTGGACGGTGGTGTACAGTTTCGTTCGATCGATCGAAAGGTCGATGTCTGGTGTCGGATGCCGGATCGTCGTCGTCGTCGTCGTCGTCGCCGTCGACATCGACGGGTCCGCGCTGGCGCGTCAAGCTTCGATTGGCCAAAATATTTAACCTACGATTAACCGCTCCTCTCGTACACAAAATGATTCAAGAATCAAATACCAAGAGTCAACCGTGGGGTAGACTGAGTACATATTGTACCCGAATGCTATCGCCTGCCGTCCTACGTGGATACGGATCTCTGTGTATTCTCGTGCGTATAACGCTGTTATAATGGTAGAAACTCACGCACCGCGCGCAAACACATGCACGCGCGTGCACACACTGGCGAAAGGAGGAGGGCGTGGACAGGGAGCTGAAATTCAAATTGAGAAACGCGGATAGCTAGGGCGGAATGCGACTAATGGGCCCGCTTTTCGCATGAATCTACACTCCGGGACATACAGTCCGTCGCGAAAATATTAGACAGTTTTTAAAAAGCTAGAACTTGATTGACCGGTTAGCTGGTTTTTACGGATGTGCTGGTCGTAACGCAAAATAAGCGCAACTTCTTGACGGCGAGTGTGGTCGTCGATCTAACGTATATATTTATGTATATATACTATGTATATATATTTTTTGTATTTATAATATATATATTGTATTTGAACAAACTATGAAGAAAATCAAACGTATGCTTTTCGTTAAAGGATCAGATAAAAAAGTTCAAAAACATTATTTCTTTTTTTCGTTATTCCAATCGCAGTTTTTGTAAAAATTTGTTTACACAACGTCTAGTAAACTAATACTTCTAACATCTCAAAAAGGTTGAACTCATTTGGTTCAACCGTCAAACAGTAACTATGTTTTAAAACGTGTGCGAATATTTTCGTGACCGACTGTACGTACAGTGGACTACTGAAACACCTTACAGATCGTTCTTTTTATTTGTTCATTATGTCGTTTCGAAGAATTGAGAAAACAATTTAGTAGAACATTTTTGCTCCATTTTCAAGAAAATCTACTAGAAAGTTTGTTCATTTTTGTCAAGAATATAATCGTCGTCTATTTCTCTACCGCAGTTGCCTCCGTCCGAAATACTGTTTACAAACATTGATTATTGCGGGCTATATAGTGAACGGAATACTTCCATCGTTGTGAATGTTTGTAAACACTGTCTCGGACGGAAGCGACTACGGTAGAAAAATAGACGACAGCTAAGTCCTTTACAGAGATGCGCGAACTTTAAAGTCGAATTTCTGGTGACGTTATACCAAATTGTGTTCTTGTTTCATCGCGTAGAATCGCCCTCTGCTCGGCCGTATTACGAATTCTGGTCCACACTGTGTTTGTAAATACGTAGAAATCTGTGTTATAAAATATACTGCAGATTTTATGCGTTTATTGCATAAAATACCGGATTGCTAAAAGTACGTTTGTTTGCTGAAACTCGGAAGAGAAAAATGATTAAAAATACCAAATAAGATTTTTGCCTTCATTGGAACATGATAAAATCTCTAATGCGGAAAATACTCTATTGCAGAGCATCTTCTGTAAATTAGTTAATAAAAATTCATGTTGGTATAATAATTCCCAATCTTGTTATGAAAAAGAATTTTCTCTCCCTCTATACAGGGCGATTTACTTAAAGTCAGCCATTTAAATATCTTCTTTGGTCAAATTAGTACTATTTGTATAGTATAGTATAATTTGTATAGTATAGTGTCATTTATATAGTATAGTGTCATTTATATAGTATAGTATAATTTGTATAGTATAGTATAATTTGTATAGTATAGCATAATTTATATAGTATAGTATAATTTGTATAGTGTCGTATAATTCTTTGGATACGTATAAATTTACAAACGTAGATTACAATTTGAACATGACTTTGCGATCATTCTGATTGCGGTATTTACAAAAGGTGATTAATTCGTTTCTTCCAAATGAAGAGTCCTAGCCTTCTCTTGACTCGATCTTACCTTACGCCGAAAGAAGTCAGCATTCTTCCAAGTCGTCGAACTATTCGCAGGTAATACTCGCAGCAAGTCCAAGAGACAACGGTACAGAACTAATTGTAACCTGAAACCAATGAGCTAACAGTAGAATTGAAAAAGGGAACGGCAAAGCGCGCAGAAGTCAACAATATAGAACAAGGGGAATCAACGACAGGATCAAGAGAAACTTGTACCGAGATGAAAAAGAGGTAGGAGGAGGGGGGAGGAGGGCAGAGAAACATTGAGTCGCGCGCGGTAGAAAATGGCCAGAATAAAACAGAGTAACGCCGCGACAATGAAACAGATGAATTACACTCACACAGGCGAGCTAGGAACGAGGCGGGACAGAAATATCGGAAAAACGACAAGGAGGAAAAAAGGAGAATCAAACCTGAAGCCAATGAACACTGTTTCCACGGTGGCTGCGTTTCCTTTTCGCTTTCGTGTGCGTGTGGATTTTCCACCTGCTCCTACGAATAATCCTCTCTCCTGTGTGCGTTTGTCTATATGCGCGGCGTACGTGTGCCTCTCTGTGCGCCTGTGTGTGCATGGAGCAGGAGAAGAGGAAGAGAAGAGGGTGAAAAAGGGGAGAGAGAGAGCGAGAGAGAGTGGGAAAGAGGGGGAGAGAGAGAGAGAGAGAGAGAGAGGGACAAACAGAGATGCTGCTGACATTGCTTGAACATATTTGAGTTGCTCCGCTCATGACCAAATATTTATTTATTTGCTCGGTAATACACATTTGTATTAACCGCGTAGCACGATTCAAGGCACGTTCATTCAGATTTCTCTCGCAAATTTTGCGCCAGCCGCTCCGCACGACTAATTAGCGACGCCCCGCCTCCCACTATCGCTCGCTGCTAACCCTAAAAACCAGTCAACCCCTCCAACTTGAACCCGTTTCTCCAGAAATGGAGATCGGAGATTTACTCTGCCGGCGAAAAGTTATTCCGCGGGCTTTTCAGGTTATATTTGGAACGTTCTCAATCGATGATCATTACGTGGATAGAAGAATACGACCTCGAGGAGCGAATTTTCTCTGTCGCGATCATTGCACGATGGGAGCAAACATTTGTTTCCGTGCATATTTTCTCGAACCGTTCAAAGTAACGTTAGGTGTCCCACTCTTTGTATAGAGAACATACTGTTGATATCTGTTAATATGTATAGAGTTATGGAAAAATATTCCAAGTTTATCGAGAAAAATGTAGTCGAGTCGGTGACTAGGAGTTTGAAGGCAGTTGTTGAGGCAGAAAGTTACGCAACGAGATATTAAAACTACGTTGAAGTTTCTTATTTTTGTATAATCTAACATCTGTACGCTCGGACGGAACGACGAATTATCCATAAATTCACATACGTAGTTCGAATTAATAGTATCGATGTTCTTTCTCAGTGTAAACGGATCGGTGGTGTCATCAGCATTCGATCGTACGATGAATAATACGTTACAGGTGAAATAAAGCAGGCCACTGTTTTTGTTACTGAAAAATGAACGGTTCCAACTATCGTCGCAGCTGTTCCACCTTTCTGTGAATGAAAAATAAAGAAGAGAAGCACAGATATACGGTTACGTAGGTGGATTACCCGACTACCTGGCGAGAATCGAACGCACACGGTTTGTTTGCATGTCGTTAGCATGAACATGCTTTTCGGCGTAGTGTTCCGGGCTACGACGCGACGTTGACGCTTGGATCGATAAGTGTTTCGTTCAATTGGAACGAATTACCTACGAAATTTTAGCATATTTAAAAACTTTCCGGCGTCGTGTACCCTGTACTGCTTTTAATGTTTTAACACGTTCAGCGCCGACAATCGGCCACCAAAATTTTCACAAAATGAGAGCAATTTAATTAGTTAAAGCGAAATTAGAAAGTTAAAATTGATCATAGGGGATGGCATTAGAACTTTTTCGCAATTCGAAACATGCTAGTCAAATTCGGTTTGTTCAGATATATTATTAAAATGAAAATGAATTTTCAAAATTGTTTAAAAACTAGCGTCACCCATATTTGGGTGACGCGGCGCTCAACGTGTTAAGGTGATTCTACTCGTTTTATCACTTAATAATACGAAGAATCGTTTGTACCTAATTATTCAATGAAAATTGCATTTAGCAAGTATTCCTATAATGCCAGATCCCAATATTTCTATTGTTTTCAGAATTTACAGCCTAATATTTTCAATTAGACAGGACTGTGTTGATTACCACTTCTTCGCGTCGATTTAGAGAAACTACATGACATTCATATTTTCATAAATCTTTATCACGGGTCTGACTGGCTGTTATAGTGCAAGGGATTAAAATCATGTTCTTTGCTGCATGCATCGCATTTTTACCATTGCGAAAATAAACTACCATTTCATCATAGCCGCTTAAATCGTTAGTTAAGAGTGTAACAAATCCTTTAACGAGATATCATTGCACCACGCTGAATGTTCATCAATGAATGCGTGTGAACAATTTAAGTTTATCAGGAAATGATTTCAAAATCGAGGCGAACGTTTCGAGCTTACAAAAGAAAGGAATGTTTAACCTGATCACGTGCCAACTATTGCAAATTAATATAAAACGAGTACCGTACACATTCGACTATGCTTGCGAAAATCGACAAAATGACAAGGTCTGCTATCTGTTGGATGCGAAATGTGAGAATAAGAAGAAGTTCAACCGATTCTAAGGGACCGTAGGATTCGCAGATCCGAAGGAGGCCGAAACAGGTGCGCCGTCGGAGGCGCCGCGTAGTAGACGCGAACGAGGAATCGAGTCAGCGAGGAGAGAAAAGAACCTGCGAGGAACGGAGAACGTTAAAAGCCGGCTTCGTGGGCGTCTATTTGCGTAGATCCAAGAGATCGGACAAGTGGCGAAGCCTTTGTCGGACTCTCTACGCTCCGTGGGTGGTTCCTCCCCGCCGTCCCTCCCCCCGGCGCCTTCAGACCCCACTCGTTGTCCCCCTTTCGCTACGTAACCCCCAACCACTCGAGTCACTCCCATCCCCTGACGAGTTACCGTCACCGTTGCGACGGTCTACCACCCCCTATCACTTTCCTGGACATCGTTATCGTCGTCTTTGACCCCCACCAGTCTCCTCCAACGCTGGTCCGGCGCGATTGTAATCAAGGGCAAGCCGCCATTTTAAAGTCGCAACGTATGAAAAAGCGAACGAGACGCTAGACAGCCCGTAATTGGTCGCTTTGTCTGCGTCCGCATCGATCGCCAGATGTTTCACCGAAGAATCCACCGAGAAGGATGAATCTTTCGAGCGAACAGGTTGTGGTTCCTCCGATTAAAACAAGTTCGATTTGTTTTATTTGAGTGATCGAGAGCGGACGGTGTGTAAGTTTAGTTAATTTATTGTTGGTCGGTGAACCTTATTTAATAGACGATAGTGTCGAGAATGGAATTAGCTGCTAATGTTTCTCTGTTGACCGAAAGAAGGGGGCCGAGCTAATACGACGATCCTGGGGGATGTTTTTCAAGCCAACAAGTAAAACCGATGCCTCTCTAAATATGCTCTGGAATCAGGAGATCGTCGCGAATTGAGCAACCCTTATCCACACAATCCGGCATCGATGGAGGGGATGAGACTGCAGTGCACGACTTCACGGTGAAAATAGATCTGAATGATTCTGTGAGAACGTTTGTGTTGCCCCTTCTGCGTTCGCTTGGTTTCGAATTGTTGGGAATAAGGAAACGATATTAACGACGGCTCAGTTTTGAAAATTAATTTAGCAATTTAGAATTTTTACTGAAATTAAAATTTGGAATTTCATTGCAATTAAAAATTGTTAAGAGAAAACAGTTATCCGCGTCTCTCAATTTTACCTCACGTTCGTTTCTGAAATGAAAGAAACTAAATCAATAATGTTCTCGAATTTTCTATCCTTACTCATTAATATTCCAACAAATCTTTCATTTCGGTAAAGAAAAAGTGTGTTCATATTATTTTTGAAATTTAAATAGTTTGTAAATTTCGTTCACAATAAATTCAATAATGTTAAGAATTGTTTTTCAATTCCTTTCCAAAAGGATATTTTTCAATTTCTCATTAGTATTAGCATTAATTTATTAATCTGCTCTATTACAAATGGAACAGTATTTATACAAATATATTGAATAAAAACAGAAATATTTTAATTTTGTTTCGTGATGTTTCTTTTTGGTACGTGTACGTCCTGATAGTTAACTAATCAATTAACTGATCTTAAAAGCAGTGAACTAATCGATGATAGTGAATAATCATCGCGCGCAGTTTATTCCGTCTGAAAATGGGTTAATTGCGAGTAGCGGCGTCAGTCTGTAAAAACTGCGAAGCATTTCCGGCGACGTAAACCGTTCGTCGCGTGCCCGCCGTTCGCTCCCCACGTTCGCCCGTTTATAAACAGGCATCGAGTATTTGCCGAGGAATGGAAAATTGACTCGCGGGCGCAAATTCAGCGTCGAAAGGGCGGCTGCAAGAATTTCGACGCCTTCGTCGGCGAACGCGTCCCGCGGGGCTCAGGGGTTGAGGTTCGCTGGGCGAAATCACGTTTCCGGAACGGCGGATAGACGCGTTCGACGATTTCCGAATGTTTCCCCGGAAATTCTCGCCTCGCTTCCTGGGTTCAACACGCTTCCGTTGGTTTGTACATATCGCCGCGCTTCCCTTTGTCCGTAGAGGGTGGATTTGAACGCGCCACCGCCCGGTTCACGCTCGTTTCTGTGCCTGGTCGTCAGGAGGAACGCGCCGCGAACCTCTTTACTCTTATTTGCATCGTTCCTCCTTCTTCCTTGCGACGAAATTGTTTCGCTCTAATCGACGTATCGGGCCGGAGCAAAAATAATTGCGGTTTTCATCGGTTCGGATGTCGAGCGAACATTCTGATTTGCAGTTTTCGCCTGTTCGCCTTTGCGCAGCACGTCAATTTAAATTTGAAACATTTAAAGCAGGGAATTCCGTTGATCGATTTTTGCATTGTCTACTACCTCAGCCATGCCTTATATATAAGCTTATGTTTCGTATCGAAGTGAAAATGGAAACAACCAAATTCGGTTCAATCGTGCCTACTGTATATTGCCTCCAGGTATTTAATAGTTTAGCATGTACTGTAAGAGTTCAGAAAATGAACGCGTATTCGTGCAGTTGTCCTTCAATATTAACGAACGTCAATCATTTCTACTGCTTCGCCCAACTCTAAAATGATTTTGTAGACGAAATGCGGTTATTTCTACTTGTTGCTCAGTCGCGAATATCTTTGTAATTAATTTCCAGGAATTATATTTTAATAAACTGAAACAAAAATATGAAACAATTTTCAATGTTTTAACAACGTATCAATTCGTATTATTATCGAAGAAAACAATTTCTTAGTTTTTCACCTCTTGAAACCATTTCACAAGCGAAACCGACTCCCGTTTACGAAATGATAACAGTATGAAAATCGATTAATACTAGAACTAGAAGTTAATAATAGAATTGTTCATACTAGAACGCAGACAACCGAATTTGTACGCATACTCATATACGCCTTTTCATTTCGAAATTCGTATAACCAGCGCACATAGAAAAATCGCCATAATTGTCACGGTGTTTCGACTCCTGAACCAACGATCATTCAATATCCGCGAATTGGAAAAAGCAATCGATACGCTGCCGTATTTGCTCGTGTTTCCCGCGGTGTCCGATAATGGGTCCTCGACCCCCTTCAGATAAAACCGAAGCCGCCACCTTACGACGATCGAGGACCGCCACGGCGGGGCAATCATCGAGATACCGCGGGAATAGTATTCAGCGATAATTAATCGATGGAAAAAACGTGGTCTGTTTGCGCCCGACCTACATTACATTGCGATAATAACGCTCTTACGTGACCAGAGCGGAGCAGAATCATTTCAAACGCGTATTCGCCGCGAGCTGTCTGAATATTTGACACCGCGGGGGTGGTTTTCCTTCGTAACGCTAGACCGAATGACATCGTTCTTATCTGCATCAAACAATGTCAAATTTACTAATAAGGATGGCATAGACTTACTGTTAACGAAGTCTACTTCAATAATTATCTTCAATAATTTTCCATTTGATTCAGAGGTGGCGAATCTTACATACCCTTTCCGTGCAGTTTGGAACAATTCATGACGCAACAATAATTATTTGCTCTTATCCCTTTTAAATCTACCTGAATAAATTTTAAACCTGTAAACTGTGTCGAACGACTTGGTGCAATGTGCCAGCTTACAAAAACTTTCTATCCGATTGACAAATAATTGTTTACGTTTAATATTCTTGAGAAAAATTATCGATAACAAGGACATTAACATGTTGTATAACTGAGGAATTTTTAAAATGATACTGTTTATTATTAAAATCCTACCCGACTTTTTCAATCGAATATGACGAAAAAGAAATTTATTACATTATATTAAATAATGTAAAACGAAATGTCGAGTTATTTAAAGAGAAAGAAGCAGCGAGTTTTAAATTAGAAAAAAATATTTTATTAATTCAACTGAGTAGCAATACAAAAAATTTCTTCTTTGCGAGAAGAAATCCGGCATTTCAGCAACACATAGTGTTGCAGACCAATAAACAATAAATTAATTCGCGCGATACGATTTATGCAATGATTCAGTAGACATTCGGCGATTTTCCCCTACGTTTAGTTTAGGAACGGGTTTTTTCGCGGTCGCTTTAAAATGAGGGAGATCTTGCGGAGCCGGGAAGAGGGTTAAGGCATCGGTATTGATTGGTTTGTTTGCGAAGAACACACAAACCAATACACGAAGTCGACTCGAAAACGGAACACGCCGACGGAACGCAGCGTGCTAATATTGGCGCGGAAATTACGTAAAACAAAGGAAGCGTGCCGGAACTCTGTGTCTCCCGACAAATCGGCCAATCGATCTTCCCGTGCCGGAGAAAGTCCCCGCGCCGGGGATCAGCCGTGGTTAAATTGCCTCCGATAAATATTGATCCGTGTGCAACATCATCGGATCTTCGTGAACATCATTAAACTTGCTGTGCATAGAAGCGGACAGAATTAATCGATTCGACATGCTTATCGTATAATTTAGTTTTCACCCTACCGTCGCGTCCGCTTTCTTCCGCACCCGCGCGTACAGGTTTTACAGCACAAATTTACCCCGTTACAGATCGTGTTCAGATAGTTTTTAATTCAAATACACCGTTCCGTAGATCGTATTCAACTTTGCTCGAAGCAAATTCACTCGTTTGGAAATCATATTCAGATTTTTTCGAAGCAAAATTCTTGCAAATCGAACTTACCATTTCACGAAACAAATTCGTCGTACCACAGATCTAGTTCATCCTTTTGCAAGTCTAGTTCTGCTAGTTTGTTTCCTTAAAAAGTTTTTTAGGAGCTATATAATAGTTTTCTATAGAACTATTAAAAATTATTATCTTAATGGTAAAACTATTAATTATTAATGGTTCTCCTGCGGCGGTAATTTCATATACATTTTACCGATAGTCGCAATAATATAACAGAGAATTATAAAAACCAAATTTTATTATAACATTTGAGTATCATTCCTGTAAGTTTTTAAAAAAATTATTAAAAGTTGCTAGTTGTATATTTACCGCGAACAATACCTTTTTGTTCACTGATATGGTTAAAAACATAGAATTTATGTAAATGGTCGTAACTTTAAATAGTTATTAAATAGTTATTAAATAGTTATTAGATAGTTATTAAATAGTTATTAGATAGTTATTAGCTACTACAATGTTTTTAAACTATAAAAATCATTAGATTTTATAGAGAAGTATAAACATTAAAATTTCTTGTACATTTTTTAATAAGTAGAGCAGTATAAAACTGGTACACGTTTTTGAACTCTCGTCGTATTACCAACATTCCATAATTAATGTGCGTAACCCGCTTTGTTGAAGTACCGGCTGCGTTTAATACAATTTCTTTACTTTAGTAGTCAAATTTAAATTACATAGGTTATTAGAAAGTTAATTTAGTATAGATACATTCAGTAAGTAGCTTCTTGAAGTATTAACAATTGGGACATTTACATTATTTTTATTTTTCATTAATTTCATACCAAATTTAAGCTTTCAACGTTCTGAAAATATTTAGTTGTATAACTAGAAAACTATCAAATATGAAATTCAGAGAAGATTTATTTTTACATTTTCGCCAGAAAATATATAGATGAACGAAAAATCATGCTTAATGTGTCGGTAACGTCCTATCCCATTTGTATAATAATTGTGACATACTGTGGGGTAATAGTAGCATAGAATTTAATTTTTGGAGAAGTTTTTCCATCCGGTTGATTAATGAAGAATATATTAGCAAAAATAATAAAACGAATAAGACACGGAAAACATCACAATTTACATATTATTTCTATTATTATTCGTATTATGCAATTCTCCAAACACCTACAAAATGAATATCATTTAGAAAATGATAAACCTGAAGTGCAGAACCTGTACGACGAGTCTGATTTGAAGTTAAAAATCAACCCCTATCATTAAAATCTCTGAGACGCCGATAAAATTTACTACAAAACTATCAAAAAGCGTAAACCAGAAACGACTTTGAAAAACCATCAAACCGGGAAGAGCTTTCAACAAAAGGTCGGTAAAACATTTCCAATACTTGGACAAATATCGAAGCTCGATGCACGAAAGTCGAGGACCAAATCGATCATCCTTCCTCGAGCCATCAGCTCCAGTCCCCCAAGATCCAAAAGTAGAAAGGCACACCATTTACGTGGCCGCGAGGTCGACGAAACCTGATCCGCCGAAAAGCGAGGGAGGGGCAGGTGGGTCGAAAACGAAGAGAAAACACGAAGGCAGTCGCGGCTCGAAAATCAAAAAACGGCGGCACTCGACGCGCTTTTACGCCGCTTCGGGGAAAACGAACGGCGCGGCGCTACGGAAGTCGGCGGCCCGATGGGGACCGTCGGGCCCGTCGGGGCCCGATGGGGCTCCACTCGAGAGAGCTTCTATCGGGCCCTTTCGTCGGGACCCTGAGCGTGCCGCTGTTTGCCGAGCTACGAGGCTCAAACATTGGATCGTGCTCGTTTGGTGATTCGGTGCCCGAGGTACCTGAGACTTCGGACCGAGGAACTGGTCGCGTCGGTGCCCCGCGCGTTTGCCATTTACCTGGAAAACCGACCCAGCTTTCTCTGGAAACGTTGCGCGACGCGTCCTTTGTCGTCCCCTGTCTCTGCGTCACCGTTGCGCCTTATCGGTTTGAACGTCGCCCGTACCGTCCACATTCCTCTCTATTAGGCTCATCGAAAATTCCCGTCCCTCTGTTTTCCGCCGTATTTGCTAATACAATCTTCTGTTTAATTAGCCGGCCAGCCGGATTCGGGATGGACGCTGAGTCCGTGCACGTGGACCCCGGATCAAAACGCAACGCCGCAATATGGAGGAAGGGACACTCGAAGTAAAATGTCCTGTTCCGTAAGTGCTCTCAAAATTAAAAAAAAAAACTACAAAGTTAAACTAAAAAGTTATTTTTGCTGCTAACAAAAAAAGCTTATTAAAGCTAACAAAAACTTATTATTTGTAAAGATCACGGTAGAATTGTCATTATTTACTTCTGCATTTGTGCAACCTCCGCGAGCCTATTTTTTGCAAGCTGAGCACTACAAAAAATGTATAACTCGTCAGAATCAGTTTTTAATAACTTTTGTTCTTTTCTTATCTTTTTCAGCTTTCGTTACTCTCCCCTTCGGTGTAGTTTGAGGAATATTATATGCTACCGACGCTCTTCTATAACCAATTTCCTTCTTTAAAACTACTTCTATCGTTTCAGCTACGTTCTAACCAGCTTTGCCTACTAGTTTTTCATTGATTTTTCAGTGACATTTTCAGTGTAAATAGCATAAAACGAAAAAAATAGTTTAGTATAACTGTCTAATGTCATAAGAAAGAAACATACGTGGCAGGTATTATCACTGTATGAGATATGAGGCGAAATGGGGTATCCTATTTTACTTAAATTTTTATTAAAGTTAGTATAACTATGGTTCAACGTAACATAAATCAATGAAACAAACGTCAAAATACTGTGGATAAATTTAGGAATGAAATTCATAAAATAGATACAATTAATAAAGACATAATTTGATTTAATCCGCCATCCATCTGTTACAATTAATGCAGAACAGTTTTGTTTCGTATAAAAATCCGCAGTCTGAAAGCATAAGCGGAATTCAACGCTACAAGAATTAAATGAAATACATTCGTTCTGCTTCTGTACAATTTGTACAAAAAAAATGTTGCTTTCTAAGGTCGAAATTTCGGAGGCACGCGTAATTATCTCCGCATAATAGAAATATCAATCGTTTAAGACAGAGAACGGTTCAGCTTCCCTTTCCAGCTCTCGCACCTTTCAATGACACACCGACCTAGGTGTCCTCTAACGATCTCGGAAAACAATGGACGCATTATTTCTGGCGCAGACTGGCGGACCAAGATGTCGGGTTGGCTAAGGAAACGGGCGCCAGGTACAACTCAATTTATCTCTGTGCAAACACGTGCTATCGTCACGCGAACTCCGCCTGGTATCGTTGCGCCGACTATTTCGCTAAAACTTCTGGGATGAACTCGCAGCCTCTTCGATCGTTGGCCTTGCTATCTCGGAACATCGCTCTCCACGCAAATCCCTCGCCAGCTGAAGACGTCGTGCGATGTATTTACGAAAACAACGTACGAACAGGCAAAACGTACTAGCTCGAGGGAAACACGCATTTTTGGGGGTTCAAAAGCCGCATTGTTTCCTAGTTTTCTTAGTTTTTTT
>CM052148.1:10388228-10409519 GCA_028455555.1 Augochlorella aurata | reverse complement strand
AATTATTTACTTGGTTTACATCCTTCGCACTATGATCGCAATATAGTTTACCTATAAGCTCATAACACAGACGACTTTAGTTCACTTTATTTATTTATCGTCCTCGAATAACAAGGAGCGACGAAGCATAAGACTGCGTAACATTGTATGATGCACAGACCGCGGCTGTTTATGCGAAATAAATATTGCTTAAGTTAATTGTAAGAAACATAAATTAGATAAAGACGTATAACAATATACTTAAATACTTTTAATAACTTCAGTGTCTTATTTGACCAATTCATTTTTGCAATAAATGCATAAACTGCGCAGGCCGATGACGATACGTACATAACAAAAACGAGCACAATTTAAAAGAAGAAAATTCAATATCTTACACCGACAGAGTAATCCTATATCAAGACCACCATTTAACACTAAAGCTACCGTGTCAATGAAAATTTTGAAATTTCACATTTTTCATTTTCAGATCATTGAAACTATAAAGACCATTGCAGAGGATTTGAATAAGTAGATCTCTTAATCGAAATGTCCATTATAATGAAAACAGCAGTGGCTAAATACAGTCTTGTTACTCCCGCAAAGAAGACACCTCGACACTTTCAGTGATCGGTAGGTTGGCGTCAATATTTCAAGTACCGAAATTTTACAATATCTGGAAAAGAACGAATATCGGTCGCATTTTAAAACCAAAGGTCCAAGGGATAGTAAACCGGATCGAGCTCCGCAAAAATGCGGCGACCTCCATTACCGAAATTAACAAGAATCCTGGATCCCCAGGCTCATCGGCGATACCACGCGCCGTGTATCCACTTTAGAAAATTAATACGTCAATTCCGAGTCCGGTTCTTGGGCAAGCGGAGACAACGCGCAACGGAGCCGGAGGCGGAGAATCGTCTCTGGTGTTTACTATCGGGAGAAGCCAACGGAGGAGCTGTTGCGGCGCGGAAGGTGGCGGGTGGGGAGGGATGGGGGAGGCGTGGACATTATATAATTAATCACCGCTCATCCATCAAGGATCCCTGACGTTGCGGTCACTTCTTCGATGATAGATTCCGCCCCGCGACGAGGAAACGCTTGAATGGACGTGGCTATGCCCCGATAACGCTTTATGGCTGACGATGCATAGTTCGCTCGATTCGAATGGCTAGAAAAAGACTATGATTTTTATCGGAACTTTCTCGTCGAGCTTCGACCATCTATAACAACCTGTTTTGCGAGCCTGAAAACAGTACAGTGATCTGCGAAACTGGCTTGCGAGAAATGTTATTGCTAGTTTGCGGTTATTCTTGCAAAATGATAATTGTCTACCTGGATGGCAACAAACTGAACAAACATAAACGTTTGTTTTCTCTCTTAATAGGTCCGATAAGTTGATAATAATGCGACGATTTTCTTGAAGTCTTCTAATCTTTTCGCTGGTTTATGTTTCACCTATGTTTTCTTTTCGCAGATGCATAACATTCACAGTCTAGTTATTATAGTGATCGCAGAACATCGTTTTTAAAATTAGACTAAGTAACCTGGCCTTCTTTGAAAAACCTAAATGCTAAAATCAAATAATATTTTCGCGTTGAATTATACCTTTTATTACTTAATGCTTAGGTTACGCTCTTATTTTTTGCAGATGTCGAAATTGTTAAAGCTACTTGCAAAAATCGATGAGTTTATAATAAGGCAACAAATTTTTAAATGAAAATGAACGCTTCTTCTCGTGAAATCCCGATGTTTACAAATTGCAAAAATGCGTTTAATAATACTGTAACAACTTGTATTTGCTATTTATGAACGAGAACATTTCATACAAAAATGCAGGCCAAGTAGTGTACTAGAGTTCCATTTAAAATTAAAAATCTATTAAAACATGAATGACACAACTTTAAAATTAGCATGGTCAAAACTGCTGTTAGAGGGAGGGGTTAATATAAAAGGGGCGGGGCCAACCTCAAAGGAGGCGGAGACAAACCCAAAGGAGGAGGGGACAAACCAAAAAGGGGAGTGGTCAAACCAAAAGAGGAGGCAATCCAAATGGAGCAGGGCCAAACCATAAAGGGGGGCAAACCAAAACGGGCGGGGCCAAATGAGAAGGGGGAGTGGCCAACCCAAAATGGGGAGGAGTTAATAAAAAAATATGTTGACTGTTCTGTTCCGTTAAGCTATTTAGTTATTATACAATATAATGTATATATAATATTATATAATAATAAATATGATATCTCGCACATCACAGTTTTTTTCTCTTAAATCGAATTTTCTAGGTTAAAAAATTGTTTCAACGTAATGACGTTTAAAATTATTTAAAAAATTACTAAAAACCCAGAGATTTAATCCCAAAAGCTAGTCAACAAATAGTTGCTCAATTCCGTAGAAACAAAATGAATTATTAAACAGTAATATTTACAGTTTTGTTTATACGATAAATAGTAAAGCAGCGGTTTTAATCACGAAAATAGAAGCTAATCTAAAGCTATCGCACCCGTAGGTACTTCCGTGAACCGAATCGATCGCGTTTGGCTGCTGCCGATCGTAATCCGTTCGAGTGACCATCGGCATAATGATTGCTGACCATGGTCATCCCCTAGTTATGCTCGTATAAATCCACGCGCGATTCCATGAGGCACGTTCCGCCGTGACATTGCCATTCGTAGAGCAGAAACTGGTCTGCTTTGAGCACGTGTCCGGTGATTGATTCGTCCCTGGACCAAAATGCTCATTTGTTCGTTGCACGGGCATTCACCGTTAGACAGGCGGTAGACGTCTCGAGGCTCGTCGGTCGTCATCTATGGAAACCTAAAGCGTAATGTCACGCGAACGGTGTCATACGTGCGACAAGGGTGTTATTTTCGAAGGTGGCGTAGCATTTTCATTCGGACGGCCGATCTGGATACGTTGAAAGTTTTAGTAATAGCATTGCTCCGTTGATCAATTTATTAAAAGCGTGGTGTCGAGTAATAACGGAAGTGTCTCGAAGACCGCGCCGAGACTTCGAGTCTGTTTACACAGTTCCTTGTGCGACTAAACGACGATCGATCGCAATTTGCCATTTAACCTGATTGCCACGAGTAACCATTTCCGTAATTGTAGTGGACCACGGTCATCTCTTGATCATTGTCTCGTAAATCCACACTCGCCGCTGTCCAGCACGTCGCGTGGACACCGATCGAATACGGGCGCAGCCGAACTGTTTGCGCGATCCCGTTGCGCATTTCTAAAACTTCGTTTAGTGTAATAACGAGATAAGAAGGCCGGCGCAAGCTCGGCGATGAATTTCCTTCCAGCTGAGCATTCGATGAGGGATCACCTATTTATCATTTCTCACGCAAACCTCGAAATTTTGTTCGACGGTGTAATACTAATGGATTGGATTGCTTTCGGCAAAAAACATATTTTTTCACGTCCAAAAAATTTGAACATCAAATTAAGTTTAGCACTATTTTATAACTTACAACTGTTATCGCACACCGTTTATCAATGTTTCTTAAATTAAATTTCATTTTTAGCCACAATGTGGTTAAAACAGTTTTTTCATTGTTCGGTATAATTACCTTAATTAATTTATTTTCCATTCATATTAAATAAGCCCACTGTGCGACAGGCACTCGGAGCTGAATAAGATATTTTAGACAATAACGGTCGCGGATAAACCCGAAATTAACAACCAAACAATTTTGATCTCTCGAAAAGACAAAATAGAGGCGACGTCTCGCACCCTCTACCATAGTAAACAAATAACGAGGTTATTGACCGTACGGAAGGACGTTCCGTATGTATATGTGTATTCGATAAACAGGAGCGATCGCAGCTATTCAGCTGATGCTCTATGCTCGCTCCACTAAATGCTGCTATATTCCTGCTAATTCCCTGGCCAATCCTCTGCGATCCTCCCCTGCACCCCTTCTTTCCTCTACTCATCCGCGATCAACCCTGACCCGCCGTATGTTCTCCGACGACAACTGTTTTCCGTCTTCGACACGCTCGATTTCACTGGACCCGTTGCCAATCGGAAAATAAAAGTCTTTGTTGCGATTGTTGGTGGCGTTTCGAAGGGGGCGGACGCTGTCAGCACCCTTTCCTGTGGACACGGATATCTGTGAATGAGTAACTGAACTGTGATGAAGCTACTGTGCGCAGCGAAACACCTAACCCCTTAGCAGTGATGCATCCTGTAACTTATCTGTATTTTCAACCCCTTACATACTGAATTGCATTGTTTTCATTACTGTATTGAGTGTGTGCAAAAGTTTTAGTATTTCGTAGCTTAAAAACCAGTAGGTCATCAAATATATATTATATTTCGAAAATTAATTTGTAATATATTAGTATTATTAGTAATATAGAGTATTACTTGCAGTGCTTTGCAAAATATAAATATCTTTTCCAGTTATAAGAATACAAATTATGACGCACCCTATCTGTACAACAAGTACGCTTTTTTTAGTATTTGATAACAATATACGTTACATTTGTTAGAATTTTATAGTTAGTATAATTATTATCGAAATAATGAATCAACTCAAAAATATAATTTGAAAAGTACTCGATATTTATTTCCAAATATATTAAAGCTTGAATGAAGAAGATGATCGAAACATTTTGAAAGTATCAGGAAAAGAAAAGTAAAAGAAAAATTCAGAAATCAGTCAATTTAATTGGTTTGGTAGTTCTATTGTTAAACACGTCTACACTAATGTTTGCGAGGTTACCCTACGTATTGCAACAAACCGTGCGAACTCGGCTGAAAAATGTTGCCACATCCATCATATTTTCCAAACATTGGAAAATTGGAAAAATGGCGCTGTACAATTCTTGGTGGGAGAAAAGATTGTCGATAAAGTAGTGACTGTAGCATTCGTAAGAGAAGTGGGAAGACACTGTAAAACGAGAAGACGACTGCGTTTGATTATAAAATTGAAAGACTAGTCACGCATGTTGATCTACGTAACAGAACGTGGAGACTCGAGTAAGTATGGGTTGATGCGTTGGTCACGGCGAGGCGCCGAAAAGGGCAAGAATCGGCAGCAATGATCGAAAAGACTGCGATTAATAGACCTGTTCGCCGCGTCACAGAGAAATCTTTGTAAATAGGCTGCGACAAATTCGGGGGGCGACTGTGGCGAGGGTGTTCAATGGGGATCCGGCTTAAGATCGCGCTGTTTAACACCGGAGCGCCGGGGCAACCCCTGCGGCGCGACACCCGTCAATAAAACACCCCATGAAATGCTAACTATACGCGTTGCGGACTGCACCCCTTCGAGCTACACACTTACACCCCCCTACAGCCGGAGCTGTCGTCTGTTCTGCCTGGACGGCTGATCGATATGCACGCAGCTCCTAATCGATAATATATTCGATACAGCTTCTACGTGTACAGAGTGTCCAGTAAATTGAAGTATAATCGATAGAAAAATTAGTTCTTGCGGAGAAGTATGAATCCCCCGCCCTAGACAGAGTGTCAAGAAAAAAGTGTTCGGAATTTTGAGCGGGGAGTCAAGAATGTCGAATCATTGTAGATACTAAATCGATCGCTTCTCTATGATATCAATATTTACTTAAGTCGCATATTTCTTATTGTGGGAAACAAAGAGTGCTACTGTTTAGTAACATGCGCATTGTTTACTGGTCAAATTTGTCGTTAAGATAATTTAGAGTTAAGTTAATTCGTAATTTATTTCGCTTGTCTTTTTAACGTTTACTTCACGTGACTTTTTCACGTCTTCCATTAATATTAATATTGATAATTTTTACAATTTACAATTAATGCTGTGCGACATTTTTGTTCCACCTTCTTACCGATTATGAGTACTTATTATTCCATTGTACTTTCAATGTGACAGCTTTCTTATATGATATTGTGGAGGATTCTCTCAGATGAACACGTTTTATAATTGAGAACCGGTGATGTTACAACATAATTACCATAATTATTTACAGCTATAATTATAAATTTCTAATACGTTATCAATCAATTATCTTACAATATGTCGATCTATCGATCTTCTTACCAACACCCCCGGTTCTATAGTATAATAAAAAAAACTACATACCCTATCGACCAGAAACCATAATCTCCATTCGGCAGTAACAGAATCCAAGATCCAATTCAAATCAATAACATTGAAATCAGTAACAATGTTTAATAAACATTTCTCATAAAATTGCGTCTTATCAATTCGTCATAACTCGCATACGATCGATGTCGAAACGAGAAGTCTAAAATATGTTGCGTCGCTGGAGTCCGAGTGCTCTAGTGTTAATGAAAGCCGCGTTTAGTAATTATCGTGCGCGACATTATGCCTGGCCCGATCGCTCGATTTTACTTCATTCGGTAATTTATGCGCGGGAGGTAAACAAACCGGGCGCATTTCGGCCGGTTAAAATAATCCGGACGCGGGAAGTTCCGGTGATTATTTAAAGCGGGAACGGACCGGCCGGGATTCGGGACTCGAAATCAGCCGGAAACGATCGTTAAAAACATCGTTGTTTACATTTAATAACGATGCGACCGTATTCCCGGGCTTTTAATCGCGCTCGTTAACGGTAATTATTCCTAATCAATAGCACGCGGCCGGTTTTAATTCGTCGCCCGGCAACGGCATCCACCGTCGACGGAATTTTATGACGCTGAATACGGACAAGGTACATACACAGGTCGTCCGTCGTACGTACTGCTCGCAAATACTGTTAGCTCTCCACTGGCGGACACTGGGTCTCCCGTAGCTCGGCTTTTATTATTCTGCAACACTATTTATCTAGGGGAGACTGATCACGGTTTCAACACTTTGATGTTAGAACACGATTACGCGTAAACTATTGTACTCACAACGACAATTAGTGTACGTACCTCTTAGCTAGCTACTTATCCGAGATTATCCAAGTCAGTAATAAAATATGAGAAGCGGGTTTAAAATATTAGAATCGACCCCGACTCCGGGTAGAATATAACGCAGCATGGCATTCTTTATGCGATCAATCATTGAAGCCACAAAATTGGATCCATTTATCATTAAATTTGCTTGTGCTATAAGGTTCCTAGCCATCTTCGTATACTTTTATAGCCATGGTTTCTTTATTAGTTTTTCTAACTTTTACACGAGGCACTCTGGAAGTTTAATTATGATATTAACACGTTGACTGCCATGAGGGTCAACAAATAATAAAAGTACATAATTAGAGTAAATATGGATAAAGAACAATCGCTAAAACTGTCTACAGCGCCGTGGGGGTCACCGGTGACCTCCAGCACGAAAAATGCTTCAAGCATGATTTTACAATTCACTTTATTTGCTGTAAATAATATTTCGACATAATATGGGCAAACCATGGAAAATGCGCCTGGCAGTCAACGTGTTAAATTGTGGCAATTTTAATTTTATCGGTTAGTCTAATGAATATAGGTACATACTTATATAAATTACAAGATGAAGTAAATTTCAAATTTTAATTATAAATTGTTATTTGTAACATGCTTGTTATTGCAAAGTAACTGTCAGCATCTTTTTTAGGATATATGAAATTGGATACATTTACTAAAAAAGCACTATCGCGTTACGTCATATGTATATCTGAACCGTATATGTATTATATATCTCGCATAATTATTCTTTTTATTTATTTTTCCTTCTATAACGGAGTACGATTTTTTATCATCGATTCAATAATGGACTTTTATCACTATTATTATCAACTCACCGTGTACGTATATGGTTCCTTCTTCATTTTCATAAAACTGTTAATTATAACAGAAATATTAATATTCTAGTACTTTATGAACTTTGATTTCATTCCATACGAATTTAGCGACAAAGTGGAATACTTTTCGAACTCATTGCATACCTCCGATGCATCGATATGAAGAACACGAGTATAACGAAGTAACAGAACGGTCAAAAGCAACGGTAACGAGCCAATTATCGTTCAATCCAACCGCGACTAAACAACGTTCGTTCCTAATCGCATAAAGAGTTAATAAACCCATTAACTGGACTAGACATTCCCCCCGCCTCCGAACCCAGCACTAATTTCTATGGAATGGTTCACGGGCACTCAGAATTTAGAAAATGTCCCAAAACACACTTTGGAGTCACACCGTATATCCACATTATATTGACACGCGCTACACAAATGTAACGATGTAACGGACCAGCCAAAAGCGAGATCTAACGAGCCACCTATCCTTCGATCCAACCGCGTCAAAACAACGGTCCGTTCCTAATCCACATAAAGTGTTAATAAACCCATTAATTAAAATAAACACTCGCCTAAACACTATCCATCTAATTCCCGTGAACCGGTTCACGGGTGCGAGAGAATTTGCATAAAGTTCCGCAGCGGACGATGCGAAACCGAGCTCAAAGAGTCTGTTATCCAACTTGCCGACAAATGCGGTTCAACGTTACAACCCGCCCCCAAACGAAACGGCACGGTTGAACGAAAAAAAAAGTGGACAAAAACCGTGAAAGAACCGACCGATTCGATGTGTCTCGGTTCAATATTTGCCCGCGATGCAGAACGTTACAAGTCTAACGCGAAATCAGCTCGGCCGATTTACAAAACCGGCCGCAACGGATCCGCGTTGCCGGCGAGCGCAAAATCACGGTCGGCGCGTATTCCGTTCGCTGAAAGCTGGCAAACGATCATCGCTGGGATGGCTGTTTAGATTTACCAATAACAAACAGCCGGAATCATCGGACAGCGTCCTCGCATTACAGAGCGCGCATGTAACAAACCGTGAAAGCGAGGGCGCGGACGTGAGCGCTGCTGCTGCCTCGTGTCCCTCCCCCTCCCTTTGCCCACCCCCGCGGCCCACCGACGGTCGCTTTGAACGATCCGGACTCCCGGTGTCCGGCCCTGTAACAAAAGGATTTGTAGCCGGGGTTTAAAACAATCGACAAATTGTCGCCGGGTTAATCGCATTATGGATAATAGCGTATAATTAAGCGGCTGGGACACGCTGCCACGGCCGCGAGAACGAACATGTGCGGTCGCCTTTGATCCGTCACACCTGATTTCTCACCCCTCGGCGAAATTTTTATCGAGGGGGACGGTCGATCGACCTGCCGACGGAAAAATGGCGAGAAAGTGGATTACGGATTATTCTCCGACAACTGTTTCGGGTTTTCGTTACGCGCGGATCGATGCGGTTCTTTCGGAAACTGCGACCGAAATGGTGAAAAGAAATTGTTTTTCAATATATGATATAATCGAGCAGAAAAATAAGTGGGCAGGTAGAAAGGGAAGATATCAATGTCATTTGAATGAATTTATGTTATTGTTATGAACTTAACTTACTAAACGTAAATAATCGTTTATATATTTTACTAAATAATCTATGTATTATAAAGATACAGAATAAATAGAAATTAGATTTATAACAATAATGCAAAAGTGAATATAAGTATTTTGAACCATTTCATTTTCTCTTACGTGTTATAGATATAAACAGACTGTGGAGCTCTATGTAAAATATTCATTTTTTGTACTTGTTAGCGTGATCTTTTTATTTATTTAATTCGTATTTTACACGAAAATGGTCGCAGTAATTTTATGCAGGCTTTTGTGTAAAGTCATAGTACGTAATCTAATAATGTCAGGGAGTCTATTATAGTTCCCGTATGCTAAACGAGGTATACTGCTTTCAGTAAAATATTTTAATAATGAACATTAGTAACGAGAAAGTGATGCTAGTGAAACTGTTAATAACTTTAACAAATAGAACATAGTCCAATGTTTAGAATCTATTTCTTTATTATAATTAATTAGTAATTTATGTTCACTGTAGAAAATTTTAGACAAATTAATTCTAAAGTTACTATAGTACACACATTATATACGACCTTTTCAAAGGTCTTCTTCTAACAATTGCTTTCTTATTGTAGCAACAATTTGTTCAGGTGAGGAAAACAGCAGGTTTAAAGTTAATTTAAATAATTTTCGAATTAGTTAATTTACTGGTACGATTAACAATAAGACGAACATAAACAATAAGAAATGATTTAATAACGTAACTAATCATATAATAATCGCGGTAAAAAATACGTTCCCGAGAAGAAATACAACCATACTCTTGAATCACGAAAATTCTGCTAAACCGGCAATCTGCGTAACGAAACTATAACGGCCAACAACATTAGTATTAACCACGCGAGCTTCCTAATTGATCTTTTATTGAACAAATTAGTTTGGCAAATTACAAATTTACATAAACGTAGTCATTGACAATTTAGAGGATACGGATATTAGTTACATGCCGCAGCACCAGCGTTGATAACTTTGTCACCAAATATTTAAATGGTCGCCAATGTAGAATACATAGTTCGTTAATAGGATACGCTTTAATTTGACGTTAATAAGCCATGGGAAGACTGTGATAAATTAATCCAACCAATAATTCATAGGTCACCGAATGCACCGTTTAGCTCTATTCATCTATAATGAAGTACGAAGGGTAAGCACAACAATAACCGTGTCGTAGGGGCGTATCCATGGGGTGGCTCGCTTCGAGAAGCCTAACTGGGATTCGCGCCAGAGTTCTATTAGAATCATTTAACGCTGTAACGCGCGTAATCGCTCGGAAGATGTTTCTACACGTTTTCTGTTTACAATTACCCTAAACTTAATATACGATTTCTTTAGCAGTTTTCTTAAATTTTTAACGAAAGGTATACTGACAATTTTGCCAACATTATAATTATAAAATACACCATGACTGACGTTATTTTTTGTTACATAAATCAGACATCAAGTTGTAATGGTGCATTGTAAACGGGAAGCTTCAATCTGTAAATCTGTTGTAAGTTGACAAATATTTTCTAATGTTTTTAGAAAGATTCCAATTCGTAGCATTCTTTGAGTTATTGTTTACAAAATTAGAAAGTTAAATAACAGCGATTTGTCGAAAATCCGAAAAACGTAAATAACAGTTCATTTTACTTGTTTTGTCTCTTTCAGAGGTAAATAATTACAAATTTGTTCGTTTTAACCTATCTTTTCTTCTAGCGCATCGTTGTATAAATAACTACTACCCTATTTAGTGTACAGGAAATCTGATTATTTGTTACTTTTTAATTAACTGTTAACTTAAACCAGTCTGTAATATCATTTTCAGGCCGAACGCGAAAAATTGTCGTACTTTATTTTCTCTCCTTTGTAACCAAAGAGATTATGCACCAGAATTATCGCCGCTTATTTCAGAGTAAATCAAATTTTTACAAAAATCATAAATTAATCGCTGTTTTCTGTCTAGAGGTTGATGCCTGCTGGTATCAGGATACGGTTTTTTATGCACAGGCCTCGGAGATTAATTATCCGAAGTTGTAGCAATAATGAAAATCGCAAATGTAATCGCATAAAGCTTCAGCCAAACAATAATCGTCGACTAGCATAAAATACCGGTCAATGTATCCGCAAATAATCGCCGAAATCGCATCGTGATTCGCGTCGTTCAATTTCCATCGATAGTCAGCGAATTAAATAGTTCCGCGCGACGGCGATTCCGGTTTGATTACATGCAGCCCACAATGATCCTACTTTTATCACTACAAGGGAATCCTTTTCACGCATAATGCGACCGTGATCAATCGCGAGCCTCGAAACCGCGTTTTCAATTTCGTGCCCCGGGCCCGGAACCCGATTGTCGTTCCAATCGAGGAAATTACGCGACTGCGTACGCGTCACCATAAAATTTTTCAAAAATAAAGAGCCAAAGGTTTCGCTAATTATGCCCAGTTCCAGGGGGAAGAAGATATTCACTTGGAAATTCTCCGTTCCACCCACAAAGTATTATAATAACCGGCCTCTAGTTCTTCTTTCGAAAATTCGAAAGAAATGATTTTTATTCTTTCTTTTTAAATAATTTGATATTTTTGAAATTTTTCCCATGTGTATGTACACTATGTAACTATCTTCTTCGAGATATAGCAACAAAAATATTGGTACCAAGCGTTGAGTTGTCGCTTTGAAAATGCTAAAGAAATGATTTTCGATTTCTGTGTCAATTTATTTTTACACCAGGGGTTTTAATATAATTTTTGTTCTGAATTTTACTCTTTTGAAATCCTAGAGTAATGCGACGATATTGTTTTCTACAAAAGCCGAGTTTGAGCGCGTTGATCAGTTGATCTCATAGATTCAAGGATTGTGTGTGTTGTATTCTCGAAGCATTTCTATTTCGATTATTCAATTTTTAACTTGGTTGTTAGAAGGAAGAATTTGTTAATAGACGAGTGTATTATGTCGCCGATAGTAAACAATGCACGGAATCATGTAAAAATCAAGGGAGGAAAGATTCTTCATCATAGGCAATTTAGCAAGGCGGCTTCGGACTGGAATTCATTTGAGCGAAAGGCTCGGGGAGAACGAAACCCCTGTCTCACGGGGTGTTTTAATATTTCATAGGCCGGTGCCTGGCGCCGCGATGCCAAAACGACGTCGTGTCGTCTTCGCGATGCTGATTCAGGCAGCAACTACCACGGTTTACTCGAACAAGAAAACTGGAAACTTTCGAATCCGGCGTACAAACTCTTGATCGTCGACATAGCTAAATTATAGATCTGCCCTATTACAAGATTTTCAATAACATTTTGATAACTGGACAAAAAGATATTTATTAAAACAATGGATATGTCAAATATATAGTAAAAACTATAAACAATACAAAAAACTAAACAAACTACTAAAAACTAAAAACTAGAAACTAAAAACAAAAAATTAAAAACAACAGTAAAAACTTTAAAAGAACTTAAAGATACTATTATATAATATTTTCCTTGTAACTCATTTTCATACATTATTTTACAAAAAGCAGAATTAAAGAAAAGTTTCCATCGTCAACTAAACAATTACTCGTTGCAAAAAGAAAATGAAAATGGTACATTAGACCTTGTTAATTTATGTTTCGTTTCTTTTTAAAAATCTGCACGTACCATAAAAGCATAGAGAAACCAGATACAATTTAAATAATTGACCATTGTCGGTATTGTTCAGTTATTCAACCATACTATCCGAATACTGGTGTAATACTTTTTTCAATAGAGTTTTAAAACTGAAATTTCCCAAAAATATTGTAGCCAACATAACTGTGCTTTATTTCGTATCATTTATGATTTTTCCTGTGAGTTCAATTTTAAAAAATTGTCCATGTATTAGTATGACAAAGCTACTCTTAAATTGTGTGCAAATATATATAGAAAAATGATTATTTTTCTTATGAGAAAGTTATTCGACAAATAAAATTTCAGACGTGAATATTTTTCTCTACACTATTTCTACAAAAAACGGTTCAAATATAATACATTTCTGCGTCATAATAATTAGGCAGCGAGAAGGTCCAAATAAATAAAGATACCCATACATTTGTCCCCATTTTCCAACTACCGGATACCTTAACATTGCACTAACAACAAGATTCCATAACGTAAAAATTCAAGGAAAACCGTGGGACGTATTTCTATGTTTCCCATCGTCGCCCCGATGCTTACCGTGGCTCCACCGGCAACCGAGGCAGCGAACGAAATCGAGCGATCAGCAAACTGCCTCGGTCTATCGATTCCAGAAAACTCGAAAGACCGAACATTCCTATCTCCTCACCAGGTATACCCAGGTGATCTACCCTGCAACCCTCTCGACTGGCAACATCGGCAGCCTCGACTCCCAGAACCTCGAGACCCTCGGCGAGTAATCTGGCTTATTCTTGGCCGTTCCGGGCGCAGACCGCAGAGCAGCGATCTATCCGTCAGGGTGTCTATCTCGCCCGTTGGCATTCGATCGGGTCGAGATTCCCCGGTAGCCCAGTGAACGACCGTTCTAATCGCGTCCTCCTGGAGGGTTGGTCGCCGATGCACGCCGGTCTCCTTCGTTTCCCATGATTTTCCAGGGGCGGTGGGGAAAGTGGATCCGTGGAGCCGGTTACCCGGCGGCGGTCGAGCGAGGAAAGCGTTGCCATCGCTACGCCGGGGTATCAGCTTGCCTTCTGGTTGGCCCGAGCGAACGCGGCCCACGAGACTTCGCGGGGTGCAAAGCACGCTTGGCCGAGGTATTGACGCGCCTTCGTCGGACTGCAAGGGCAAAGCGGGCGGACGGCTGCGAGAAGAGGCCGGTCGCAGGCCGAACGAAGAGAGAAAACGCCGTTCGGCGATGCCGAGGGACGAGGACGGCGAACGTGCGGGGAGCAGACTACGCGGGAACGGGACGCGGAGAACCCGTCGAAGGGGGGCGACGAGGAAAGCGCGACGGAAGAGAGCGCCGGTGGAACCGAGACACCAGAGAGGGACGGAGCTGCCAGCGGGGAGTGGGAGAGACCCAGAACGCAGGCTCAACATGGCCGACGTACCCCCACGCTGATAAACGCGCTCATATTCACTGATAGCCGCTCCCACACGCGTCAGCAGCCGCGTCTCACCCTCCGCCGACCCCCTCGAACATCCTCCGTTTTTCTCTCTTCCCGCTCTCCTTTCCTCGTCTCTGTCTATCGCCAGTCGCTGTCTCTCCATCCAGCTCGTCTGAAACTTCTCAGCGTTTCTTCCTCCTTCTTCTTCGTTTTCAGCTTTTTTTACCGACATTTTCTTCTCTCGTTCTCTCCTCCTCCTCCTCCTCCTCAACCACCACCTCCTCCTCCTCCTCCTCCGTTCTACGGCCCTCGCCTCCCCACCGCGCTCCTCGCTGCTCGCCGATGTTCACGGCGCCGCTGTTTCAGGGAAGGAGTTTTTGCCTTTTCACCGTGGACAGCGTAGTCTGATTCTACTTTCTCTGTGGACGACTTCCGCGTCTGTCACCACTTTCCTACTTTCCTCCAAGTTTGTAGTTTTTCGGATGCCCTGTGTCGAATTGTACCCGACGTCTCCTTCCGTGGCCGGAATTTTGAACGGCAGCCTGTCTTCGCTGATTCTAGGTTCCCTCCCGCTTACGGCATCGGGTCCCTCTGAACGATTCTGTTTATATATTCAGAGGGACAAACAACGGTACCGGTTAGCGCGGACTGGTCACTGGAAATTAGCCGAACACGCTGGAGAAATTTACTGCGTATTAGAAGACTGAGTTAACGGATGGGAATGGTGTAAATAATGGCTGAGGATAGAGCTAAGAGATTTGACTAAACGGCGAGCTCCAGCTTCGCCGGTTTGTGATCGTTTGGATTATGAGGACGCTTTCGTTGGAAGTTTGGTACCGGTGAAATTTCGAATAAATTTACTGGGTATCGAAACACTGAGTTAACACGTGGAGACATGACGATGCTTAACCCTCTGAGGACGAATTCTGATGTCTATTGACATCAGAACTACACAGCTTATTCCAGAAGTTGCGATCATATAATTTGTTTACGTACATAACGAAGGATCAGGACATGTTGGTCATTTTTTGCACATAATGTAATTCGTTTTCAATATATATATGTCACTTAGCGCTTAGTCAAAGTCAAAGTAATCACTTAGATTCTGAAAGTGTTTTTAATAAATGTAGTCAATCTAGCTGTTTTTATAGGATGGTGCGAACTAATTATTTATAACTTTCGTAGGTTCGAGCATCGGACAAATTTGAGGGGACAGTTACGCATCGATTTGATGTAATTATTCCTTCGTTCTCCTTTATCGAGTCCACCATTTTCGATTTTGTCATAATTTTGTACAATTAAAGTTCTACTATTTTCGTTTAAATTGAACAGTTTTTGCATTATTCATATAAGTTGTGAAGGTGTTCATTATTAATGAACCATTCCGTGTTACGTATAATGTTTGATATAAGTACAATATCAAGCCCTTTCTATAACAACTGTCGAATTAAGCTAAACAATTATCGTAAACAATTATCAAATTATAAATATGAATGTTGCAAATGATTGAAACGAACGAGAATATTTTAATATGTCGATTATGTTTACAGCTAAAAATATCAAAATAAAGTATTCAAAAATTACTAATTCTCTTAATTCTTTTCGCAAAACGAATTTACCTATTTTCAAAATAAACAGTGCACACGAATATTTCTGACAGTGGGCTCACGATGACTTCGACCGAATACTTTTTTTAGCGAAGGGTGTAATTTCGTCGACCAGCGAATCTCCTTCATCCTGTTCACCTCCTCATTCCAATAAATTCTGTTCCCCAACCACGTTAAATCATTCGCCAATCTATGTAGTGCTTCCACCGAGTTCCCTCGACTCTCGGCTTGTTTCCTCTCCGGCGATCCTCTTTTGTCTCAGCATCTCGAGCCGGCGCGGGGCGACGCTTGTTCCTCTCTGCCCGCTCAGGAAACCGCCCGCCCGTTTCGTCATTCTTCCCTCTTCCTAGCTTCACAACTCCATTTCACCTGCGCAACATTTTCCAGGAAAGTAACGCGCTCCCTCGATCCTTGAGAAACTTTCGTCGAAGATTCTCAAGTACACTCGAGCACAGCGCGACGTCACGGTGCACGCCGCGCCGAGCCGCGTCGCGTCGCGTCGCACCGCATCGTATGGGGAAATTACAGGGGGGACTTACGACGCGAGATTACAGCCGTGTTACGTAACTCCCGATAACCAAATAGAGGCGGAATCGAATCCCTTCCTTCGGGTTCCCGCGTTTTCCAACGGAGAAAGCGGAACCGAGCGTCCTCCGGAGGGAAACGGGAAGGTCCGCGACACTTTCGGTCGGCTTTATGCGCCTCTGTTTGCCGGAACTGAGGACTGTTAACGCGTCGCTAACATCCTCCGATCGCGGAAACTACGAAACTCCCTGGAAATTACGTTCGATCGGTGCGAGAATCCCAAGTTTGATGAAAATGCGCTTCGTCTTTTAATATTTGCAATAAATCGAATATAACGTAACAACAGCTTTAAATTCCTCTAACGGTTTTACATACAATTTTGTGTTTTACCTGTTCATTTTTCTCGTAAGTCCATAAAATATAACACAGCTTGGGGGCAATAGCAACGTACACTTAATTTTAAGAAATCAAGAGATTTATTCGAAAAAGATATAATAATACATAAATATCGCAGTTATGGCAAACATATAAATTATTTTATGCATGCTTCGTGTGCCCAGTCCTTGACATGACAGCGTTGAACCCATTTCTCCTTTGGTTTGCGATTGCTGAGAGCTTCCTGGCACACAAGACAATAATGTTCTTCATTTTCTTTCCCCTTGTCCACTTGATTTTCGTATATTTTTGTTCTTTATGTTTTCACAACCGAACCCGTCTACTGTTATAATCGATTACACTTTCCAACTGTAATTATAAATTGTCGTTAATTACACGTCTATAAATGTTAAGTAACAATCAGTATTTCTTGGAAGGAGTTCTAATTATGGATCTGAAACAAGAAGGAAGGATTTGTTAAGAAAAAGGGTACCGAAAAATTATTTTCTTTGTTATACAGATGCCTATTTCGTATCGAACCAAATATAATTGACGAATTCGTTTCAAATGTAATCTCACATTATATGTATATTTGAACCGTGTATTAATATTCGTCATATATTTTTGTCGTATATTTAACGTGACGCTTAGATTTGAATTTTTATTTGAGACCTGATTCAAGGTAATGATTTGGACCATTGTTGAACATGTCAATTGTCTCATATCGGTCCAAAAAATCTCTACAATACCAAAGTCATTTAATTAATGAAACCAAAACTGTAAAGTTAATATTTACTATAGGAAATATTAGTATAACTCTTTTGGTCATCGAGCATAGAGGGTGGCGCTTTTTTGTAAATACTTATTCATCATTCTTACAACTATAGTTAACGAAATTTACCGCGTGTCGCGATATAAACATACGATTTCTGTACTAATTCAACTGTAAAATATAGAAAGAACTTCGCCATTTTGTACGATTCTTACATTCTAAAAAATCGTCGAACGAATCAGAAACCTACATGTATGTTCTCTTAGAAAGACTAAATCTTTTATTTACTAATTACCTATATCTTAACACCTCAGGTAGATGTGCCCGCTTAAGCGACAATACCTCGAAAGTAGCAACATGCGACATTGCAGCCGTGTCCCTCGCAAACCCAGATAGTTGCCACGAACCACAGACACATGCAGAAAATCCGCAATCTCTTCATTATAAATCCAAGCAACTCGAACTGTAAAGCAAGAGAACGGAAAGGTCAAAGGGGAGGAGATACCTTTCTCGAATCAGTTTTCCCCGCGAATTTCGTCCCGGCCCGTGCTCCGGTAATTCCTTCGAGCGGGTAAGGATTAACCCGCGTGATTCTCGATATACGTACGTACGTATGTATTTCGAAAAGGCAAAGTCTGTGCGAGGCGGCAGCTCGGTTTGCAGTCCGCCCGTGTCCGACGAATCCACGGCGGCTTAAGCCGGCACCACCGGGGTTTACTTAGGTGCGGCCGAGAAATTGAAATTTTCGTAAACGGATTAGGGGTCCGGCCGCACGACAAACTCCTTGTTAATTAGAATGTAATCCTGGTCTTAATGGGACATTCGCTAATAAAATCAGCCGGACGTTGCCACGGCCCGCCGCGCCGGCCTGCTTGAACTCGATACGAGCCCGCGTCTCAGACACCGGGCCAATTTCGTCGACGAGGACCGCATGGAAATTGAAACTGTCTGGAGTCTGGAAGAACGTTCGATCCGGCCCGGACCTGATCGTGCTAAGGGATGATTGTACGAAGTGTATTAAATGGAACTGCGCTCTGGATTAAAGCTCGGGGTGTAACGATACGCCGCACAGTGAGAAGAAATTCAAATGGCCGAAAGTTGGGTTTAAGAAAGTTGAAATAAAATGATTTGCTTCAGTAACCCGTTGCAGAATAGTTTCTCTAACTCACCTACACTCTTCCCTTTTTATACAACTTACTACATTTTATGTGAAATTAACAGCGTTTTACATGTAAACAAATTTAATAACGTAGCAGTTACCTTGGAATGCGATGTAACAATTTCTAGTGGTGCCTGTAGGTCGCTCAAGTGCAAAGGATTAAAAGATGAGTATTGAACGTTAACGCGTAGGAAGATTATTTTTTCTAGGTGCTCTCATTTTCAAGTATTTTAACTTAGGAATCATTATAGTATCTTCGTGCTAAATATGCAGCCATGTGGATCGATTAAATAAAATTGAACAAGGTAATCTTTTTCTCATTTTGTCTTAACCCCTGCCACTATGGCGAATCAGACTCGTGACAAAGAATACATAAACGATCTCCTAAATATTATATATTTCTTCGAAGTCGAAACAAAATTTGATTCTACTCTTACCAAAGTTTAGACGTAACAGTAAACGAAGACAGGCAAGAAATAAAAATTGTCTCGTTCGATCAAGGAAATTATTAAGAACAAAGAAGTACTAATCAACTCAATCGTGGAAAAAATCATAGATCAACGGGTTAAATAACTAGTGTATGAAACAAAAGGACCAAGACATTTCGGCTACTATAGCATGTAAATATATTTCTATAAATTATTTTAAATAAAAGATTGCAATTTCCAAAAAGTTGGACGACAGACAGAACAAATCTATTGCAGTGAATTCTATTAACTTCGCAGTTCTAATATTAAACATTAAATATGTGCACGGAATATATCGAACGGAACTACTTATATCATAAATGCCAAAAAGCGTAGTAGCCTGAAGAATGTACTTCACTGTAATAACAATTTGTTGAAGTTGGGATGGTGTAAATGTTGCCTCGTTAAACACGAAGCGTTCGCTATTTTATTTTTTTCGGCAAATGCCTTATTAACGCGTCATTTGCGCTTGGCCAAGGGCAACGCGCGGAAATAAATGGCAGGTTCGGCCAGATACAGACAGCGGTAAAGAGGATAACGAATAGAGATAAGTAACCATGGCCCAAGTATTTGTCCCATCCGCGAGAGCGTTGGTTAATTGTAGTAGCGTTAATTGAAAGGGGCGCCACTGGTATTATGTGACGCATGAAACAGAATGGAACAACATTCGCCCGAATAAATCCACTCGTCGCCATCTTTCGTCTCTCTTTCCCTTTTCTCGCTGGTCCATGGGACGTTCTGCCAGAAAAAAAGCGTAAAACTCTGTCACCTATCCGATTCTACTCTCTGCTTATCGACCGCGTGGCCGGAAACTACCGGCCGCAAACATTTAATTGGAATTTATTAATGTCGCCGTCGAACGCTAAAGCATAATTATCCGTCGATGTTTTTCGCGTTGCATTATTTTCTCGGACGACTCGGCGGCCGGGGATCGAGCCGTCTCGTTGCCGGACCAGTTATGAAATGAAATTAAAAATTATGCCGGTCCGTTGATTCGCGCATTGCGTGAAATATATCAAAATTGTTTGCAGTTTTTATCATGCTTGTCGTTCCGCGAATTATATCGTATTTCCATAAAACCATTACACTCCATTAAAATGAAATTCGCAACGCGACGCTAATCGATCTCGCACCCACGCCCTCCCGTTCCCTGTAAACTTTTTGTTATTACGCGCCGGTTGCGGAATAATATTTCTATTTTTAATCCCGTCGAACCCTAAAACAATTCCGTTATTTATCCGTCCGGCGATCGGCGCCGGGCCCGGCGATTGTTTAAAAATAAATAACTCGGGGATTATTAATGAGGATTTCACCGAATATTTGTTCGAATTTTAATATCCGCCGTTCTCGCGGACGTTGATGCTGCGGAAATTAAAATGCCGCGGCGCAAAACGAAATTGCGATTACATCGAGGTAGGATCGGCGCGGAAATCAGGGTGAGTCTTCTAGGCACGTCGAAAAATGTCCGGATGAGTATGTCGCACTTAAGTATCGCCGGTAAGGCGATACCGCTTATCTGGTATTATTCAATCGGCGTTAAGCTTCGCACGATAATCTCGATAATTCGTACTACTCGAACGAAGAGCCGATTTCTGCATTGAATTTCATTCCTGTCTCGAGGATTCGTCGAATCTGAGATTTCTTTCTATTCTCGGATTTCTTTCTATTTTGCGATTTCTTTCTATTTTGCGACTCGACCCTTCTGTGATACTTCTGAGCAATTGTTTGTTCCGCAACGAGTTTACTCTCGTTCACTATTTAAAGCAGAGCTTCGATAAAACGACAAGTATATTTGTTATTTTAACACACTTTAGAACAATTCATGGAAAACATTGAGGAAAATGTTCGCAGTGTTGGCAAAATAAGAGAATCATTGTCTGAGACTCCTTGTTCCACTTTTCACTCGCAAAGCAAAATAAATCTGTAAGTTTTAAATACTTCTTCCGCAAATTCATCGTTTAGTATACAAGTATTTTTGATTTTCGTTTTTATTTTCATTGTTTATGAAATATAAATATTTTTTCGTTTGCGAATTAATTAAATTTAGGAATTTTTGCAAAAAT
>CM052148.1:10338958-10388128 GCA_028455555.1 Augochlorella aurata | reverse complement strand
ATATATTTAAATCTTCTAAAATCATATAATTTATTTATAACAATAGTTTAATCACTGATAATGACGATAAATTGATCACTATTTAATTTAAACATCTAAACAAACCTTCATTTAATTATTAGGTCTAATTTTTATATTGTTAAATTAAACTTTCCTTAATTTAACAATAATTATAGATATCGTTCATAAATAAAAAAATAATTTTACAACCGTAATTTAGTTATATACATTTTTACGGCTACACCTACCGGAACTTTAATTTTGAGGACAGAAAAGTTAGGTTTCACGTAAATGATCGCGGCGACGATTCTCTGGTCAGACATCTTGTCATTGATTCCCCACGAACCTTGACTCCTCGCCTTTGCTGGCGACGCGAAATTCACGCTTGCGCAACCATAAATTAACGAAGCTGCAAATTAGCCTGACTAACACCGCGTGCACATGTACGCCCCGTGCAAATATCTGCATACAGGCGACGCAATGCAGCCACGCATTCCCGCGACCCATGAAACAGGCTATCGATATCAAAGGGATAAAACTACCATATCACGTGACCACAATTACTCCAGCATACCCAACGGAAATATCGGTAACCCCACTATCCGCTGTAACTTTGCCTTTAATTATTCCAGTAAATACCGATGCGCCCTGTCCTGCATAAAAATTGCAACAGCAAATAAAGCCGAACCACTTATTCGCTTACGGTGCACAGTAAGCGAGCAACTGTAATGAAAATCGCGGAGGGACCTCCAATTTCATTTTTCTATAATACTAACAATTTTTTTGTTTATTAACAGAGATCGGAAGTGTTATGGAACTTTTTAGCAGCGTCTATTTAACACGTTGACTACCGTGTCACGCGTCTAATTATTTCTCCAAGCTGAAAATTAACTTTTGCGATAATATATTCGGTGTACTCTATTTGACGAGAATCTGCAAAATACAAGGAGGTTGATAGAGTGTTCTATATCATGTATCTAAAGTTTTTGATTCCTACTTCATTAGATAAATTAAATTAATTTTATGGCATTTTCAAGGTCGTTGAGTTGGCGGACAAAGCGTTAAAATAAAAGTTAACACTTTACCGACCGGTAACCTATAAATCGGCTTTCCACCCCTATCGGTAGCCTATGAATCGGTTGTCATGGCAACCATTAATTTGCTATCTATTATTGAGTTATTATTATATAATTTTTTAAGTATTAGATATCTTTCGCGATGAATAAAATAAATAAAATAGATAAAATAATTATTGTTTAATTCCAATGTTATGAAAATATAAAAATGTTTACAGCCGAATGACCGGTCGGTAAAGTGTTAAGATAAGTAAAATGATAGAAATATAAAGTTTTACGATCGTGGTCACAACTACCGAATACTATTGAAAGGATTATTTTCAACAAGGATATTAACTACTTATTACAGTGAAATTGATATCACGAATATGTCACGTGTTCGTAATATTTAGGAAAATACATTTTCTAAAATAACTTGTTTTCGTGGAACTTTAATTCTAGAAGATCTTAATTATAAAATGAGATTCTAAAGTATCTGCTCTATCAGAACACTTTTCAAGGGAAGTTCCTCAGGGTAACATTTCTTCCCATACAAATTCCATGTGTTCAGATATTTTCTTAAACACAATATAAATTCGAACAGGACTTTTGTCAACTATTTCATTGTACTCGCATTATAATTTATTATTAATAAATAATTATTATAATCATCGCATTATTATAATCATCGCTTATTAATTGATCACTCTTCTGCAAACAACGACTGACACGTAAAACCTCCATAATATTACTCAGGGTGTCTTTCACGACAATGTACGTAAAAATGAAAATTCATCCGATTCGCGTACCCTACATAGTATTCGCAAGAAGTAGGATCGGTAAGTCATGAACAGACGAATCAGCCGATTCCTATAATAGCGCGTCGAATTTTCGAACTCGTTTTTCTTGAGCCTCGAAAGAAAAAGTTCTAAATAAAATTTTGATCGTGATTAATCGTGATTATGATGTTGCAAGAGTTCATTTTTCCAAACATCCCATGCTCGAAAGTTTACAAAATAAAATAAAATAAAAGTGAATTTTCTACCAACCATATATTTTCCTATCAAAGTCTTGACATAATTGTTACTTTTGGTCTCTGATAAAAACCGGATATTGTCAAGGGACGAAGGTCAATTCCCAGATCGTTGGCGTCGGTATTCGAGAACGACGGTCGCAGACAAGCCATGCTACATCGGGGACTCCCCGAACAATTGCTAAACAAGCAGGAACGCCGAAAAGACGGGGAGCCGTTGGTCGGACGGCGGCATAACGAGTCTTAGTTAACGGGTGGACAATCGAGGTGCAATCTCCCGCGGATTATTCGGCATGATACACAGCCAGATATACATTGAGAGGTACTACAAACCTGTGTATCTCGCCAATATTTGACTAAATCATGAACAATGTTTGATTGTACACAGGGCCGCGCGAGCGCACTGCCGCGCATAGTCGCTCGGCTTCGAACAGAGCGAAGCAGAACGGAGCAGAACGGAGCAGAACGGAGCAGAACAGAGCAGAGCGGAGCAGAGCGGTGCAGAGCGGAGCGAAGCGGAGACACTCTTGCGCGCGCGTGCCTGTGTGGAGTAGCACGCACGAGAGTTGGTTCGATATAGGCTCTCTCCTCCATTCCAGCGGGAAAGTGCGCGCGAGAGAGAAAGAACCTGTGGCTGAAGGGGTCTGAGGTTGGGGAGCGAGGAGCTGGATATATAACGAGTCGGAGGAGAGAGGGCGAAGAACCTCGGCCGGAGAGAGACGGAGGAAGAGAGGTAGGGAGACGGACAGAGAGAGAGAGAGAGAGAGAGAAATAGAGAAGGAGAGGGAGAGGGAAGGGTGGCTCGTCAGATCGTGAAAGGAGGATCGAGCTGTCGTACGTACGCAAGAAAGGGATAGATAAGACGGAAAAGGGAATGAGGTGGAAAAATAGACGCGAGAAAGTAGCGATGGGAGCAATGATTCTCCGTTAGGTATCCACTTTTCACCGAGAAAACGCGGCGCGGTTGGACTCTGCCACGAGAAAACGATTCTTCGTTTAACGAGGTACATTCTCCTTTGCAGCGGTACAGAAATCGGTTTTTATTCCTGCTTTTTAACAGCACCGGTCGAAATAGCCAGTCTCATATTTTGTATTTGAACGCTTTGACGGCCGTTGTCGCGTACCGCATAACTTATATAAAAAAAACTTATAGAATTATAGAAAATCGAGTTAGCGGAGTTTCTTTAAAAGTACATCATAATTATGGTATTAATTATTTTACACTTTGACTGGCGCGTCAATCATAATTTTTTAATTCTATCACGATTCGCAAGAGGCAAGAATGTTGAGAAAGTGAAACAGATAGAATTAGAATATGAACCAGGAACAGAGTTCTAAAGCACATTTAACCCCTTGCACTATGATTTCTTTCAGAACTACGTTGATTAGCACTTCGTTCTTAATAATTTCCTCGATGAAACGAGAGGACTTTTGTTTCCCGATTGTCTCTTCCGTTCCCAAATTTTGATCACAGAAGATTCTAACTTTCTTTCGATTTAATCGAAATTATTGTCAGCCGTATTTATTAAATTGTGTGCGAAATGTTCGTCACGAGTCTGACTCGTTATTATAGGGCAAGGGGTTAACGAAAACAGAAATCCCCCATATGTTTCGAAATTTCGCAAATTCGACACCAGTTTCTTTCATCGAAAATAAAAAGGATCCACTTGGAAATTCGACACTGTACGCGGTTTAGAAAACTGATTGAGAAACTCATTCGAAGATAACGTTGTAAAAGAAGTTTCAAAGGAAGTTGCCCGCCATTGTAATTACCGAAAGTGGATCACCAGTAGGTTTCACGATCAGACTCGCGCCTTAGGTATATGCGTTTAATACGATTCGGGTGTGCACGTTCAGTATGTGATTTGAACGTGAGTTCTGCATGTGCATCTAGTTAATATACACAGTTTAGCTTGGAACGGACAGTGCGTACACATAAAATAAATGTATTACAATGATACACAGCGCGGCAATTAATTTTTAAGACCAGTTCGATAAAACACGATAGAAACAAAATACGCAAAATTTTATATTGTTTTATTCAAAATAATCTCCTCTTGCTTTAATGCGCTTGTTACAGTGATTCAAAAGGAATTCCTGTTGCGAGGCTGTTTGGTGGTCGGAATGTCTTCGAAAAAGTATCCTTCCAACTTCAATTTCAGGGGCAAGTCAGGTGAATATGGCGGATGATTGAGCACACGGACTTGATTTCTGGTCAAAAATTTACGAACAATGAGTAACTTGTCTGGATTTTGATAATCGAGACGGATACGACACGAAGAATGGTCCGAATCGTCTCTCGGTTGATGTTCATAGTCGCTTCTCAGCGAAGCATTACGCTCATTTGCAATAAAATTGCGTACTTTTTCGATCGTTCCAGGCCTTCTCGTATATTGGCCGTCTTCTAGATATTCTCTACTATCCAGAAATCGTTTATACCGTATAAAAACATTTGATCGATTTAAACAAGCATCGCTATACGCTCGCTGCATCAACCGGAATGTTTCTGATGCACTTTTACCAAGTCTTGTATTTAATAGAAGCAATGTCATAACTTTGTGATTGGCACGAATATATGTGCGTTAGACAGACGAATGATTGACTTTTCTAAGGATGCTACGTTCAATAGAATTCGCCACTACTTGCCGAGACATGTCTTAAATATGAATTGTCGCACTGTGTACAGCGATTATCGTTCAAGATGTGTTCTTATTGAACAATGCCTTAAACTGTGTTCAACGAAGTCGTTTGCACAGAGCACATATAAACAGGGATTAGGAATATTCAAGTTCTTTCTCGCAGCTTCTTAATTTCCTGGTTCTGTTTATTGATTCTTAATTCGTTATTCTAAAATGTGCTAAAATTACGAATGTATTTTCTGTTTTACATTTTTACGTTACACATGGTAAGCGAGCTTTTGAATATGCTCGCCGGTGAACAAAACGTTACTATATTTTCATTTGCTATTAAAATTTGATGGGCTTAAGAAATCGTCAAACAAATGGACTTGTTAGATCTGTACAAATAACCGCGTCATACAGTGCTGAGAATATATGTGTGGATAAATTGGGCTCCTCCTCTGACAATAATTCTGACAAAGATTTTACTAATGTTACCGTTCTCTAATTATCGCCAGTGCTACGTAAACGTTTGTGTTTGATAAATAAGTAAATGATTCAGTAAGTAAAATCATCCATCGATTATGCGCGCCTACTTGGTTGGACAGTCTGTTTTGAATCTACCGTTTCCACTTAAGAAGTTAACTTTGTACCGCGCTATTCCCAGTAAGTAATTCTGGTATATAGCAGAGAAGCAGTGTTTTTATTGACACAAATTGCATTAAAAAAATAATTCACTATCGAATGCAATACTACTTTTGTACCGGGTTAGAAATTAATTCTTGTAACATATTGAAGAAAATCAAGTTTCTTTAAGATTGAAGAAGGTGGCTGAAAGGTATAATTATTATCATCGTTCAACTAAGCAAACGTTAATAATTACATTGCAAGGATAAAGCACCGAAACACAAGTTTCCATTACTTGCATAATTGAAAATAGTTGAATAATTTCGACGATATAGACAATAGTAAAAGGTACGATCGAATCAAATAAGAACAGTTCCGTACAGAGAGATAACAAAACCAAATCCGAAGTACCTACAACGAAAATTGATTAATTCGAAGCTCTCCTGAACTTAATACCGCCTATCCGACAATTAGCTTCGTAAACACGCGCGTACGTAGCAGATTTCTGAAAAGACCCTGCTTTTTCTGCGGGCAGCTCGCCTTCCGCGACACCCCGTTCATTGTTCCGTCGACGGCGATCCAAAAAGAACCGTACCTCTTCGTAAACAAACGCTGCACGAGCGATTTTGTCGCGTCTGGCAAACACTTTTCTGTCTAGATTACCCGCGAGTTATCTCTCGTGACCGACAAAGAATGCGTTAAACAGATAGACAAACAGGCAAACAAATAAACAATATTCCGCCGATTGGAATGCAAGAGCATCGGAATTGTTTCCATCGCTACAAGAAAGTAAGAGCTGCAAAAAGAGGATCTAGGGGAAAAACGAAGGCAACGGGCGAAAGCAAGGATGAAGGAGAAAGAGTCTCGGCGCTGGGTAACGTTGAAAGTTCGAGTCGAGCCTGGAGTGAGGGAAGAAGGCGAGTGGTGGGGCGAGGGCGGCAGAGAGTGGGGCGAAAGGGAGACGTAAAAAGGAGTGGAAAAAACGAGAAAAGGGGAACGCGAGCGAGGGTACGGCCTGGTCGGAGAGGGAGAGACGACGATCGGGGAGGGAGAGAGGGTTGAGGAGTGGTGGTTGGGGGGCTGTCGTGAGGAGCTGTCGAGGGGTGGGGAGGCCGATATCGACAGAGAGGAGAGTCCGGCTATCGTGTGCGCGCCTGTACGAACAGTCTCTCCTCTCTCGTAGTCTCTCCCGGCGTCGGGCTGCTCGAGAACGGAGACACGAAGGGGATGGAACCCCCTCGGATGGAATTTAACGCTTCATCGGCTGGTTTTATCGTCGTGGGCTTCGGGACAAAATGAATGGAGTCGTTAATTCGGCTGATGTTGCTTTTGCTCGATACCGCGGCAATCTTCTGTGGCAAAAGTAGCCGCTGTTCCCGTGTTGATTATAAATTAGTAACAGGGATGGTAGTAATGGGATCTTTGTTGTTCATTATAACACCGACGAGTATGGGGTACCGGGCAAATTGCCGGTCTTCCGACGTAGAAGCAGACAGATACGCGTCACGAACTGGTATTGTTATTTGGTTCGATATACAATGTCAGATAGATGCATGAACATCGACTTTCTATTCCATTTACCGATTTTCGAGGATACTGAAACACTTTGCTCGCGAGCATGTTTTAAAGAATACAAAATATTTTTCTCAATGAACTATTGTAGATTACATATCAAAGACTAAAATGATGGGAAGATTTTTAAAATAAGATGTGTAGGTTTCGTGCGACTATCAACATCTATATCAACGTTCGTCCTCGACTCTTAGTGATCCCATCATCACCCTTATGCAGGGTAATATTATATATTACCCTGACCCCATTTTATTCTAGTAGTAGCAACTGCCTGGATAACGATTTAAGCGAATAAATGTTTAGTATTATTTAGAAAATGAAAACAGTTTTCTTTTTCCCAGATTTTTTCAATTTTTGTGCGAACCTGTCGGACCAAACTATAAAAATTTGCAAGTGATTGCAAAAAGCAAAAGCAATGTTTGCACTTGGGGTCCAAATTGACCCGTCGTCCAAATGTTAAATACTATTTCAATTTTGATGATAATTGTATATCGCAAGTATACATTGTTCAATACACTCGCCATTGTTCACTTACATTTGAAACTTGTTATTACCAACATGCAACGCAGAAATAATCGAATTTGATCTTTTTTAAGCACCAGCATGCGCATAATAACGCAACCTAGTTCTCCACTGCACGATATATTGGTTCCAAAAAAGAAGCGTAAACAATAATGCCATGGAAAAATGGTAAAATGCGAAAATGTTTCCGACGTGAAAATTTATTCAAGCAAAAGAACTGAAAAGCATCGGACAAAATTCTATTGAATTTTAATTCTACAATGAAATATGCTCCAGTGAATTGAATTTAACTAGAAATTTAAAAAATTGAAATATACCGTTAAATAAACATATACCGTGGAAAGGTTGAATTGCTATTTTCATTTTGAAATGGTGGGTATCGAAAGAAAAATAGTTAAATGGAAAAAATAATAGTAAATGAACGTCTACCTAATTGATACACATTTTTTTGATAGCACTCTTTTGTGTTAGGAACGAAACAAATGATCAAAATTTGCAAAGCACTCAAAGGGTTAATAAAATTCTATAAATTCTATAAATTCTATAAATTCTATAAATTCTATAAATTCTATAAATTTTATAAATTTTATAAATTCTATAAATTCTATAAATTCTGTAAATTCTGTAAATTCTATAAATTCTATAAATTCTATAAATTCTATAAATTCTATATACATGTGCTAAAAATAAGCTGCAACTAATTTTAACGTTGCCCGCTTCAGGTGTTCCATCCGAAGAACATAAGTGCGTAGGTGACGCTCGATTTAGGGGTCGATTTAAGACCAATAAAAGCTGGATAGGCGTAATAAGAACTTTTAATGCGTGACGTAAAAGGGGTAGATAAGATAGTAAAATCGCCACGGCCGTAAATTCGGCCGACGGTATCTGCTAAAGGAAAATCAATATACCGGGGAACACGTTTGCTCGATTACGCCTATTCCGTCGATCGTTCCAACGTAATTATTACGCGACAACTATGACATTCAATTTATTACTATCGTCGTGAATCTGGCTCTAACGCTTTCCCATAGATAAACCTTGATATTTCAACAATAAGCTGTACAAAAACTGGTTCTTTTCTAGACTTTGTAAACAAAATTTCAATCTTCAATGTTGTCGCTGTTATTATCTATGTTTTTAGTATTTATTGCGTAACTGGTGGATATTTCAATAGAACAATGATGCAAAATGATGATCGTGCCACTTTCAAACTTTAATTGTTAGAAATTTCTGAAACGAATCAAATAATAATCTGAAAAGACCGTATTAGAACTAAGCAGTCATAATTGGTGATTGTTTGTTTTGTAATCAAAGGTCAAATAAGTAGACGAACGTTATCAAGCAGCAAAATCATTTGCAATTTCTTTACGCTATAAATAATTTCTTTTGCTCCGTGTCAGTATATTTGATTTATAGCACTATGTCGGCTTAATTTGACCAACTGTTGTTAATAATGCACAGAGTCGGATTGACCATATCCGTAATTTGTGCAGCATTTTTTGCACCTGAGAAACGAGTGAAACTCATTCCAGTTTCGCTACTGCTATATTGTGCGATATCATCTTAGATTGTAAACATAAAGTTTCCAATGTTATAAATGAATTCCAGTTTATTGTTTGATTCGTTTTTCAATTTGAAACTCACGTAGGTTTCTGCGGCCATTGTATATATATAATGACAGAAATTATTTTTGAACGCCGTAAAATTTTCTCTTAGTTCTTTAAAATTGTGGTCTAAGTATTTCTTGCAAGTGCTTTCTTTTCATCCTTAATTTCACCCTTTCAAATATAATACTGATCGACACCAAATATTTTCAAGCGTTACATTAGTGAAAATTTGTAATTTTAATTAGCAATATCGAAGTACTCAATAAGGAATTCGATTTCAGCATAAAACAAACAAATGAATTTGTTCGAATAACAATAATAAAATAATTAATAAAAGATTAATAACACAATAATATCAGATAAATCTGTAAAATTTTGGTAAAAAATTATTGTTAGAAATAAGAATAATTGTGGGGATAATAAAATTGTTTAAAATCAAATTTTCAGATTTGCTCCTATAGTTTACAGAATTTTAGAATCAGTCTAAACGTTGCTTAACTCGTTAAAACGTTCAGTCGTTCAGCCAAGTTTCTTTTTCACACCTAATTCTAGCATCGCTGAAACGTCAGCTGATTTCGACGATTGCCACGCAACTGCGATTGGCCGTGTTAATCGCTTATTACGTGTCGAACGAATCGATTGTATCATGAAATCGGTATCAGTCGCGTATTCCATCGGAACGTGCTCCTCGGGCCGTGGAAAAAAATGTTTCCGCAGCAGTGCCCAGTCGGTCGCCAAGCGAATCACGTAATTAATTAGCTGCGTATTGCACACAGAGATTAGAAGACTCCACGTAGGACCCTTGATCGGGATCGGCGAATAAAAAGCGAGTCAATTAGCGCCGCCCCGAGTACCCGTGCGAACTGTACCAGATCGGAAGGCAAATATTATGACACGATTTTGTTAATGCTCCGCTTTCTCTCGCGCCAGGAAGTTCCAACTCTGGATGTTCAAGTACGTAAAAAGGTATGTACATACGAGTGATGTTTAATTTGTTATACGACGAGTTCGTCCATCGAGAGAATGGACTGCGCGAGTTGCCAGGATCTTGCTGCGAATACGTTCCTTCGGACACCGATATCGAAACGAGCACGTGTTTACGTATCTTATTCTGTTAATTTTCACTTTCCAAACTATGATCAAATTTTGTAGTCAAAGGATTTCCGACGATTGGCGTAGAATTATCCGAGAAATTACTAAAAGAAATGTGTCACGCCTCTGGTCTCCCAAAGTGAATAGAATTTGTTAACACCAGTATAAAAAGCGACAGTGCTCATGCTAGGTGTATCTCTAGACTTAAGCACTCATTCGACATTTTCTTAGAAATAATATCTTTATCAAATCGTAATAATTGCCTTAAAGATATAAGCGTAGATAAATGATTTCGTTTGAATACTTTAGACAAGAGTAGTAACACGTTTCTGCATTCTACAGATAGTGAGCCAGCGTTATTATTTTATCTTCATAAATATCGATCAACGAATACAAAAGAATAATTCCCAATTTTCTTCGGAACTCGAAGATAATCGATCGTTTCGATTCTTCGTTCCTCAATCTTTCATTTGAATTATAACGCCAACGTAAAAGCTCGATTATACTTTACGCATTTGCACGATTACGACGGGCGTTGCATGTCACGGAAATTAGGGCATGCATGCCGAACAGGTCGACATGTTTGCGCGCTGCCTAATTAATAAACAATTGTATAACTTAACGCTAAACCTATCGAGCGTAGGAGCTTCTGATTTAGAAGTGACTATTACGTGTCGCTCTTTTATAAGAACGAGTAACTTCAACAATTTTGTATAATTAAAATCACCGCCGGTAGGTTCAGTGTTATTTACGCGACTATACATTCAAAGAAGCTTAATATCGTCGGTAGTATTCTGAGAAAAGAGTCACTTACTTTTACAGCTGTTACCCGAGAATCCTCCATACGGAAGACGTTCGCTACTTCCCGCCATCGGCGCATCGCTCCTCATTGTTTTCACTGGAAGGCAGCTATTTAACGCGAATGTTGCGTCAATCACGTCGGATACTTGTACCGAATGGAAACTCGCCACCGATGTCCTCGAACGTACTCCGAAACGTCCGGTAGTTTCGCGCGCGATGCTCGGGGTCATTCACCTACGCTTGGATCGTGTTGCACGAATTACAAAATATCGAGTGTTTGACATGCCTGCACGATAGCGATATCGATTCGTTCCACTTGCTTCGATACAAACCTCCTGCGCTCCGTCCCGTCGACGTCGCGGAGAACAGAGACAAAACGCGAAGAAGAAGCTCGCGGATTCGTGCCGCGCTATCTCGCTTTCGATCCGACCACTTCTGCGTATTGTACACACGCGTTTCCGAAGTTTATCGTGTACGAAATCATCTGATTACGTTATTCGCCCGGCTGAATGGATTTTACGTTGTATCGCGCACCGAATATAACGATAGGAACAAACCTCTAACATACTCGCTACCAGAATCTGTCTCAAAGGCTAGCCTTTATAGTTATCGCTAGCTTGCAGATTTTTATGCAAAATAAATATTATCTGTACAAATTGCAAGATACGGTAACTGTATAGTCGATTTTACTGAGATGGAAATAACGAGACAGTGTTTCTAAGTCCTTTAACCCTTTGCACTCGGAGCCATTTTAACTGTAAATTTGAAATAATTTTTCTGGATTATGGTACTTCCATTTTATGCGACAGAGTGCATTTTATACATATGAAACTGATTCTTCTGAGTCATGCCAACAGTTTCACCTTGAGCAATTTTTTAAATCAAAACTTTGTTAGTATAAAGATTATTTTCGAACGTGATATAACAATTCTACTGGTGCCTCGGAGTCACCATTCGAGTACAAAGGGTTAAATGTGTTTTTCTGCGTTGCACTTTGATTTTTAGAAATTGTTTTGAAATCTAGAAGTTATTTTTAATTTGACGCGGGCGTTAGAAATGACATTTTAATAATCGCCGCTTCAAAGATCTCATGTTCTCAGTTTAACTCTCACATATGATGCAACCGTCTGCGCTATTACAATGTGACTGCAGTAGAGCGTATCAAACTGCAATCCTGCTAAAACAATTTACTATAATTATCTCATTTACAATGTATTTGCACATTCAGAGACTGTCTTTCCGTGCAGTACCGTTTCACTTGTCAGTGTCGTATTTTTACTGGTATACCTAGGCTGCTGCGCAGGCTTATACGAACATTTCCATGTTAACGTTTAAAGAAACTGAAACTATTAGGTTGGAAACTATGAAACGGGCGTTTTTGGTTAGTCTATGTTCAACTGCGACTGAGAGAGGTTCGTTACAACGTGCGCTCGATATTTTTATTTGTAAATTTTAAAGGTATTCTTCTTACTTATTTTGTAAAATTTTTTCATGTTTGCGTTCCATTTTTATTTTATATTTCTCCGAAACCAGGTGGAAACAAAACATTCGCCAAAGGTATAATTGTATAAATATTCACAGTCTAGTGGTAATGATAAGAACATTATTACAAAGTAATGAAATTTCGAATAAATTATTTGTAAAATTAATATTTTAAAGAAGCTTTTATCAAACATTCGAATGATATCATTTTGTAATATCCTTTTCATAAATTTCTAATTATTTTTCCTTGCATGCTAAGTAAATCTGTATTTAACAGTGCTTATGTATTCTTTGTATTCTGTATTTATTCATTTCGAGATCGAATCGAATATTTTATAAGCCGTCAAAATAACTGAAATGATCTTTTACTAGAACCTATCGAAGAAGCTATCGAAACCGGTTACATGAACACCTGTTACTTGAACAATCCATTATATGAACGATGCTTTTTTAATTAAAATAGTGCATGTAAATATGCTAAGTGTTTACACATTTGCTTCTATCGAGTAAAATCCAATTATGTACAATAGTTCAATACGAAATTGTTCTGGTATTTGGAACGTCAGTGTCACATAGATATAATTGAGAACAGAAATTTAATCAAAATTCATAAAAAATAAATCCAGTAGCAAATGGCTAGTTGAAACAATAACAAGATCATGTAGTAAGCTTCCGGTGCATGAATTTATAATAGGAGGCGATAAAGAACTAGAATCAAGCGTAAAGACAAATATAGATGAGCAATAAGTGTGAGAAATCTGGCAGAGATTCGACCAAAATTATTCCGACGAAGTCATTTCGCAGAATGTTTTTATTTAAATGATACCGAAGAAGTTGATAGCTAATAGTTTGAAAACAGGACTTAGATGGCGCGAAGCCAAGAAAGCAATGCAACAGCACAGAGCTGGTTGTATTGAAGCAATTATCTGATTTGTCTGGCAAAACGTATGGTAAATAGGATATCCTTAATATATCAATAGTTATATCGCAGATTACTTTGTTTGCATTAACTTATTAACCATTCGCGCTAATGGTTGCATTGCAGTATTACTTTAACACCCGTTTCCCAACAAAATCAAGAAGAACTACAAAGATTTTCATATATCGCCGTTGGTATTTCGTTTTCGCCTCTCAATTTATCAATTATCACGAGCGAATAACTGTTTCTCGCATCGCATCGATGCAACAAATTTCGAAGAATACGCTCATTGCTCCTAAAGGGAACTGATTGACGTAGAAATAGCTTCGACAAGCGCCGCGTAACAAGAACGATCGAAAATACGTGACGTCTGAAATTCCGAAGCTTCTAAATACACGCGGGCGTACAGGAAACAGTGCGGGAAGCCAGAGAAGGACAAAAGGACGAGGACAAACGGACGGTACGGGCAAAAATCTCGACAAAGCGACTTCGTAGAAATACGTGGATTTATTGAAACATTTACATCCTCGTTAGCTCGCGTCGTTTCACCGGTCTCCGTCGCCGTGGACAGAGATCCGTCGCACTGACGCGCGCGCGCGCTCGCGCGTGCACACACACCACGGCGCGGCGCGGCGCGCTGTGTCCTTGCCTAATGTATGTGTATTTATGTACAATCTGCCACAGAACGACCGATCGCTTCGAGAACGGGCATAATTCGAGAACACTATCCGCTGATCTCGCGTTTCCCCGCTAGACGACGACTGAACAAAATCGGCGCGCATCTTCGACAAACAGTTCGAACAGGTGGACGAAGAGGAGAATGAAGTAGCAGAAGAAGCAGCGTTGGGAGGTGGTCGAAGATTGCGACCGCGTGTCGAGGACGGGAACTGGATGGATCGGTTCGAACCGCGCGCAGAGGAACAATGAAAGCGCGAGTAACGCGGCGACGAGATTTCATTGCTTCGTCGAGATCCTTCCTTCGCATTTTGAATTTCGCGCGTGTCTCGTCCTCCGGACTCGTTTCCGCCGATCTGCACCGGCCGGGGCGAACCTCCGGAGTCTTTCGTCGGATTACTGTAGCCGAGCAAATACGAATGGAGCAGAGAAACAAAACGGAAGAAACGCGAAATTGAGCGGAGCGGACAAGGAAAACGAAAACCGAGAATTTTGGATCCGACGAGGCTTACAATGATCGGTGATCTTCGGCGATGCGCTTTCTTTCTATCTTCCTCTCTCTCTGTCTCTCTCTCCCTTCTCTCTCTCTCTCTCTCTCTCTCTTTCTCTCTCTTTCTCTCTCTTTCTCTCTCTGTCTCTCTCTCTCTCTCTCTCTCTCTCTCACTCTCTCACTCTCTCTCACTCTCTCACTCTCTTTTCTTTCTCACTCATCCATTCTCTCTCACTCTGTCTCTCACTCTCTCTCTCTTTCCGCTCTTTCACGCACACACGCACGCATTCTCTATTTACAGGGCGTCTCTCCATAGGGGCGTGTTTCAAAAGCGATCCTTAAACGATCGGGTCGGGTCGACTTTCCAGTGGACTCAGCTGCCGGCGGGACACTTTTGACACACGCACAACACGATGTTCTCTGGCTCAGTCACTCTCGTATTCACTCTCTATACACTATATGTATATATATAATATATATGTACACATATTATATGTACTATATATGTATATATATTATATATAACTAACATAATGTATCGTTAAAGATTCCATTTATTTATATATTTATATTTATATTTATGTTCATATTTATATTTATATTTGTATTTATATTTATCTTTATATTTATATTCATATGTATATATATATATATATATATATATATATATATATATATATATATTTATATATATATACTCTCTGTAACATATATAATATTGTACAATGTACGCGCTTACGTTGTGCGGCTATCTACACGTATCATACAAAAACACTGGACGTGTCCTGCGCGACGCTTTCAACAAAATTTTCTCTTACGATTCTTAGGTGTGTTTCCATTTGTATATGTGCGTGTGTGTGACTGTATGTCGCATACAATGTACGAATGCGCACCTCTACACAGGATATACAGGCGGCCTTGCAAGCCTACGTTCATTAATTTAGACTTATTCTCACGGGTTATCACATTTTTCGCTCTCCGCCGACGCTTTCGCGATCCCTAGCCGGCCGGCGAACGAGCCTCTCCTTCGATCTCGATCTGTCGACGGGTTTCCGGTCGCGAACAGTCATTCCGAGTCCTTCTTCCAACGATTTTCTCGCGCCCGGTTACAGGTAATTTCGGAAAGACGACTTAACCCTGGATTACTGAACAATCTTTCTGTAATATTGACGTCGATTCAAAACGCGAACATCGTCGAAGGAAACGGATAATCTTGAAGAGACCATTGCTCTGTTGGCTTCTAGTACTAACGTAAAGAAACAAGATTAATAGAACGAAATATTCTGCTTGCAGTAGAGTCGTTACATTAACTTTGTGAAATTCAACCCATTTTGACGATTTAGTTGCCCAGGGTTAAATTGAAATCGAGTGCATTATTTTGTTAGCTTACGTTCGAATGCGGGAATATTGCAACACCGAACACGCAAACCATCGTTACACAGAAACAGTTTCTCTGACGATCAACGAAAAGAAAGACTGCGAACAATAACAACACCGCGAACGCTGATAAGCTATCTCGAGCACAACGTAAAATCGGTGCTGTAAATCAAGCCATTTGTTAACAAACCATCGTAAAGTTGAACGATGCACCCAGTGGGAGGAGACTATGTCAAGCTGGCATTCGAATAACTCTAACCGTGATTATAGAAGAATCGTCCGAATATCGTTTCAATTTTCAGTTCAGATTGCACTTTTTTAATAGTACAATTCGATAGCGAAGAATCGTCGTGCAGTCGCACAAAAAATCCGAGAGCCGACAGAATTCGGTAAACAGAAACTCGATCGGATTACAAAGATTACGGCGTACTTTCGAGACGACTAAACGATCAAATTAGACTTCGAGGACAACTATGGTTCTAACAGAAGCAAGTCTTTCGATTGAGACGATTTTTAAAACGAGTTGACTTTTCATATCCTAGTATCGCGGATCACTCTTACAGCTTAGAAGATAGTTAAACAAATTTGCATTGCAGAAATTCGAAAATACAATACGCATTCGTTGCACGAAACAGGGAATTGTCCGTCTCTCATGGGCTGAGATCAAGATACAATTAGGAACAGATCCGAGTTTTTCGTCGTTTCGTAAACACGCTTTGCAGAGCATGAGAAACGTTAGCTGAAAGCGTGGGAACTAAAGAAACGTCGGCTCTACGATGAAAGATCGATCGGTGCTATCGATCGGGACGAAGTTGCATCCTCGAGAAGAACGAGGAAGTCTGGTGGGTCCCGATTTCGGCTTATCGACGGGATCTCGATCCCCGATAAAGCCTAATTGTGGCACCGACAAACTTTTCAATGTAAACCGCGCGAATAATTGCATGCTCGGCGATAACGAGCCGACGAGAGAGGAGACACACACCGATCGAGATCAACGACCGGTGAAAGAAGCATGTGTCGGGAAACAGATAATCCTAAAAAGAGCTTCCCTATCGGTTTCTAGTATCAATCTAACGCGTCGATAAACATACTTGTCAGACGATTGTCGACGCTTTTTCTTTCCCGCAGACGACACACAATCGTGAGTCAGAAACTACCGCGACAATCGTGGGTGGACAACCAGAACGAGCCGACACTCTAGATCGCAGTCTGCAAAATTGATAGCAGCCCTCTTCGATGTACCAATGAGTCACGAGACTGCTATTCCGTTTCCGTTGGGAACGAACAGTTTTTGCATGAACAATTCGGTAATTAGGAGAGTTTTCATAACTACTGATTGATGCTTTTGTTTCCAAGAGCAAGAAGTATCTAAAAACTTTCTTAGCTTATTGAGTAGCTAACATCGATGTGCGTGCATAATTTTCAACTGTTATCTCGAGTGTAAAAAGAGAAACCGCCTTCCGAAATTTGATCTTTCAAGTTAATAGGAGTCTGGCGGAAATTATTTTGTAGGTACATGTCAAAATGAGCCAGAGACGCTCATAGTTCAATGTTTCGCAATTGAACGAATTAAATATCGGAAAATCGAAGAGACGTTTTCAAATTACGGCTGATAAAATCCGAGAAAGTGTGCGTCAGAGACTTAAGCGAATGTTCTAAATTGCATGCAAACGAAATTGAGATATATCGGTAAGTTCAATCGCCGTATTCTCCAGTCATTTTTACGAGGAGACAATTATTGGAGACTATGGAACATCTCTAATTTATAAATAATTGAGGAAATTTACTTCCCTTTACTTGAATACGTGGTTACGAGACTGTAGAAAATGTCATGCATTTCCGTCTCATGCATTTCTCTGACGAGATCCACTATTAGCAAAAGTATGCTCGTATAGACCAAAGATTGTAAAATAATTATAGTATAGATACGTAAACTCTACGGTCTCCGAGTCAGTCATGTCGACCAGTCAACGTAAAAAATCAAATTTTGGTGTTGGTTGTTTCAATTAAACTTTGTAATCGAAACAATGAAATATCTGTGATTGTTCACTGTTCTACGAGCCCGCAGAATTTAATCAAAATTGAGGTTCGACCTTCCCAAATTTTATTTCTACAGATTTCATATTTTCTGTAGAATTACACATTTAAACTAATCTAACATTCTCTTTTTAAAAGTATCAGGCACTAATATTGCGAGACTATCGTTGTTAGCTGTAAACATTCATCCTCTCGGATAGACACTAGAATAAAAACCACTCAAAGTCTCGGCAGAAGCTTTCTTAAAACGCGTATAAGAAGATATAAGTCATATTTAAAAACAATAGCTATCGAAGCTGCTTTTAATAACACAAATACGTCCGAAAAGATCTATAAACATAGTTCCTATCGATGAGAGATCGGTCGATAAAATCAAATATTTTAGCTAAAAATACATTTCGAAGGCGGATGTCTCGAATAAGAATTCCTGCTGCGACACAAGTTGTCAGACTCGGAAAAGCTCAGCCTCGAACTCGTTTTATCGCAGTTCTGAATAAACCACTAAATTACGATCGCCTTAAGAAAGCGATTAAACGGGAGAACGTCGTTCCGAGCCCCGATAATTAGCCCGGTCTCTAAACGAACTATCGCGATCAATGTACACTTCGAATTTCTCTTTTGAAATCCTGGCGGCTCTCTGACTTTAGCAAATGGCTCCCGGTTCCTCGGAGCGTTAACGATCCCGAAGACCGAGAAAAAATTACGGCCGAAAAGGGATCGACGCTCCCGATACAGGTCAATCCTATTCAAACTCCATCAGCGGCTGAAATATCCAACTTCCGACACAATTCTCCCCTAATGAACTCATTCTCGCGGCCCGAGAAGAGAAAGAAAGAGGCGTCCTGGTCGGAGACTCGAGAGAAAAAGTGGAAGAAGATCACGTGTTCGCGTCTCGAAGTTTCCCGTCCTAGATCCGGCGACTTCCATCCCCGTCGGGGGATGGAAATCGCGAGGAGAAAACAACGAGATCGTTCGCGTCGAAACGAAACGGACTGAAACGAAAGGAAACGAAACGGGAACCGAAACGAAAACGGGGACGGACTCCGCCGGGTCGAGTCCGCGGGCTACTCAGAATCGCCTCGTGCATCGTTGTCGCGTATCACAGAAAACCGACGCGCGTCGGGGAAATCGTTGCGACGCGCCGTGAGTTCGAGAAACCTGGAGAACGTCGTCGTCGGTCAATCGCACGCGTCTCCAGCCGACATTCCTCGTTCTCTCCCTCTAGATTCGCAATCGTATCTGCGCGCGGCCGTGAGTCAGACACTTACAGCGGCTCTCGATCGTACCGATTACCTTTATTTTTTCACGTGCAAACCGCGCCTTCCCTCGCGACGCTATCAAGAGGCTACGCGGCGCTCGAAGCGCGTCGCTCGAAGCGGCAGCCCTGAAAAGATCGCTCGGTCTTGCGTCACAGCCTCCGATTTCGCGTGACTCTCCTCGCTCGCAATGTAGTATCGTCGTCGCAAGAACCCGATCTTTTCGCTTAACTACCGAAACGTAAATCATACAGCGTCGAATCTTTACTAACGTGCTCCTAAAATTTGCAATTTTTCGAATGTTCGAGATCAAGATTTCGTGGGCTGTTCCAGCAGATTTTTAAACTCGCCGCTGCTTCGATAGCAAAACTACGACATCCCGGAAAAATAGAAGAGCATGGAACGCTCGTTCGTGTACGCTTCTTTCAATGGAAAGCAAGCGAAATGTAAATAGAGAATACCCGAGATTCAGACTACTCCAAATTTCAAGAAGCAAGACGTAACTTGTCTCTTCGAGCATTTTCAAAGCGCTACCGACATGCGTCCCCGACTCACGGCTGCGTCTCAGACGGCTATATATCGCCGCAAGTACATAATCCGTTAGCCGGACAGCTGATGCTCACGCGTTCGCATAAACGAGCTGGACAATGTCCTTCGACGAATGCGTTTAAAAATGGATTTCGCGTGGCGGAGGTGCGCGGAGACCCAATATCTCGACGCCTGCCCGCGACGGATCGAGTTAGGACCCGGAAGTATCTGGCTACGTCAGAATTCGTGACAAAGTTTTCGAAATGGCAGACTAAAAAATTGAGGCGATCGTCGTTGCTCGATCAGTTTTTGCGTATCGTTACAAACGAGAATTTATAAGCGCGTGTCCATCAATTTTCTAGCAAGAATTTCTAAATAACGATGCAAGAGCTTCCTAACATTCAGGTACTCGACGAACTTTGTCCCAAGATGCGACGGACAAGGATGTCCGTCAGTGATTAAAATAAATAACGATACAAAAGTTCTGTACGAATTTGTGTTTACGAAAATATTCGAGTATTGTTGGAAAATAATGTTAGCCGTAGAGGATTCTTTAAAAAATGTTCCCGTGCAACTGATACTTCAAAATCTATTTAACAAAAGCTCTATGAAACCAAGCTATCTAGGATACACGTAAATAATACAAATAAATAGTATACTCAGAATATGAAATTAACCATAGTAAGTAATATTCTTGAAATACTATTCATTGGTGAACAACATTCTTATTACAGAAAGAACTTCCTCTGTACCTATATGAGAACAGTTCTTTAAAAAATTCAACTACGGCTTTTACAAACTACTTTTGAAGCCACGAGTTGCAAAACAAATAAATAAAGAAGTACCGTAACTCTTCCGATCCGTGGATATTACAAATCCTTGATACCGTTACGAGGTACTTTCGGAAATCTCACTGGATCCCGCTGGGGATCTGATTGTTGGGTTCTCGCGCGTTTCCGCCGCATGCACGACGATGGTCCAAAATGAATTACTACGAAACCGTGAACTCGCGTGAACATCCCGGTGGATCCATTACTATCGTACAATACTATACCTACGCGTACGCCTGGCTAGCGCCGCGACGCCCTGAGCAGCCAACGCAAATAACACGTCGATGCTCGGCCAACAAACTCGACACTCGCGAGACGTTTGCTGTGGTCTGCGTGCTCGTACCTCAACGGGGTCCCCGTGTGCATCGTCGTTCTCGGCTTCACACGATGTCCTCCTCTTCCTCGTCGTCCTCTTCTTCGTCGTCGTAATCGTCCTCGTTAATGTGACGGCAGGATGACTCCGTGGAGTTCTCGTCGCAGCGACGCCGACGTCGTTGTTGACCGACGATGGGTCTGACGGAGGTCGGGGTGTCGTGCGCGACGGACGGTTGCGTGGTCGGTGGGCAGGAGAGCAACGATGACGGCGAGGAGGCCGAGGACGAGGAAGAAGATGATGGATGCTGGTGATGCCGGTAATGGTGATGATGAACAAGGTTGGCCGTAGTCGACGGTACGATGGTCGCGTTGGCGGCATAGGCCGCAGCAGCAGCGGCTCAGGCCAAGGCATAAGGGTGGGTAGCGTGGTGTCACAATCCTGGAGCGGCGCTGGCGACGGTGGGCGGTGGAGGCGCGCTACTGCTCGCCACGCTAGTCGCGTGATGGTAGAGCGGGCTCTGATAATACTCCTGATGATGATGGTTGGTCATGTTGTGCATGGGCCCGGCAGCGTTCGAGCCCGTGTGCATTCCGTTGTGATGGTGATGACTGGGCGGCGCGGAGTGAGCATGCGGATGATGCGAGGAGCCGAAGTTCGCGTAGCTCTGGTGCAGTTGTTCGTACATCTTCATCTCGGGCGGCTTGGTATCCTGCGCGCCGGGCGATGTGCCAGCCGTGGCGCCTGGTAGTAACCTGGTGATGCTGAACGGATGGCTGGCAGCGGTGTACGGGGGTTCCTGTTTCAGGCTACCCGTCATCCCGTGGTGCAGAGCGGAGGTGTCGGGAATCAGATGGGTATGAAGACTTCTGCTAACCATGGCCGTAAGCTCGTCGTGCGGTACGCCCAAGTCCGTCCCGAGAAGGCCGCCCATGTCCGTCGTGTCGCTTTTCAGACCGCCGTGATGCTGGTGAAGACTCGCGGCGTGATGATGATGATGAGAGGACACCAACGAGTGCTGGTCCTTGTCTTCCTGCTGCTGATTCCCGTGATGCAGGGACGTCGGGGTCCTGCCTGCCGCCGGCGCTCGGACCGGCGGGCTGCTGTGTTCCGCAGTCGTCACCGCGGTTGTGATACCGATGTGATGTTGCTGGTGTTGTTGGTGTTTATTGGTCTGCCTCGTGAGCTCCTTCTTCTCGTCCTTAAACCTCTTCTGCCGGCGCAGATAGCAACCGTTCTCGAACATGTTCCCGCTCTCGGGGTGCAAGGTCCAAAACGAACCTTTCCCGGGCTTGTCGGGCGTGCGGGGAACTTTGACGAAACAGTCGTTGAAACTGAGCGAATGCCTGATGGAGTTCTGCCAGCGTTGCTGGTTCTGCCTGTAGAAGGGGAACAGGTCCATGATGAACTGATAGATTTCGGACAGCGTGAGCATCTTAGATGGCGCGTTCTGGATCGCCATGGTGATCAGGCTAATGTACGAGTACGGTGGTTTCGAGTGCGCGTAGGCTCTACGGTAGGACTTGTCGGTTCTGGCACGTTGCAGAGTAGAATTCGGTGAGTCCGGCTCGGTCAGAGACAACGGGTCTCTGCTGACCACTGCGTTGCTGGCTGGTGTCAAGGGACCGTACGCGACGGCACCCATGCACGCTCCACCGCTGCCCATCGACGTGGCTCCGTACCCGCTCATGCTACCACCACCCATCGAGGCCATCCCCATGGCCGAGCTGACGGAGCTCATGTTGAAGCTGCCGGCACCCTGGGGGCTGCAGCTCGGCCCGACCCCGACGCCCATCGACATACCCATCGGCATGCAGCCAACCGAGCTGTACGTCGGCGCCATGCTGCCCATATGGGACATCGCGGCGCTGGTCATCGCCCCGCCGAGGCTACCAGCGTCGCCGTACAGCTTTTGCGACTGGAGCATGGTCATAGAGCTCACCGGAGCCGGGATGGCAGACTGCTGTCTGCTCGTCAAACAAGAATCATGAAAGCCTCGGTACCACGGCTGCTGATAATGCGACGATCCCTTAATCTTTTCCTCTGTCGGCGCAATCCTATCACCGTACCCGGCACTGGTTTCTCACTGAATCTGTTTCTCTTTCTCTCCCTCTCCCTTTCTCTCTCTCTCTTTCTTTATTTCTCTATTTCTCTCTCTCTCTCTCTCTCTCGCTCTCTCTCTCTCGCTCTCTTTCGTACTTTTAGTTCTCTCCTCCTTCCTGTTTGGCACAGCTGAGACAAATCGGGCTGGAACTGTGTAAATGATCACTTCTCTCTGTTCGAGAAAACAACAATCAGCCTCAAAGTTCAATTCCACCAAACTTCACTGAATCAGTTATCGAATGCAGAACGTAACACCGTCCCAGGGCCGCGAAAACGCACAATACAGTATACACTAAGGATTATCCCTCCGAGCACTGAATTCTCCGGCGCGACGGCACGACAACGTCACGTCTCGATCAGGTGAGAGAATTTCACTACCGATGGTCCGTCCCCGGTGGTGAAATCAACCGGCCACTCGATCGGATCAACGGTTGATCTCCGTTGGTTCAACAACGCGACGCGGCTAGACTACGAAGGCAGTGTACGCGGCGCTGATCGTAGCGCGGGTCTCTCGCTCGCCACGGGCTTGAACACACAAGAGCAGTTGTTTGAGCGGGGCCTGTTTGAGCCGCCTCACCTCCACTCTCCCTCATTCACCAGTCTGTCTCTCTGTGTGCCGTGTGGATGGAGGCCGGTTAGCGAGTGTACTCCGCTACTCTTGAGTCTCCCGATCTTGTTCAAACACATCCCACTCCCCGGTACGGCGGCCGCGCCCCTGTCGCGCCGTCTACCAACCTGCGGCCGGTTGCTCCCACCACCGCCGATGGCCGACCAATCGACGGAGCGTGGCCGTGGGTTAGATCTGGGGTTTCGGTACGCGTCCCCTTCGTATCGCGTGAATCGGTGGCGCGATAATGCCTCGCTGGATCGGGCTTTCCTCGCCGAGGGCGAACGCGCAGCTGCGAACCGAGCCGAACCGCGCCGAACCGCTTGCGCAATTCCGCCGGACGGCCGACAACGACGCCCGGCGACGACGACGACGTCCCGACGGCCGCGTCGCGTCGCGTCGCTTCGCGCTGCTCTCCCATGTCATGTCAACTGTCTGTCCGCCACGCGTTTGACACCTACCGCGCGTCACGCGTCCCGCGACCCCGACGCAACGCGTCGCGACGCGACTCCACGCTTTCTTCTCCGGTCCCGCACCACTTTCGCCTCCGTAACCCGAGAGCCCCGTCCGCCCTCTTGTTCCTTCGACAACCTCCCTACTCGCTCGACCACCCAACCACCCTCCTACCTCCCACCACCCTCCCTCCCTGCCTCCTCCTCCTCTTCCCCTGATCCCGGTGCCCCCTCTCCCCCCCTCGCGTACAGCTTTTTCGCGGATCCTACAGTACGAGTTCGGTCGACGACGCGTTTTCGCCACGATTTTGACGCTCCCGCGGCCATCCCCGTGTGACGCGACGCCTCTCACACGAGCGGCAAAGATGGAGGATCCATGGTGCGACGATCAAGACAACAGAGGTTCGTTCTTCTTGCTTGCCCGATGATATTCCTTTGTTCGTTTCTTTCCTCGGTTCTCCTCGGTTCTCCTCGGTTCCTGAACCCCGCGAGTCGCCATCACGGGAACTTTTGGTTCGTTTCGGAACGTTTGTAGTTTCGTTTAAATGACCTTCCGGTCTTGGTAAAATAGGAGATGTCTGCTTCAGTTTGTTTTGATTTTGATAAAACATGCAGCAACAATGGAATGGAACCAAATGCTTATTCGAGAATGACACTTAGATTGGAGTTTGTTTTTGTAGCAATTTCGTAGTAAAAGAGTCAGATGATAACACACAAATTTTTTTAATATTTATTTGTAAGACCGCAAATGTCGTGAAATGTCAATTATGTAACGTTTCCTACGTACCGTCGGCAGAAACAGAACCATAGCGCCTTCTATCTCTGGAATGTACAGCGTATATTTCTCCGTTGACGCTATTCTTTCGTTTTCCTTCGTTGTTTCGTCAGATATTTGATAAAACTTCATCGATTCTTCGTCCATTTTCAATTGTTCAATCCGAAAAGCGATAAACGCTTGATTAAGTAAAAATCAGTCTTTCCTTTAATGCGAATACGAAATTCAAACGATGTAGGACTTGATAGTCCTACAGAACGAGTTCGGTGGAATCTAGTAACAAATCTTATCAACTGTTTGCTCTGCGTCGTTGGCGATTCGATGATTCGAGAGAATCGGTGAATAGTTAGCTATTTATAGACGTATTTGAATACGACCTAATCGTAAAATAATAGAATTCGTTAATCACTCAGCTCTTATTAGACCCAACAAGTGGTAAACATGTTGAATGTAATAACGCTAGATTACGGTTTAAATAATCTTTGTTACTGTCTCACCGTTCTCAAAAATGATAGTCAGAAGGTATACAAATCGAAAGGGTAGCAAAAATGTTGATTCTGGCGGGACCTCGCGGGCCACAATCGAATCACCTAATTAATCCGCACTTTTCGTTCGATTTCGTTCAAATTAACCGTTTGTCGTGTCGAATAATTAACCATCGGGGACCCATGAATATTAAACAGCCGTAATAAAAAGAGATTGGATTTTCATGGGGATAATTAGGTTAGATTGATTCGATCAAGGACACCCGTTTCCTTGCCGACGCTTCGCGGCGTCCCGGCGTTTCTTCGGGTCGAGTCGTGGATTCTCTTCGTTCCGTAATGGCGGATCGCTGTTCCGGCGACCGGGAAGCTTTTCACTGACTTTTGTCGTGTATACATATGAAAGATTTTCCGATAATAGAGAATTCTAATATTGCAGGTTCGGAAATAGAGATTACACTGTATTACACAGCTCCAACTCATTAAATTTCGTTAGAATTTACGGAATCTAAAAGAATTAACCCTCAACCGCGTATATCCAAATATGTAACAATAATACGGAGACGGAGTCTGCTAGAATCTCACTGGAATATATTGTTTACGAAATATATATGATATTAACTTTTACATAGAAATTAAATATAACACGTATTGCACATTTTTATTGTGAAATATTTCAAAGTTATGGACAGAAAACTTACGAAGAAACGAAAACGCATTAATAAATAATAATATTTACAGTAGAGTGTCCGTAGTTAATGTTATCTCTGCAGTTTTGGTCTAAATAACTGAATTACTTCGATTTTGCATGTAATAAATTTAATTAATTTCATTGGTCCGCAATGGTTTCGTTGTATGCATGTGAATACAGGTATGCACGCGAAAGTCTTCCTCCTCATTCCATGGTATTAAAAAAAATATTTATACCAAAAATTTTAAATATAGTGCTTCAAACTTATTCATATATTGCCTGCATAAAGATCAAAGAAGTAGAAAACGATAGAGTGTTTGAAAGGTTGACAGAAAAATTAGTGAAATATGGGCGAAGACGACAAAAGTATGAGGATACATTAGTGTAGTGGAATCGGTTACTGTCTGCTGACCAATTACTGTACCTTTGGTTCTTTGTCCGGCATAATTAAGTTCATGTTTATCGAACGAGACATATCGAATTTTTGTATTCAACAGTAAACAAAATAGAAAGATTTAATAAGTCTTATTCGATAAATGTAAAGTTAATTATGCCCAAAACAGGCCGAGGGCACAGCAATTAGTCACCCGACAGTAATCGGCTCCTCTATCCTACGCATAAGTCAGTGGATAAAAGCGATATAAACGGGGATAAAGTGTATAAAAATATTTGTTATTTGTATTGCGATACAAATGAGTGAAATTGAATTGCTTAGGGTAGACAGTCGCCACGATTCATTCACGGTTCCGACGGAAAGGTCAGGGATGGATCAGTGCGCGATCAATACCAGAGTTCGTTGTCATGATTTGATTCGAATCACTTTCAATTAGTCGATTGGGAACGTTTTCAATATTCCTACCAAACAAAACTATTTGAAAAAGATAAATTTGTATTATGGTGTTTGACGATACAAATTTTTAATATCTGTTATCGTCAGTTTCGTTATTCAACGTGTGATGCGACCGTAAACTGAAATTTCAAGTATTTTGATAAAATAAAAGTTTTAATTGTTCCCGTCAACACGAATTACTTTCCTGCCAGAAATGATAGAAGTTTCCAGACAGCATCGCTCCGATATATCATGGCCGTCGCGCGTCGCCATGAAGATTTCATTAGCAGTAAAGAGATCAGCCCAAGCGAAAAGTTAGAAAATTCAAGGTTTCTATGAAACTAGTAAACTGTGGCAGATCGATCGTATTTGATACAAAAATCTACAAATAAAACCTCGAAAACTATTAACTCGAGCTAAGAAAAGTTTTCGATGACATAACCCTTTCCTTACAGTTTACAGCAGTCATAGTGTCCAAATGATCATAGCAGCAAACTAGAATTTGCTTTCGATGTACATCCTCTGAATAAATAAATGTCGTCGTAATTTAATAAGGCTCAAAATCAGAGAATTCAACGCCGACTTGAGAAAGGATTCAGTCAATCTCAAATATTGTAGAAACTTTTATTTGTTTCGCAACCTTTATCGCGATCTATATCGTTCGAAGTATTAAAAAAAGAAGACCCAATGTTTTATCGCGTTGCTTAAATATTTTCATAACTTTTTATGTAACGGTCGATAATGGATTATCTTATACTTGGCAGAACGACAAGAGCATTTGTTCTATCATTAATATCTTCTGCAAATATCGTTAACGTTTCTATAATGTTTATCGAAATTCTAATTCTGAAAAGAAAAAAACATTGCAATTTACCAAGTGGTCGCGAAAATAAATGTCCATAACTAGGCAACTGCAATCGACGCGTATGCGCGTCTTATATGAAAACTCGAAATATCAATAAAATGTAATTAAATTTTCTGCTCAAATGTGTCGAGCAAATTGTTGATTAATAATTCCAGAAACATCAATTTTGGAAACTGGTCGACCAACTGCAGCTCCAGAACCTACCACAAAGAAATTAAGTGAATTTCATCAAATTATTTGGTTTCTTTGATTTTTCTTCTTCATATAGTCTATTATTCTCTGACAATTTTTAGGCTTCTAATAATAATAACCTTTTCAACAACGTATTGTTAATTTTCATAATCGAATAAAAATGTAATCCTTTCTCATTTCGCTTCACCTTATTCGCACAATTTGTAATAGAAGGTTTTCCCTGTACACGTCCTTACTTCATTGTAATCCCGGATAAGGCGCGGGATTTTTAAAACCGAAGCCCGCGGTGAACTGGTTAATCGATGAATTCGATTCTCGAGCGTCCATAAAACAAATATTAGCCGGCTTAAATAAAATTCTATGACTTCGCGTCACCGGTCCTTTTTGCAACCCGGGAAAAATAATAAATAGGACCGTCGAGAGAATTACGCCGCGTGTGAATTGTATCCGTGACGGTTCTCCTCCGCGGATAAATTAGTGATTCGCGATGAACGGCGTAACTATGGTTGTTCTTCGAGGAAGTGCCAAGTGTAGTCTAATGTGGTAAATTGCTCGGTCAGTTTAACTATTCGAGGGAACGAAACTGGGGGACCCTGAACAAAGCCGAAGGAAGAGATCCATTGAACGACACATCGAATTTGTTGAAACGTTTAACACCGTCGTGTGTAAATCGCTACGATGACCTATTTTGTTCTTTGCCGAAGGGGAACATCTCTTTTCAACGATTTAGTGCTGGCCAAATTGATTCTTCTAACATCGAAGCGAACGGTTCACAGTGTCGACGCTAAACAGCAAAAAATGTATTTGGAGTGTAAGTGTTTCATAGTGCTAGGTGCAGAAATTACACCTAATTAGTTAACCTAATAGTTAACTAATATAGTTAAACCTAATTCAATTAATAACATCGAAAAATATTATAAAGAAACTGATCAATTTTTACTTGGTTCCTGCTTCTTGCAAATAGAAAATTCGGACCTACAGATTTATGGAATTTGATTTCACGCAGGCTGCGAATCGTTGATATTATTTTAGAATGAGACATTTTATGCTTAGAATAAACTTTGTGCAAAATTTTCGTAGGCTATTTATAGAATTTGATGAACAGAATCTGATATTAAATAGAATTCAATTTTCTTCGTGGATGATTATCAGAAATTAAAAGTAGCGTAGTAAAATATTATCAATGAGTGATATATAGATGTAGGAAAAAAGTTCTATGCAAGAATGAGTAACAGGAACCAACTGCATCACAGTGGCTGCTTCTGCAGCAATTATTTTCGTTTGCTATATTCGTTTGCTATATTAATTTAATTTGGAGGGCGTCGTAACTTCTATATGCACCAGTTCGAGCACTTTTTTGAATTTTTATTCGGAATAGGTGTAAAGAAATATGTCAATTCCTCCAAATGGATCATGTTTCGTAAATTGTTAAGTGGCAAATCGCATGTCGAAATTAAACAAAGCTTTCGAATGAACGCGATCAAAGTGGCGCGGCGTTGGGTACTAACAAATTCGGATTGAACGCTGTTTGTGATAAACAGCTGGACACGTGCCTGCGTTAATAATTTTACAGGGTTCCAAGCCGCGATGTCCTTTATTTAACAATGAATTAAATATCGTTGTTAGTTCCCGATTAATTGTTGCTAGTTCTCCATGAATTACTGATCGCGCGAACGAATGTTTATGGAATGTTGAATTCATTTTACCAATAATCGGAGTTTACATTTCAAGGTAATCGACGCTTTTGCTTGTCAATGCTTACGTCTGCCATCGTATTTAGATTATTCCACAGCTCTTTCGGTAATTCGAGTAAAAAATTAAAAGATCTCACAAGAGTCGCTTAATTAACTTTTGCACAGCGAGTTCGACGATCCGTCACGCTGTACGCTACGCCGAAGCAGTTCTCCAAAACTATGCGAAACATCCCGTACATCTTCTTCCATGAAATGTGAAAAAAATATCGGGGGAAAGGCTGGTAGCTGTTCAACGAGGTGGAAGCAATTAAAATCGTGTCCCGATAAAAAATCGACCGGCTCGTTCGGCAGTGTTCCATTTTTCCGTTCGTAGGGCTCCAGCGAAATTATCATTATCGCACGTCCGCCGCAAAGTGCATTTTTAACTTTATTAATCCGGCCGACCCGCGGCTAATACGCTTCGCAAACACACTTACGAAACACTTCTGCTGTTGGATTAAGAGCGGGTAATCTCGGAACCCGCGTACCACCTCTAAATTGCCGAATGATCCACGGATTCCTCGCTCTTTTAATTAAAAGCCGACCGCGGCTTGGAATTATTTCAAATTCGTCCGCCAAACGGCAAAAAACCGCGTTTGTTGATCACACGCCACTTTTTACGGGCCGGTGTTCCAGTAGCACAGTGGGAAATATTCGCGAAGGGGATTTTCCTACCTCCGTGTTCCATAAATATTAATCTAGCTCTCAAAATTTCAAACCTTTGCGCGCAAGGATCATTCGGATTAGCAACTGGCGACACTCTATTCAGTATATTCGATTCTAAAATAACTTTAGCTAATTGAAGTCTGTAACAGAAAGCTGAATTTGTTGGAAAAATCTCTGGACATTTCTTTTTTTCTAACGTTTAAGCAACCGAGAGTTTATTAAGAATCTACAAATCGTTGATATATATTTTTATTGTCGTGGAAACTTTACGATTCTTTCGTTGATTATATCGTTCGTGAGGGATACTCGGCGTTGAAACGCACTCGAAATCGATCGAAAGTGTTTCGTTTCCGATCGATGCACACGTCCGTTATCGTGAAATAACACTTATCAGTTGCAGTGGCGCCGAATTCCAGCAACCGAGGGGCTCGACATTTTCTTTTACAAACTCTACTTGGCGATGTGTCCGTGGAAACTGAAATGTTTCATTTATTGTCTCACTGATATGAAAAAAAACTCAATTGTCGTTGTAACTCGATTTTAGAACTATAGTTAGTCCTGTTTTTCTAAACATTTGAGGTTCTTCACGTTTTTCCATTTATATGATCAGATTATTACACAGATTAGTACACTGCAGCTGTAATTGTTTAACTTTAATACGTCCTCCTACTAAAAATTTACTCACTGTCTGTTGTAAATATTATACAATTCTTTTCTATAGTGATAATGCAATGTTACGTGGTTGCTTGAAATATGGCCCTATGAATAAAACACAATTGATCCAATTAAAGTTTAAAGTGTTTACATTCGTGAAATGTAAACAACACAATTTATTCTCCTATTAACACATCCACAGTGAAGAGTAAGAAAATCTAATGTTAGCTTGATAACAACTCTTTAAGTTGCTCGTTAAAAATAATTTTGACTCGTTAGTATAATTGTTCTTCACTCCAATACTTTCTTCGTTGCTTGTTATTCGATTTCCAAAACGAAAAAAAAGGAGATATGGCCGTGAAAGTATCGCGAAGAGGAAAAAAGTATATTCATTTTACGAACGTCGGCAGTGTTTGAACTGTCAGAAATGGTAAAAATGATGTTATAAATCGTATCAAAGGAGTGCAATCGGTGTAAAACGAGCTCGAAAAGTGTGGACAATCTTCATCGAACGCAGGCAAGGGAGGTAGAGTCGATCGTGAACGAGGTCCGGCATTTTATCGATTGGCTATCCGTCGCCCCTTGTATCTTGTTCACTGACCCACGATTAAAAGCACTCCCCGATTCTGATAAACGGTCTCTGAATATCTACCAACGCGATTACATGGAATTTTTACGACTTATCTAACTAATTCTGCTTTTAGCCTAATCCCCGGAAACTACCTCTATCGAATACATTCGAAACTAGCACGCGAACAAAGGTTTCGACCCTTCAATATTTGACATCTTTTCATTCGCGAAAAAGTTGACTCCGAATCATTTCGGCTAAAAAGCCTGTAAACGTTATCATTTTTCTTTTACATTTCCTAATTTTCAAACATTTTCCCTGTCAAACTCGAATTTGTTAGGCGACGCCCACCGCATATTTAAATGTTTAATATAAATTTCTTATTATTTAAAAACGAAATATTTACATATTCTGTTGTTTAATTTTTCCTGTCTAAAATTGTGTCGCAATAGTTATAATGAATTATAATTATTCGAGGATGAACAATATAAAAAAGGATTTTTAAATAGTTCTTAAATTTTGTTCGCGATAATTGTTAATTATGTTAATCAAAGGTTGATAATCTTCTCTAATTCTCTAAGTTGCTTAACATCCTTAAATCACCATTTCATTAATATAGAAATCAATCCTTTGATACATGAAATAAGAAACAAACTTTATAATTATTATAAGAGGAATTCGAATGGTAAAAGATAGAAAATTGCTGATGTATTGGTTAAGAGTGCTGCAAATAACAATATCTTTAACAACCTCTCTTCAAATTTCTTTTACGGATCTTGGAGAGTCTTTCAGGCAGCATGCTTCTATTAACAGGTTTATAAAGGGATTTGTATAAAGGGATTAACCATTTCGAGTACTTTTACAAAGAGGAGAATAATTACAGTCTTATCCTCTTGCGAAGATTACAGTTGTAGAAGACCCCAAATATACATGCCGTTAGAATAGACAAGATATTGATCATACCCAGTGGCAGTGCCCTAATTTATGATACGCAACGGTTGAAATTTATTCAACAATTGCAACTGCTTAACTCATGCAATGTGACACTCGCAAAACCCACTACTATGATTCGTTTGATTTTATATCCTTTCCTGAAAGAATGCGCCTAAAAATATAATATCAAGTAGTATGAAACTTAGCAATAAATTATTATTTATTAAACTTATTAGTTTGCCGCGACAAGACAGCTTCTTTACACAGGCTAAAATTACTCAATTAAAAAAAATATTGACATCACTTTATTAATTTGTTCTATTACAAATGAAATAGCGTCAACATTTATATAAGTATATTAACCCAGTGACCTACAATATCGTATCAGACTCGTTATGGGAACATGGTCTACTAAATACGGATGTTACTCAAGTGTGTTCGATTGAAATAAAATTCTACCCTTCTATCTATCTAAATATTATAAATATATATTATATATTACAAAACATTTAATTTGGATTCCCATATTACTCGCACACCTCAATAGATATTTGAAAAATGTAGATGATAGCAAATATGAAATAATTACCCAACTAAATTCTCTCCAATCGACCCTCAGCTTGTAATCCAAAATAGTCAATTTGGGAAGAGAAAATACGATTATTCGAACCTCGTGGCTCGTTTTTATAACTGTTAACAAATCACTGAATTCACTTACAATATTTTCACAGAAAATGAATACGGCATAGTTTTACTCTTTTCTTAGATTTGCTGTTCGGTCTCGGGTATTTTACTTCGGGAATTAACGATAGCAAACTAGAGGAATTGAGAAGCGTCCTGATATTCGAATTTCGGTCAACGTGGCTGAAAAATGCCGGAGATCTCTGGAGAATCGGTGGCTACTTAGACGTCGGACTGCTTATTTTTCCGTGGACGACCAGCAAATCTTAGTTTACACTCATTTTAGCACCGCTTATTATCCGCATTGGCCGTAAGAGTGGACTCCAACCCGGACCAGACCGTCGTTTGTTTCCATTCTTGCGGTTGCTCGATCGTAAACATTGCCGGATTATCTCTGTGGGACACGTTGTCCACTCACCATTGTTTCTTTCCTCATTGCCCTGCCGTTAAACACGTGCCCCGGGTTTCCCCTTCGCTTTTTATTGCCACCACCCCCGACATGCGCCCATCGATGCCGCGCAACGAACCACATCCCTTCTTAACAGGGTAGAACATTCGTCTAGACGATGTTGCGTCTTTCCAAAATGATCGTGCATGGGTTTCTTAGGGTTTCTACACACGAGAATAGACGGTGATCCTCAGAATCGATGATTCTGTGACGATAAATAGGCAGTTCCGATTTTTACACAGTTCCTGTGGCACATTTTTCGTTCTTCGTCGCACGCGCGTGCTATCATTAGATTTCCAGAGATTGATTTATAGTTGCATAAATCCAATGAAAGGTTTGAGTACATTTCATTTGACGTGAGATAAGAAATAATCATTTGTGATACAGGATTATTTCAGATACTTCATTGGTTTCATTTTGCGAGTAATATGTATATGGAAAGTATCTACATTAACCCTTAATACTCGGAAAATGTTTCTGATATAACTACCAGCAACCTTGAGCTTTCAATTTTGCTGGAGAAAATCGAACTGAAATAAAAATCATTTCCAGCAAACTCTCTCCAATTGTCCCTCAGCTTGGAAATAGAAATTAACAATTTGAGAAGAGGAGATGCGATTGTTCGAGCGTCGATACTCGTTTTTATAGTCACTGATTGTAAATAAATAAAAACGAACCGCGATGCTCGAATAATCGTATCTCCCCTTCCCAAACTGTACATTTTTGTTTACAAGCTGAGGGTATGATTAAAGAGAATTTACTGTACTACTGTAAAATTTTATAAGAATTAATAAATAAAAAGATAGTACGAAAAAAAGTACGAAAAAAAGGATCAATATTTAAAAAGAAATGTCACTTTGACATAAATATATGTATAATGTTGACGTATCGGCAGCATCCGAGCACAAAGGGTTGAAACAATGTTTTATGTGTATCTTACCTATGGGCTGTGAATCTTATGCGCCTGCGACAGAAATTAATACAGGTGCGTTCAGAACTAAGATTAAAAAACTATAGCGATCAACTACTGCATTATGTTCCCAGCAACTGAAACAAACAATTTTTGTTTCTCTCCTGCGTTGTTGCCGCTGACATTAATTATTCATTACTACATAGTTCCGTCGATATCCATTTGCACCTATTAGTTTACCTTGAATTCATTTTTCGTATCAACCGTGACACGTAGTTAATACGATGTTAACATAATACGGGAACCGTAGTTACACAACTATAGATTGTGAAAATCAACAAAATTACAGTGTAATCTTTCCGTAGCGAAGCGTAAATCCAAATGTTTCGTAGTTACAATATACAACGTTTGTTCTCGCGACCCCAGAAACATCCCCTTAAGCTCGAGGATCAGCGACGGTTAGAATTACGGAGGAAAAAGGATGAAATAACGCGGGCGTCGCATCGACCGTGACGAGTCGACGAATCGAAGGCATACAACTCTCGATGATTCGAGCGTTTAGAGTCGGCTAATACTTTACTCGAGAGATTCGTAAACACACACACACATATATAGAGAGAAAGCGAGAGAGAGAGAGAGAGAGAGAGATTCGTTCACGAACCGGCGCGGTATCGGCGTCGGCGGCGGCGCGTTACAACGTTAGATCCCGAGCAGCCACCTGTACGCCCGGGTCTTTATCGAGCTACCAATTGTTTGCGGAATGAAAATATTGTCCCTGTAAACAAGTGGCTACATTGTGCCAAGCGATCGCAGCCGCGCTAGCTCGCTCGCACGCTCGACTCGCTCGCTTGCGCGCGCGTGCACACCGCGCGTTCTTCGTTACAACAAATCACTCCTCCCTCCTCGATCGGTGGGCACAAGTGCGCAATCGAGCGATGTTTGTTTCGATTAGTACCCGATCCTTAATCTACGATTAAACAACGATTTGCTATTTAACCTAGATTACGCGTATCGCGACCGCAATCGATCCTACACGAATCTCCGATCGCTCCTGGTCATCTTTAATTCGCCTTTATTCTTGTCACTTATCGTTGGAGAAGATGCCAATCTGCTGTACAGAATAATCACGTACACGCGAAGCCCTGATCGCGATGCGACCGTTATCCATCCTCGTGAACAACCAGTTTCTTGTTAAATGTCTTCGATTAGATAGGACTCTCTCTCGATCTCACGATTGTAGCGGATCATGTGTCGTGTCCGATTTCTATGGATATCGCCGAATTATTTGTCTGCAAGTGTTATCTGGTGTTTGCTTGTGCAAGCATCATAGCACTTAAAATGTGCGAGATTCGATTGCTGTTCGACCTGTCAATTATTTCGAGCCAATTATTTTTACATTGCAGTAGATTAAGGGTTGCAACGGTTTTTTCTGTTGTTTTTTATTAAACATTCTTCAAGGTGACCACCATTAACCACATACGCATTATTTATTAAAAGTGAATGCAAAAGGTAGAAGTCAAGTATAGTTACAATACAATCACTTACCTCTGCGGCAGAAGTATAGCTCAATACAGCCATACTGTAGGAAAAGTTAATCAATTATTTAATTAATTATTTAATAATCAATGAATCGATAGAATCAAGATCACTTACAATTTTAAATCAACGATAACAATGAAGCAGAAAACAAAAAGTAAAACTATTACACTCGATTGGATCATTTTATCTCAATCTCTCCTACATTTTCGAAACCACATTGTTTCGCAACTGCAGCAATTTTACAACTGTCCTGTTCCCTGAAATATTACATACAAGTTTAAAGTTAATCGCAAGATTTCGGAACTTCAGTCAAAATTTCTCGTACCGTGGTACCGTGCTTAAACGACAACAAACTATACTTTCTCCGGGTGGAACTCACCGAGCAAAGAATGTTTGGCTCTGTTCAACGTACCGAAAGACGCGGAGTCAAGAGGCCACGGCTCGATAAAAGTGTTCTGTCATTTTTATAAGGAGACGAGTTACCAACCAGGTGACACGGGGACAGCCGAACGGATGCCAGCGTGAAGGTTCTGAAGGATGTCTACCTGGTTCACCTGGGTGGTCCACTCCTGGTTTTCCTACTATTAACACCGCTGATAAGTTCTCCGGACGAGAGCCGACCACCGGACCACGGAAATCCGATCCTGGCTTTTGTTGAAGAATCTTCGATCCTTTGCGAACGACGAACGTTTATTATTGTATCATAATAGTTTTTATCATTATATTTTAAGAACTTTTCTTATCGTGTGTTAAGAATCTTTGTTTTCGTATCTTGGTATCTTGCATCTTGATATTAAAAATACTTTTCTTACGGAAGTGTGCGCATAGAGTACTGTATACGCGAAATATATTTTGTTAACTACCTATCTAACTAATGAAAATGAAAATTTGATACAGAAGACGAAGCCAAGGTAGACTAGCGAATGCAAACGTAGTACCTAATGAATTACAAATAACGGCTACAACGTATTATGTCACATAAGTTTCTTCAGTATTGGATTATGTTGATAGGATATCTAAATATAATTTGTTAACCTGTAACCTTAATACCTATGTGTATGTATTCTGTTTACATAACGTATTAGTATACTGCTAATCTTATGCAAGACACGAATCTTCTGAGCTAGAGAAACAAATGTCAAATGAAAATGTATTTCATCTATTAATCAAGTTTTTAAGAATGAATTATATATTAAAAATATATTATAACGTATTATACAATATTATATATTATTATTATTATTATTATTATTATTATTATTATTATTATTATTACTATTCTATCGTTATTATATAATATGATACAATATGATTAAGTATATATTATATAATATATAATATAATAAAATTGCTGTTGGTTAGCGTGTACTTATGATGAAATCTGAGAGCCCTTCTAATAAAAAAAGAGATTTTTTCCATGGAAAAGCAAGAATATTACAGCAGAGATCTCGGTGCCGGTGATTTTCGAGCCTGGTCCAGGGACTAGCTTGTCTCCCGAAATCCGCGTTAAGTGTCGGACCGCCCTAGAAAAATATCTGGCCAGGGCACACAGCAACCTAAATACCTGTCACGCGATTACCGGCGTCGGCTTGTCCCCGACAAGAACGCTTGGTGCCAAGGGGTTTGTTGTTTCAAGGCTTTACGAACAACAAGCCGCGCCCTCCGTCGAGAAGTCAATGTTTCGTGAGTGGCTACCCCGGAAAATCAGGTGCATCCGCGGTCGGGTCACGTCCGAAAAACACCGGCCCCGGTAGGTACGCGACCGGACTCACGAAAAAATCACGCGAACGGGACGCGAGCGTCTCCCGTGATGCGGCATAAATTTTCAAAATTCCATGACGACGCGAACCAACCCCTGTCGTTTGGGCGGAGAATTCTGGGCGTTGCGACGTGACGTCTGCATCAAAAAGCAGGATAATTTGTACATCTATTCGCGATTCTATCAGGTTGCTGAACATGAAATGTCAGAGTTTGTTTATTCGTCACAATTTCTTCTGCTTTTGCTCGTCGGAGTTTCTATCGGTTTCCTTATACTGTCGTTCTTCGTATAATTTCTTGAACAGTCTGCCTATTACCATAGAACCTTGTTTATCGCGCGAAATCATTATTCATTGCATTCTTTGATTTATGTTAACACATTGACTCTCATACTCTCGTGTCACATTCTTCCTTCCAATGAAATATCACAGGTTAATATTACATATCGTATGAAGACAATTGCAACAAATTTGACTCTAGTCGGTCCTTTCTCTGCTGATTTAGCAGTATCGCGTTAGGAATATCCCTGAAACGTCTCCAAACACACCGTCCCGTATTCTTGAAAAAATAAATTGACCTAGAAAAATAAAGAAGATACCTGGAGCAGGGAAACCACCCCCTGGGAGAAGATCCTATTTGTCGCCGCGTTGGCATGATTGGCAAATCCGTGTCTCGGATGCGGCAACTAACAACGAGGCCAACATCCTGCGAATGACAGCGTCGACGAAGGTGCTGCGTTCCTGACAAATCTTATCCTTTTGACTTTGTAAATCGTTGTCACAACATTTACGCGAACGAAGAATGGTCACGGAACGTGTGAACCGCATTAAATACCGGCATAATCGGGGCAAAACCAATTTTCCTGGCACGGGAAAACCCCATGCTCTGAAGACTTTTTCGATATTTTCGAGTTGGTTCGCTTCTCTGGTCTCCTTTACCGTTCGGATTCGAGATTTCGGCGACCCTCGCAAGCCTAAATATGTTGAAACAATGGTAGGAGAAAACCGTACAGTATCAAGCACTCTAATTGTTATATATAAAGAACAAAATATACATTTTAAAAAAGTGATTTCTAGTTTAAATAGTACCTAACGAAAGGAGAGGAAATGCTCTTGTAAAATTTAACAATAAGAACTGAAAATTTGCAAAAATGTAAGAGTTATCATCCGATATCATACGGATAACGAAGAAAATAAAATCGTGCAATAATAAATAGATTAATAAAACTTCAGAAGAATTTTAAGATACTTCCAGTTTATTACAGCTATTAACCCTCTAACCGCGGGCGAGATTTATTTGTTGTACAGATGCGGCCTGAGAATTGAATTAGAAAGGATTTACAAAGGGGAGCAAAATTGAAAAACAAATAAGAATTTTTATTGACATCGTGTTATATTTTCAAGAAATCTGGCTACTGTATTTATTAAGAAGATATAGTAAAAGAAACCTGAATTGAAAACATATTTCGTCCGATTTTTATAAAATATTCAGAATGCCCTCCAACGGAGAGTTAAGACGAGAAATAATTGTTTTATTTTGTATAAAGACCCGCATTCTCGTAATAAGATAATAAAACACATGTTTTTCGAAACTGGGCAGAGCTTCCCGGCTCAACGGAGGCTGCAGGAAATTGCACAAGATGGCGGCGCGAGGCAAAAGCCGGGTATACATCTGCATAAGTGGATGCAGGATGAGATCGAAATTGAGTCACTTAAAAAACGATACACCGCGTGTGCTTTATCGTCGTCGACGCGGTGCAGACGGAGCCCTCGAAGGAGTCACGTGCTGTGCGTGCCTCGCCAGTCTTTTCCCAGATTTGCAGCGCCCCGAATCGCGTCCGTCGGCCTATCTCGAACCCCGACGGACTTCACCCTCGAATCCAATCCGCATCAAAAATAATAGACTCGTCTCGCACGTTCTCGAAGACCAATGGATCCGTGATCCACGATACAGAGAAGTGGGAACCTTTATCTCTCCGAACCTTCGTGCGCTTCTCCTCGCCCAGGTCGTACCGAACAGATATTGTAGGCGACGGTCTACAACAATGCTAATTATTATGCACCACGTAAATTGATCTATCAGATACCGGGAAAAATTGTGCCGTTTTTCGAAACATTTCCGAAACTAATCCAGACGCTTTCAGTGAACATCATTGTTCGAGTTCTCGCGTACTAAATGACTAACATGTACACCCGACGAAAAAAAGAATAGCACATATTAAAATTAACGTGTTTTATATTCACTTAACACTAAAACTAAAGTCTTGTATTTCTACGAATTTGCAAGATACCTGTCTAAACAATTTTATTTCTATTATTTTCATAAAAACGACCGAAAACTCAATACGTGAGAAAAATTTCATTTTGTTCCTTCGCAAAAATCTCAATGTTTTAATATTTATTTACAAGCAGACAAATTAAAAATTTTGTAGGGTCGCCGACATCCCCTGGGTGTCGTTTCAGGGTTGAAAGTAAAACTGTTAGTAGAACAGTGAAGATTTCGCGCACTATACAGATCGAAGTAACGACTCACAGTCCAGACGGAAATGCTGGTTTTGTCATTTTCTGGGTTACAGGACGCGCTTCGCTAGGCGTTTAATAACAGAAGGACCGACATCGTAAGCAGGGAAAGCAGGAACCCAGATAACCGGTGAGGACGTGTTCGATTTCTCCTGAAGAAAGTGATGACGAACTCGAGGGAGAAAAATTCCGTTCATGTGACTGACACGTTCGCTGCGACCCGTACTCTGGCATTAAACAAGATATCTGTCTTTGTTTGCACAACACAGCAGGACCCAAATTCCTAGACAATTGCTGGATAGTCCAGGACAATATTCGCTGACTAATCATCCACTCGGTAAATAAGTCCATAAAAGATCACGCGGCAGGTTACGCACTACCAGCAAACCTTCGGCCCTTTGAGTCACTTATGATTTACGACCTGGCACTGACCTTCTAGATAGAGCTGTTTTTCACGCTCATTTTGCACGAAGATGAGCATGATTCACGGGGAATTTAGTGGGAAATTCGATAAAACAAGAAACGTCCAAAGCTTAACGTTGTTTACTCTCAATACGGAATTGTTATCGAGGCTCCTGAGTCAGTGGCACGAGATATTTGTTTGAACGTTGCCCTTCTGCCAGCGCATCGCCATTTTGGAGCAATATAACTCGGAAACTATCGTTAGCTCCTTGTCAATTTTCACGCAATAGTTGCAATTACTATGGCTTCTTTTATCCTCTCAACACGGAATTGTATGTTTCTAATAAAACCTTGCTTTTCCACGATTATTGTAATAAAAAGTGGAATTGGAAAATGTGTATGTTTCTCTTTCTCTTGTCACTAGACTGCGGATCTTTGTATGAAATAAAAATTCGGATAAGTTGGAAATAATGTAACAACATTATCAAATTCTTCTTATGTCTTCGCAATCATATATTACAGCTACCAATTTTTGGCACAAATCACCCTTGAGATAGCACATCCCCTAATGGTATTTTACCATTAATTGATTTTAATTCAAACTTGGTGTCTTTCTACTTTTATAAAGAAAAAGTGGCAATTCCATTCGCGCGCTGTGCACAATGCTCGCTGCATTCGATTTGTTTGCTGTTCACAATGGTTAAACGGTTTGGTGTTTACAAAGAAACATTCCAATAAGAACCAGTTTAAGAAGAACCGACAAACAAACTACACGAATTGTAATTTCAATTGTGTCAATCCTAAGCAGAGTGTGACGTATCACTGAGAACAGCGAAATATCTCACGATGCATTGAAGTTATAAAAAAAAAATAATCTTACAAAAGTTGTTTGATTCGAAGAGGCAGATTATAGGGTTATGTCAAGGTTAAAATAGTTAAAATAGCTTTTTCTGAGACAAATGCGATAACATGCGATCCAAGGATGGCAACTTATCTATTAAAAGTGTGCGATTCGCGGAGCCAAAGTTTTTGCGAAAATCGGTAAATATTGTGTCTACTTGCAAAATCGTTCCCAAAGTAGAAAGGTATCTAAGGTATACCTTAAGCTTGTTACAATGGATCACCCTTTTGTGAAACCATATTGTTCTTCGCATACAGAAAGATTGAATGAATGATACAATTTCTAGGTGATGAGTCCCTCGAAAATTGTCGGCATTGAACTAATGGTGCGTGCAGCTCTTAAGATTTGTATAGTTTTATATAGTCTTAAGATGATAACCACAATGGACGGGATACGATGAAGCTGGTAATATTTATCGACGCCTCGCGGAAAGAGGGAAACAAATGTCCGGGTGTTTCGCGCGTGTGCGAGCGTGTTCTCGAGGCCTTCGTTCCCGGCGTTTACCGGTTAAAGAGTTTGTACAAATGATTCGAAAGGATCGTGGTCGCGGAATGATTTGAAGCCTGCCAGACGTCGCGAGCAATTGTGCTTTATTGATCCTGCAAGCAAGTCGATTATTACTTGCAAATATTTGTCTATTTGCCCCGCCGACAAACAAGCGGTGCAAGCCGAGCCGCAACGGTGCCTGATCGACGAGCTTTACTTACGCCTTCAGCTGTTTGTTTCGGAAGCTGTTTATTTCATCGCCTCCTTCCGCTTTATTCGACACTCACAATCTGCTTTCGGACAAGAACTTGAAAAGCGGTGGTAAACGTGGTTAATCCGCGCGGAATGCTCGACAAAACCATTGTTCCGAAGACATAAGAATAATGAACTTACCGTTTATGATCTTGTTGTCCTTTGTCTTTCATACTTGAATAGAAAGCTCGAATAAGGGTCGATGATTACAGTTTGTCACCACATAACGTCACCTCGATTTACGTTATTATTATTACCTGTAGCGAGAAATATTCCAGATAGAATTAAATGATTTCGAGAGCGGCATATTCTGATGATACTTGTTCTCTTGGACCTGTAGAGGACATATGAAGGACATTGATGTATCTTGATATTCTTTACAAAGAACTAGCAACTTATTTATGTTAAAAAATATGTCGGGATTATCACGACATTCTTTTTTGTAAAGAATATCAACTTGCATCGACTGACGCAACGAAAAATATATGATTCCATTTACAAAAAAGTTAATGACCTTCATATGTTCTTCACACGTCCACCTATAAGAGAAGTAGTATCATCAGAATGTGCATCTCTCGAAACCATTTAATTTCATCTAAAACATTTTTTGCTGTACATAGTAATAATGAATCTAGATGACAATACGTGGGGCGAGAACCACTCTGTATTTAAAATACTGCGACGGGACACTTATTCGAGATCTCCAATCGATTCACGATATTGTTAGAATTCTACGTTTTTCGCCATAAAATAACACGGTCCTGCCACGTGTAACGAAAATATTACATTAGGGCGGTTCTTATCGACTCGACGACTCTCATCATAAAAGTTTTCCAGAATGATCACAATTAATAAGAAGAAATAATCTGTGCAAAATTTAAACATTAAAATGTTCTAACGACGATTTCGTCGAATATCTTTTAAATTACTGCTTAAATTAAGAAATATGTAAAGGGTTAAGGCCCCTCTAGAATTTTCAAAAAATGCGAATATAGTTTGTGGATTAAATTAAGCTTTAAGGTCTTATAAAAAAGGTACAATACGTTTTATAGCGGGTAGGAGATTTTATAATAAATGCTTCTTCAGGTACTGTGAGTAAGACCCTTGCAGCTCGCTTCGGGCATCGTTTATATATGGTAGTCATATATGTGTCGCTATCAGACGTTGTAAAGGAGGCTTAGCTGTCGTCAAAATCTCCAAGCAAGGAGATGAGAAGAATATCAATATAGAAGGCCAACTGTATGATGCAGGAATTGTAGACTAAAGGTAACTAAAAAGTTTGTATGTAATAATGCTACGAAAAACTTTAAACGCTTGTATCTCAAGCTACGTTTTGTAAACTAGTTTTGTAAACGGACATAATACTAACCCTACTGACATAATTCGAACAAATCTTGACCGATTGTACTCGAAATTTTCACCGCAACTGTTGATTAGAATGTAAACCTTTTTTTGTTATAAAGAATTTTTCACACGATTTTCTATCAAAAATACAAAATTCTTACAAAACATTCTTACAAAAAGACGATATCTTTTAATTTCTCTGTGCGGTTTCCGAGACAATCTTACATAGAATTAAAAACCTTTGTGTTCTTGTTATAGGTCAAAGAATGGAGGAAAAGCCTTTCCGACCGCAGAGTACTACTCGTAAAGAGGGATCTCCTTCGCAACGCTCTCGTTCCACTATCATTTTGTAAAAAAGGTTAAATAAAAAATTGTAACTATTCTTCAAAACATGTAATATAATAAAATATAATACATATAATAAAAACATATAATAAAAACCTTTAATCAGATTTTGTATTGAACGTACTGTATTGTCATAAGGAATTGTCAATTCTTTGGGTAGCTAAACCGGCATTATCCCGTAAATGCAACTCGTTGTCTTAGGTTGTTTCTTATAAAATAAATTATGAAAATGAAGGCTGTCATAAAGGTCCGCAATCCGCTATAACTACGTAGACGTTGAATTAAAAAAGATTATTGCAAAAAACGGGTGGTGGAGGCTTTCGAGATTTTCTACCCCCTGATAGAACTGTCGTGCGTGTAAAAGCAGTATGCGAGGAATCGATTGTACAAACAAGACCGGCGAGCACCCTCGTCCCCTTTCTACCGATCTTTCGTTGTATTATACGCTGGGTTCGCGAAAGGTGGAACTTGTGAACAGAACAGGCTATCAGGCCAGCCGTAAAATCATTTTATTGCCATTATTTCATTTCAATAAAACGATACAACTCTCTATTCATAATCAAGAGAAGAATACTTCAACGCGGCGTAAAATCTTCTGCTACTAAAAATCTGCTAAGTTATTGGTATTAATGGAATCCTTTCTAACGGAATACTAATTATAGTTCGATTTCATAAAAATCGTGCAAAATGTCATACCGTAAACAGTGTTTCAAAATTGCAAGAAAAATTTAACCATCGTTCATCATTGTTTTACTAGATCATACTTTATCGTTATTTATAGAATAAATACGGAATTCGTAGTACAACCGAGCAGGAGCTGATTCTACGTGAAACAATAAGATAAAAATTTACTATATTATTATTATTATGATTATTGCTAGACTGCGAATCTTTATGGAAACTCTCGTTTTCATAAGACATTTTACAAAGCCTAAACTTAAAGGAAAGTTTCCTTCGTCAACTAAATGATTATTCATCATAAAAAGAAGCTAAAAATGCTTTTACACCTTGTTAATTTAGGCATTTTCCTGCATATTAAAAATTTTCACAAGTCATAAGTAACTAAATGTAACATAAGATCTAATAAGATAAGATCCGTAGTCTATTACCATTACGAAAATCTTGCAGAAAAGCACATTCCATACTAAGGACAGCCCTGTTCGATCACAACACTGCCACGTGAATTTGTTTACGTCTGGTGACTCGTTTCGGCGTATGGACTTGAGAAATATTTGTTTTTGCCCCATGGTTCCAGCGATAAGAAAGGAGAACTACCGGTCCGTGAATCGAAAAACGAGTATAAAAACAGGTAGAGAACAGTTGTTGTAGTCGATCGCGAGCGCGTTAACACGCTGCAAAGCTTCGTTCTTCGTCTTCGAGGTTCATGTTTCGCTTTCGAAATTGCGTCGGCGGCGATCGATGAACACGTTAAAAAAGATGGCAGGTGGTGGATGAGTGGCATCCGATCAAACGCCTCGAATTGGCAGCGATTTCTCGACCGCGTCGCTTTCCGCCCCTCCGACGAGTCAATTTTAATAATAACGACCCCACTCGTGACGGTTCTGTGCACGATGACTCGGACGATTTTCCGACGGGTTTCAATTATCTGCACTCCCACGGGCAACGCGGCCCTCCCCCGCGAATTATCGATCTTCTGGACGTGATGTAACCAGCCGGAAGTGGGTGGAACCACGGAATTACGTTACAGAAAAAAACGCGACGATAATTGTTGTAACGTTCGGTGTTGCAGAGAACTAACGAGCTCGTGAAACGAGAAGCGAACCAATCGAAAATACATACTCGGACATTCGTTGCTAATCGATACAGCGTGTTCGCGGGACATCCAGCCAGCGTTTTTCTAGCAAATAGTAAACATTAGAAGAGAGAAAAGGGAGGAAGAGTTATACTTTTTTCTGCAAACAATATAACAGTGACTGTAATCTTTTTGTCTGCACTATTTGTTTAGAAATAAAGGTGACCGTTAATTTTTTAAACAGCATGTCATTTTTCCAAAGTCAGATGAAGGTATTCGAGGAGATCAAATTGAACGTGTACTCGTATCGAGGCTAAGATGTATTATTAACCCTTATCACGCCGAGAATTATATGGAGTAGAACGCTTGGTAGTATTACTGGTAGCCGATTGATATTATGAGGGTTCAAGACGTAATTCGAAGGACTAATGCTAATCTTTATTTTAAATATAACAAATTAAGTATCAATCAAATGCTTAAGTTAATCCTGTATTTAACCTGTGAACCTCTCTTGCATTAGAAAAAAGAACTTGCCATGAAATAATTAAATAAATTGTCTTTTATGAAAGTCAATGCGATATTAATTATTGTAATTTACGTTACAAATCCATTTTTAAGTCAATATATTAATTTAAGGGAACTTCATTCAGCATTTGACCATTTTTACAGCACTTAAGGTACACTCTATAAAGCTACAGATATTTTTAAACTGTTTCCGATATCGGAAACAATTTTTAATAATAATAATAGTAATAATAATAATAATAGTAATAGTAATAATAATAGTAATAATAATATTAATAGTAATAGTAATAATAATAATAATTATTATTATTATAACCTTAATTATAATAATATACAGATCAATACCGATTTAAATTCATTAGATATTTATAGTCAGTCACGATGTTGTATTCCTAATTTACCACGGTGGACAAGGTAAAAGCATCATCAGTTTGACCTGCAAAAAATAAAACACCCTTCCATATTCTAAAGAAATCCTATTTCAAATGAACGAAGGTTATTACATTTACTAATGCACTCTAATAATACCTTTTGTCCAACGAAAGATATTAAAAAGGTAATCACTTTCTCACTGCCCACGAAAACACGAAACTGTATAAACACTCCTACCATAATCATTACCCGAGAACCGCTAAGTTACGACCTCCTTGGTGATATTCCAATCCGCCATGGTGCTAAAAAATCTCCAGAAATATGCAACCGATTTCTTCTCGAGAGAGCAGTAAAACCTTCGGATACAGGGAGAAGACAAATCGCCCAAGATCCTTTCTATTGTCATCCATCTAACGAATCGTTTGCTCACGCGCACCGGAGCGCAAACGTATTATCTATCACGGTCTCGCTTATGCGCGTTTAAGACAGTGGGAGTAAAAATTACCGGAAGCCTAATGCCGTGCTGCGTAGGATTGCTGGCAATGGCAACACGTGTCTCGTCGTGCAGTCTCGCCGTATTGGTGGAGATAATCGCGGTGCTGCGAGGAATCGGGACTGGGAGATAGGTTCCACGGCTCCTCGACGTGGCGTGCAATAAAAATCCAGCATGTAAGCAGCTCCGTCAGGTAGCAAGGGCTCGGTTAAATACGTTTTTTCGTATGGCCGAGAACGAAACGGAAACGGAAAAACGGCGACGTGCGAACCAAGACCTAAAATCCGGTCGTAAAACGATAATCGATTTACGATGGCGGCGCTTTGCGATGGAAAGACCCCTTCGAGGATCTTTCCTGCGGCACCGCAGCACGCTAAAAAAAGGGAAGGAAAGCTCAGCAGATTTTTTCTGCTTTCCTTTGAGGAACCGACAATAAAGCGAACTCGGCTGTGACGCAACCGCGACCACCGGCTACAATAAAAATATTCGACCGTCTGCTTTTACGGTCCCCGACTGCTACCAAATTGTTTCACCATTGTTTCATTGTTGCGGAACGTCGCATACGGATGCTACGTCCCGACACCTTATGGCGCAACAGAATAACAACACTGTGATAGAAAATAGTATTATAGATCGGTGCACGCCGAGTGTAGAGTTTCGGGTATTTTAAAACCTACTGCTACTGGTTTCATTATTCTTTTGTTTCTCGCATAATCCCTTGAACGGTCTTCACCGTAGCGTAGAATTTTCTACGAAATGTGGTTAAGCCTTCTGTGTACAATAAGGGGCCCCTGTTTATAGGAATCGAAAATTCTTTTACGTTTCTTTTTCCGGATTTACCCTCATAAATCATGGCACTCGATGAACAAATGACGCCTGCAAAATTTTAGGGTGATTGGAGAACGGGAACTCGTGCCGCGTTTCAATTGAAGTTTCAAATTATGGTGATCCTTATAAGCATTAGACAAGTAAAATGTCTTTGACATATTCATGGTTCTAGAATCACGATGTATGTTTGACGTTATTAATTATTTCCATTTCGAAATGATACGACGAAATAGTCACGGGAGTGTTTAATAATATTATTGGCAAAAAAAATTCTCGTAAATATTAAACTTTAAGGAGCAATTAATTTATTAACGAAACTCATCGGCTGCAACAATTTCTAGAAACATTCAGGATTGATAAATTGTCAGTTAAACTATCAGTTATTTTTACTAACAAATTAAATGGCAAAATAGCCAAGGGGGTGTTTAACCATATTTGGAACAAACGGAATTGTTATAAATATTATGAAGTCGGAAATGATAATTTTATTAATAAAAGAAATTTAATTTAATAACCCACGGCATCGATGACGGTGATCAACGTTGATCGAAGTCAGTGGTGGGGGAACTCTCGGTTACTTATTGAGCGGAGCGTCATTAGTCGGTCAGTTGCTGCGTACTCGCCGATGGAAGCCGTCGAGTTCCAGGGATCTTATTTTAGAAGTGCTCTGACCCAGGGTGGACCTCCAGGATGGCCATTACTGACCTATGGTCCACTCCTGTGGTCAGTAGTGGTCATCCTAATGGTCACTTCTGCTCATTCTACTGATCACTTCTGGTGATTTTTCCAAATATATATTCCCCCTTTATTAAAAATTTTTATTTGCATTTTCAGTGTTTAGAGTTGCGACGTTGACTTCAACTTATATTACTTTCTCCCAATTTAAACGAATTCTCTTTTCTTTTCAATTTTGATCTAAGTTTACTCTTCTTTCTCCTAAGACCAAATTTTAATTTTCTACTTAATTTGAATCTACATTTATTTCACTTTCTCCCTAGTTAACAAAATTTCATCTTCGATTTCAACACGAATTTACCTTTTCGGAATAGAAATTAATATTTTTGTTTAGAATCTTAAATCAGACCTGATGTCTGGATTATGGAACCGTCTTTCTTTGCTGCTGCTGCTCCTCTCCTACTTTCGTTTACTTCTTCCAACTTCAAATTCTTCGAATAGTTTTCTCAATTTTACGAGTACGGTGGCCACACACTTGTTACATTGTATATCTAA
>CM052148.1:10297999-10331205 GCA_028455555.1 Augochlorella aurata | reverse complement strand
CGTAATTACTTATAGAGAAACATATAAATATATATAAATATATAAGTAATTACGTGGTTATAATGGAGATACCGATTAATAATAAAAAAAATTGTAATTCCTCAATGACTATTTTTTCCAAAAGTCGAGTTACGACTTTTGTACAAATAAAGTACATACATAGTATTAATATAAAGCATATTTTAAATATCCTGTATTGTTTTAAAAAGGTCGCAACTATAGACTAATTTATTTTCCAATGGTACACTACAAACAATGTAATAAGATATGTAAACAAGCTATGTAACTAGACATTTTCAACTATAGATCGCCAAAACTTGTAATAATTATGGAATTTATTTACCATAAATTATAACAACACCCAAGCATATAAGGTTTTTATCAATACAAATTCTACTCGTTTTCATGAGAATGTAAAATATAAATATGTCAGTGATTATTACAGATTGTTCAATTATCTATCTATGTAAGATAAATAAGGTTCGATGTAAGATAAAAAAAGCAGCTTTACTTTTTGGTCTTATTAATGAATCAATTTTAATACATTTTTTAAACTCATCAGCAAATTGTGCATAATTGTAAGGAACATAAAATAAATTAGCTAAGGAATCTTATAGACATCTTTTGTTCCACGTCTGTTCGTTCTAATGCCTTACAGAACTCTTTAAATGATATCATTCCATCACCATTCTCATCAGCCTCTAATATAGTTCTTTCTGCGATACTAGTTAACTGTTCTTCACTGGAGTAAAAGTTAAATAATTATTGTAACTCTTATTTTATAATAGATATTAGAAAATCAAAGAAAATCCTTACCTAATATTAGCTCCAACCATCATATGCAAAATAGCTAAAAGTTCATCTTTTGATATTAAATCATCATTATCCAGATCATACATTTTAAATGCAACTAGAAAAACACAAATATCATTTAGTAATAATAAATAACATTAAATTGTTGTTCTGTATAAAACAAATTAATATTATACTTACACTTCAGTTTCTGTTGTCTGGAATTTGATCTGTTAGGACTGTTTTTCTTAATGGGCCTGAAGCGAGCAAGGACTTGCATAAACTCTAAGAAATTCACTCGGTCATTCCCACTTTCCTCAAAAAATGCATTTACAATCCTATCACCCAAAGGATTTATTGCCAATTCTGGAATTCTAAGGAAATCTTCACGGCTTAATGTGCCACAATCCCCACGGTCAAGACTTGTAAAGCGACTATAAAGACGCTCAATTTGATTTGGAGTAACTATAAATATTATAAGTCATAATTATATTAATAACTTATATAAACAGTATAATAAAATTACACTAATAAATTATATGAATTTTTAGGTCTCTTCTTGTGAGATATGTCTGAATAATTATAGAGGAAAATAACTTCGCAATGTTTGACTACCTAAAATTTGCCTTGGCTCTAACATATGTATATTTATGTTTATAGATTCGAATTCGCTAATAATGAATAATTCATACGTTAAAAAATATGTAATGAAACTTACATCCAGTGGCATCCTGGATTCGTGCTATTTCCTCTTCTCGTAAAAGTAGACTAGATCTATTACCCATATTTCTTTCTAGAATTAATACTATCAAGTCAAACTAATCTCTTTAATCTTTTATTGCGTTACGCTATTCTCCTAAACCATATTTATATGCCTGGGTCAAAGTGCACAAAGTACAAGAACGAGAAGTTGACAGATGACAGGTTGATTACAAAAATCAAGGTGTATATGTATATAATTTCAAGATAAAACAAAAGGAAATAAAACTGCACACGACACGTTTACGTTTTTAGAGCTTTCGGTTCGGTACAGTGCTGCACCAAACAGTCAACGACTTAATTAGTACAACGTTAGCATGTAACATCGATCAAAACTCAAAAATCCACTTGTGTAGTACATACATACATACAACTTGTCTTTTATCACAGACGAAATATAGAAACCAATAGAAACTTCTATGATTTGAAGTTACTCTGTCGGTAATAATTGTGTATAGTGTATCGAATCTACTACTTTTACATATTTGATAAACAAAGATAATGTCAACTGCGTCAAAAGTAACGTTCGGATTATGTTGTTTAACTTCGATCAGTGTAGTGGTTTATGTACACAGCAGACAGGAATATGACAGGTAATTTAAACAATTCCAGATTAAAAGTTAGGTTAGTTAACTGGTGCTCGTAAGTTGAAAGCCATATTGTTCCTTCACAATCGTGTAACAGGGATGATAGTTAATGATAAAACATTAAATAAACATTAAATTATAAAGTGTAAATAAACTCTAGCGAAAATAAGATTAATGATAAAATTATTTATAGTTATTTAATGGTATAAACTATATATAATCAAATTATAATTGGCCAAATGCATAGTAATTATTTCCATGTTACATGTTGATGCGTGCCGCGTAACGTTATTTGTAAATGGCTTCATGTTTTCCTATTGTTCCAGAAAACAACTTCATTTAGGTGTAGTACGTGATAACGAACTACAGGAACGGAGAAGAGTACAAAATCTGTATTATCTCGAACAACAAAACGAGTTAACAAAGAAACTTAGACTTGCAGAAAAACAAAAAACAGAGCTTGAAACTGCGTAATTTGTAAACATAATATAACCCCCAATATTAAGTAGTTTGATATTTTTAGTTATTATCCTTTTCTTTATTTAATTCAAACATAAACAGTGTTATCCCCATGAATATAATGACTACAGAAGAACCAGTAGATCAACCAGGTAAGTGTAAATTATAGGAAAAGAAAGTATATTAAAGGTTTTAGTAAATCGATTTTAAAATTCTAGATCTGATTTGTGTGGAAGAGAGTCTTATGAGTTTTGAAAATCTGGACAGAGCATCGCCAGATCTTTGGCCTGAACAAAGTGAGTCCTTGTTACAAACCTTATATCTTCCTCTACGTGGAAGTGACAATGTATCATACATGTTAGCCGTTACTGAAGTTCCAGGTGTTAATGAGTTTGTTGCCCAAAATTCACCACAAACTGAGCCATCATCTTGGGCTGCTAGTCTCACACCAGATGACATAAATCAGTTACATCGTAAGATTTTGCAACTTATTGCATATGAACTGTGACTAGATTATGTGTTACATAAAAAATAAAACTATTGTTGTTTCAGAACTTGGAAATTTGTCGATGACTGGCTTAATTGCTGAAGTAAAAAAATTACACGACATGGCTTATCAGTTAGGACTGGAAGAGGCGAAAGAGATGACACGTGGAAAGTACTTAAACATCTTCAAACACAAATCGTAATCTTGGATTGATAAACATGAAATGTAAGTTGACATTCATGTGATATTAATGATACTAGTTTCTCCATCCTCCATATAATTAACAATTTTCTAAAATCCAGCGTATATATCTTTGAACATTGGTGAAGACTGATGGGTAGTTGTTAGTTGAGTCACAATCGGAACCATATGACAGGATGCCTAACTGAAAATTGTGTACAAATATAATAACTGTTATCAATTTGTAAGTCAAGTATAAGTATAAATGATTTTATTGTAAATATATTGAAGTTTCCAAAACGAAAGAACACAGCATATAATTCTTACCAAAAAAATAAGTATCGCCATATTTATATAAAAGAGGACTTCCACTGTACCCAGAACAAGGCATTTCATCTCCTATTGCACAAAGCTCTACTGAGTATCCTTGTGTATAATAACTTGAACATTCCTGAATCGATGTAATTATCATTTTCAAAGATTGTTGTTGACAAGATTTGACTTAAAGGAAATTAAAATACATTATCATCTCGTTTATATACTTGTCAGCCCATCATCATTATTTCATTTCTTACTTTGTTGACTGGAAAGTTTTCCCCATCCAACAAGAATAGAATCACCACTTGGATTTATATCTTTGGGAGGTAGACATATTGGCTGCACAGTTTCTAAACAAATTATGTTCTACATCTTTACAAACAAATAATTATAAGGTCTGTAACGTGTATTATAAGTAAATGTATTGTTTGTAATGTATATTATATGTAGGAAGAAACCTTAAGTTGGAGTCTATAAATTACCAGTATATTGTATTGGTTCTCGCAACCGTAACATTGCTATGTTATTAGCAAATGTATTCGTTTGAAAATTGGGATGTTTTATGATATACGATATATTATATTTCCGAGCGGTACACTGTGGATCAGTTTCGGGATTAAATTCCCCAACAAGTACAAAATTCCTGTTAAAATAATAAGATCAATTTTGAATAAAATAGAAAACAGAAAATATTGTACATACAATTTATAATCATCACTCGTTGTAAGAGCACAACTTGCAGTAGTCAGTATTGTCCGTTCGTTTAAAATTACCCCGCTGCAAGGGTACTTCGTTTCCCCAGTCGTACCTAATCGAAGAATTGTGTAGTACATATTTCTCATAAATGTACAAAATCAGTTAACAAACAAGCTTACTGCAAAAGCCAATCCTTGCAACGAAAGGATATGCTCCTAAAGCATCGAAATTATTACTGACGAAGCTTTTTCCACACTCCAAAACGAAATTTGATCCCCTAAACAGTGCACCACCTGCTGGACCGACTACTGGATTTACAACATGGCTTTCTAAGTCACAGCAAACTTTTACCTTGACATTGTCATAGCCACAAATCGCTTGACGAAACCTGAATTAATATTAACAAATCAAAGAAAGGTTGACCGGACAATCGAAGATTTTCTGTTCCTTTTATCGTAAAGTCAACATTGACGGAAGAAACTAAGTCTAAGAAACAGTAACATTTACCTACCTGTGTATGTGAAGTAGATTCTGGTTCATTAGATTCACAACAGCTGGACAATTCTCGATGAAAGTGCATATTTTGTCATTGGGACAATTGATCGCGTTAGTCTCGTAAGGATCGCTCAAGAAGCTTTGAAACTGAGCGAAGTTGCAGGACACAAAAGTCACGAAGAAGAAGAGTACAGAGAAGGAGAACATTTTTGTTTGATCGACTGACAACGCTTAAAACATATTCCGAACTGAGGTCTCCTGGGAATCCTATTTCGTGACTCGCGATGAATTTCCCTGCACCGGCTACCTTGGTTCAAGGCATTATTCGTTCTTCCGGCGGAAATCTCATTGTCAGACAATAAATAATTTTGCAAAAGCTCACGCGTTGGATCCGCTAAAACTAGGCGATGCTACCGTAACTGCACTATTGAAATTGCTTGATCGTATGTCCAATATACCACTTGCAAAATAGTGATCATCCACATTTTATTAATTATGATTACAGAGTATTATATTAATCTGTCAGTATAGCTACAATGTATCCCAAACTTATTTTCTTTATACAGAAAAGAATCAAATGTACATTAATTAAGTAAAGGTACTTAGGGGTAATGGGTAAAGGTACCCCTCACTGATTATGAGGAGTAGCTAATATCGGCAGTGCAAGTGACGATTTTCATTAGATTTGATGGCGGTCTCTACGATGCCTGTGCTCCTAACAAAATCCACTGCCACAATATTGGCCGAATACTGCCAAATGGTACTATACCAATTAGTAATATTAACGTTTACTCTATGCGCCATGTCACGAAGGCTTCCAAGTCGGTTGGACAGTACATCTACGAAACTTGCCGTCAGTTCCGCCATTGCCGATCTTGGTCTCACCCTGTAAGAACTGAAACGAACAGCTACTATGCTTTATATGTTCAATTAACTAATAAAGTGTATCCATAAACTAATTGTAAAGCTTATTTACCTGTCGCTATTTTCAATATTATTTAAATATCTGTACAAATTCTCGATATTTCTGACGTTGCCCCATTGATGCCGAACACAAAGCCACATGCTAGCGTGTTCCTGAACAATTTGCGTGTTTTCGTATCCGATTATCAATCTTTTTCCGGAAGACCAAATATCATTCAGCGTGGCAGTCCATCCATAACGGTTTGTCAGGTAATAATCCTGAAATGCATCCTCGAGATACGATACTAGCTTACGATGAGTCGTTATATCATTGAACCCTGGCAACGATGAAATCAGTTATTATAAAAAGTAAAAAAATCTGACTCATGTACTATGTATCGTGAGTTTAGGGAATTACCTATTGGGAATTCGCGAATATCCATTATCACTATTTCCTCTGTGTTGTTGAGAAACCGCTTCACCTGTTCTACAACTGTTTTCAAGGATACTGATCGGTACAATGGGCCGTGATTAGTCCACCAAAGTTCATCCGATAAAGCATAGTGACCTACCCTAATGTCGAGGTATCGGACACCGTAGATTAGTTGACCGAAGATATCTATATCCTACGAATACATGATATTCATAACGCTGAATACGAATCCGAAGAATAAACATTCTTCTTCAGCATCTTCAGTTTTAAAGAAGTTCTATTTTGAAAAAGAGTCAAATATTTAGATTTAAGAACTTTTTCTGCATTAATCATAAGAACTATATGAACTGATCTTGTGCAGAATTATTCTGTAAATTCTCTCAAAAACAATGATGTACTTTTTTATACAGGTTCTTTTTTATGTACAAAATATGTTAGGACAACTTTTTTAGCTCAAAAGCTAAGATCAAGGTCATTTTTTAAGTACTGAAGGTCATCGCTATTTTTTGCACATTAACTCTTATTTTTTATAACGCGACACTGTGGCACACATCGACACGAATTCAACGACCTCTGGTACTGTGACCTTTAAATGACCTTAAAATAACCTTTAATGTGTAAAATATAGCGGTGATCTTTAATAATTGAAAAAAATTATTTAAGCATGGTATAAAAAATATATCAACGAACTTAGAAAAATCTTTCGTATTGCTTTTAAAGAAATAAAATAACTGTAACTAAACTATTAGCTATTTCTTATTTATCAAATTACTCTCTGAATATCTGCATTTGTCAGGCTTAGTAATTTATTGCTTACAGAACAATACCTGCGTTATCGCCGAGTTCGTGATGAAGTTTCCTTTACCGTTCTCCACATAGCAGGCGGAGTCATGCGTTCCCGGAAGAAAAATTTGGCTAATCCTGCGCGCACCCAGAATGTCCTGCCTCTCCTTCATCCATGTCGGCTGCGTTTTGAGACAGTCTATGTCTTTCAAATCGCCGGCTGCTGTTAGTTTCGCTACGCTATATTCTAAACAAAAATTATTTTTCTAATTTATTCGGTACATAATATAACTTTTTCAAATTGTGTCTAGAAAATTTTATTAAATTAAACTTGCAGCCTGTTCTGTTATTCAGACGATATTCCGTTATTCCCATCCTCTTAAAAGTGGCATGACTTCATTCTACTAACATATCCAGGAAAGACATAGAGCAAGTCTTATTTCAAATATCATTTTGGATAATATATAATTTATAAGATCATTATGTGTAATAATTACAAATGAGCAATTTATTTCAAGATAAATATGTAGTCGGAGTTGTGGGTTGAAAGAGGCTTGGGATTTGCAAGTTTTAGGCATCGTTATCATTTTCGTTTTGATTTAACATAAATGGATCAAGTAACGACGGATAGATACGGTCATCACCTACTGTAACATCGTCGCACGAACGAAAGCTGCGAGCTAGGTTCAAATTCCGCTCGTATCCCTGTCTTCTCTAAACCACTCGGCTCATTGGACGTTACGTTGTAAAGAACGATGGGAGAGACTGGGTGGCTGGTGTCTAGAAGCACAATCTTCTCATCGGGTCTAAGATCGACGTTGTTCCAATAGATTTCGATCTCGTGGATAAGCGACTTGGAAATTATAGGAGAGATAAGAACACCCATGCGAGACTGCCCTGAGAATAACAAGTTGATGAAACAAGAATTGGTCCTTGTTCGACAACTTAGGAATCGGAAATAAACTTACAATTCACCGCGGATGAATCGCAGGCTCCCACGGCTAAAGTTTCGCCTATCGTTATCACCGGAAAGATGAGTATCAAGATAGCTAAACAGTGGACCATTGTTTCTTACAATTAAAAATTGCGACCAACAATTGCGTTATTTTATCTGCGACGACAAAAAACTAATAATCCCTTAGTTTAGCTTACTGAATAAACCTGTGATACATCCTGCAAAACAAGGTTGATCGAAGATATAAACCAAGGTCCAATTAACTTGTTCTATTAGTTTCAATGCTAACTGTGTTGCAGCCAGATTTCGGATACTGATAGCTCCTCGGATCACGGACCGCGCGAGGAAGTTAAGTAAACAATCACTCGTAACATGACAAAGCTTCGAAGAATGTGTCACAAGGTGACATAAAGGAAAAGACGTATTACTCTTACCGGGACGTTGAGTTCTCTAACGCGGGCGAGTTCACTTTAACAAGGAATTGTAGAACTTCTGGTCCGAACACACGGTAACCGTAAGCAGATCGAGAATGAATGAGATAAAATTGAACAAACAAATGAAAAAGAGATAGACGAGACCTTGTTAGTATGTCTATTTGACCCTACATGCGACACGCGACACTATGCAACGTGGTTTTGTAATGATTCGCTTTCCTTATCCTACGACGAACGCATTGCTCGCATTCGCTGACACAGTGGAATTTTTAATTTGCAAAAAGGCTGCCTCAAATGTCAATCGACGGATTACTTAAGAATAAAAATCGCAGCGTTTCTGCTGTTCGGAGGTCTAAGCCCGCAAAAGCGTGGATACAAACTCTCACTATTCCATTCTACGGTTTAGCAGTTGCATAAACACTAAAATTGAGTCTTTCGCGACAGTATTTTTCTCATATCCTCAACCGTGACAGGTAATCATACTCAAACAGGTGAAGCGAGTGCAAAGTACATGTATCTCGTAGTCACGTGAGCACGTTCGATCCCTTTTTTAAATTGGTTTCTAGATTAGAAAGGTCACATAGTGTTACAAAACATTACTTATAGGAATTGAACATATTTCATTTGCACAGATCGTTTTGTTATGATTTTAGACTTAGAAATAGTAACATTGTCTTGAACTGAAAAGTGAAATAATTGCTTAAAAGTTGAAGTATTAACATTCGTAGATAACAATTAGAAAAAAGATGATTGTAATACCAAATTACATTATTGTAATACCGAACTATAAGAATGAAATATTTCTTTCTTCTAGGTTTGAAAATATAATGAAAAAATTATGAAATTTCTTTAAAAAAATACGAAATGGTTCCTGTTTTTTTATAAAAAATAATATTTTCAAGATTTTTTTTAAATATCTTAACTGTATACTATATACACACAAAATTTGAATTAATTGATTTGACCCTCTGGTGGACGCGTCGTGAACTCCCTACACGCAGTACTAATGTTATGATATTACAACTTATTTTATCAAAATTTTCAAATTGAACATGATAAAAGATACCAATATTTTTGGTATTATAATTGATGTGCATATGTACAAACGTTTGGAAGAGCATCCTCTTCATTATAAATTTTGGTCACTACTATTAATGTATATAGTTACAGCCACGAATAATGAAAAGTATAAAATTTATACAAAAAAGTGAATAAATCCGTCTTATAATCTAGTTTAATCCGACTATGTCAATGGGTGTCAACGTAGTAAATACTGTATACACATAGTGTTTAAATTCATTTATTTAAAAAATAATGTTATGTATGGAGAGAAATAACATTATTGAATCTTTGTGAGAGTATTTCAGTACTCGCATAGGAGTAATATAAATCGTTATTACATTCTATGTTGGTCTTATTTTATAACATATATGTACAAAAACTCTTAAACAATACAATATTTAAAGGGATAGCAGAAATTTATAAAATTTATAAATATCTTATTGAGAAAGATGTATACAATTTGTAAGCTATGTCAGATACTGTCACGCCGTATATTTACAAACTTGTTCGTATGGTAACTTCCTTATAATGTTACCATCTCTTTTAAGCTGTACATCTATACTATAATTCTCTATATGAAGTTTGTATACTACTCCTTTCATTCCCTTATATTTTCCCCAAAGAACTAAAACATCTTTTCCAATGGCAGGTATTACTGTCTCTAAATATTCTTGATCTACTTTTATGACATGATTTTCGACATCCTCTGGAGATTTTAATTTCACTTTTGCAACAAAGTTTTGATTTTCTACTGACTCGATTATACCTTTAGATTTATAATACTTTTCTCCTAAGCTTTTTGTAACTAGCTTCACTGTTAAGCCTTCTTTTAACCAGCCTTCTTTGTTGCCTTCATCCTCATCCATTTTGGACTTGGATTTCCCTAACTTTTCAAATGAAACTACTTCTGCCTCTTCATTGCTTAATGGTTCCTGTTTTATATTAGAAATATTGAAGGTTGACTTTCCACTAGTTGAACCTTTATCTTTACTATCCTTCTCCTGTTTTATGGAATTGAGAAGTAACTTTGGTTTCATGTTTAGTTTCATTTCAATAACTAGTGGTGCATCTGCGTCAGAACGTGACAATGGCTCCTTAAAAGTTTCCGTTTGTCCACTACCTTCTTGTTGGCCCTTCTCTACTTGTTTTTCTATGAATTCCATCATTCTCTCTTCATCATCCTTGTCCATCTTTTGCTTCTTGGCTTTCTTTTCCTGTGCTGCTAAAGTCTCTGGGTCTCTGTCAATGTACGTTACATACCAGCCTAGAAAAATAATCATAATTGAAATTAAATATTGCTAACATCACAAATTGAATAAAGCAAAATTAGTAATCAATTTAATCTTCTAAAATAGCATACCTTTTTCTGTTTCATCGACAACACATTGTCCAGTACGACCGAGCCATTTTACAAATGCTGTTAGAGTAACCCAAATCGTAGCATTCATGTGTATGTGTGCTCTGTCAGAAATATATTCCTGATATACTCGATTAGCTGGTACTCTTCTAGTGCCAAATTGTCTTTTTAACAAATTTAAATAACCGTGGGAGAACTCCTTAGAAAACTGATCCATATATCGATGTGCATTGTCGGCAAACAATAGCAACTGTCTATGATGAGATTCGGACATTGTATGACACTTGAATCCATTCTCGTCCCGACATTGTTTTTGACACATCTGACAGTACCATCTTAACTTTTGCAGCCCTTTAGCTTTGATTTTGTTAGCAATGTATTTTGGTGTTCCCACTTCGTGTTTCCCCATTGTTTTAGTTTACAATAAATCGAAAACCAAGAAAACTCTCCTCTCCTTCAAATAATTATTAAAGTTTTAATGTAATAAATTTTACGTATAATACGTACACAATATATGTGATGTATAATAATATTTGGAGAAATTATCGTTATTCAACTGTTATTCCCTGTACCTTTTTGTTCCACCTCCACCAATAAATCTCCTGCCATTTGCTAAACCATAAACGATTGAATTAAAACAGCTTTCATATCTTTTATTTACATTAACGAATCGTTTAACTAAAATATATTAATAAACAAACTGTTGTGAGGTTATTCCCGAAACTAGATACGTATAGTAATGGATCGTACTCCTGCCCAGAGAGTCAATGCACAAAATTTGTTTGCTCTGATTGGTTGGTGATTTACTGGTGAGACAGTGCTGCCCTCACAGTAAAGAAAGAGGGAAAACAGCGAGTAAGCAAGACAGCATGAAATCGGCACATAACACTGACATCGGCAAAGCCATAGAACAGAACTTTACAGAAGCGAAACTCGATTCGAAAACGGAGCATGGAGAATTTAAAAGCATGATTACGTAGCATTGTCGGCATAGGCGTATTCCAGTTAGGGAAGTCGAGAACCCCCACTATTACTTCTCTTCAGTTTGCTGGCTATTCAAAGCGTAATGCGGGCGCAAGGGACGCCCCTATGATATCGGAAAATGGTAACATTGCTGCAGAGTGCATGATGGATTTAGGAATAAAGCGGCGGAACATAAAGTTCTCATGTTGGTGAGAGAGACTGTCCGCTAAAAAATGGGGGGAGGGGGATTGGGTGTCCACTACTGTATGTTCAAAACTCTGTTTTCGTTCATTTTATGTGAGCGTCTCATTAAGTAAAGTTTGATTACATCTTATTTAACCAGTTAACTGTGGCGATCTCTTTGCAAAGCGGCCACCAGTGTGTGTCGCGATAATCAAGCGATGACGAATCCAAAAAGGCGAATCCAACTCAAATTATTTATAATTTTCATTTGTTTGTTTCATTTCGTATTGACCTCTAAACATTTTAAACACATTAAAATTTACGAATATAATTTAGTCTTCGCCATAATTACAATTTAAATATCAAATTGTAAGAAAATTTTATGTATGACGGATATAATCGTCATGACATAAAATTCTGTCACGTCTCCATGACGGATATAGTCGTCAAACACACTTAACTAGTTAATAGATAAGTACATTTGTACATAATGTTTAATGTATATATGTATATGTACTATACACGGACTTCGAAGTCTGTGATGCATAAGTACTGTCCGTTCCTCAAAAAATGAATCCGATTCCCACCAACCCTTGTTAACGCCCTCGCAGAAGTAAACGTGTTTCCCTTATTGACAGAAACGATCCCTTCCTATCAGCCCCAATTTCCAGGAAACGAAGGACTCTAGTGTGGCCGAATGTAAATAAACAACGCCTCCTGACTCCCGTCACCATCTCGCTCCCCCATGGTCTCCACCTAGGCTCTTCCGTTTCGTTTTCATCCCAGACTTTCGATTAATATTGGCTAAGTTACGCGCTGAGCAATTATTTCGGAAACATCTGTATTCTCAAATATGCAAACGAAAATAATAGATTTATACAAAAATTGCAGTTTTCGAATTGTTGATACAGTAAAACCATTATGCCAACTGCACCACGTGGAAGCTCTCATGTTACTCTCGTATCAACACCAATCTATTCTTGCACTCCTTATTAAACGTTATTAATCTGAATTTCAAATCTCGGCTATATCTATCACAAAATCCATAAAACATTGAAAGTTTCTAATTTCGCTAAACAGTTCTTAAACGTGAAAGTAACGTTGAATATTTCACGAAGCTAGCAAAGTTGCTAAAACTTTCGAAGCTTTTGAAGGCATTGAAATGTTTCATCCGTCTTTGTCAAATCTATAATTACCTGGTAACAAAGTCGCAAGTCATTATCATTTCGTTATCGCAATTATTCACAATTTTAAATGTTATCTCATCCTATGAAACAACCGATATCATTATATTAACTACAAGAATAATTGGTTTCTACGGTTTATCAGAGCCCGCCGCCTACAGACATTAATCGATCCGCCATAGCCGACGAGTTTCTGACATCCTCGCAGAAACGTGTAAATCTGATCGATCATTAAGTAACCAAATACTCGTAGTTGCACGTAATCTCTTGTAACTTTGCTCCTGGTACTATGCCCCGGTACGGCTCTAAGTCCAATTTCATATTGTTCTCTGGCAATATACCAGACACCTTCTACAACGCAGACTTGCACATGCAACCCGTTCCCGACAGTGCACGCACCTGTATACAGGATACTCCATAAGGTCAATAGCAAACCGCTATCGAGCAATTCACCGAGCTAAGAATAGTGGAACTTTTCACGTTCTGACACGACCGACTACACGACTTCTTTTTCCATAGTGTAAGTATCGCGATCCAATTGAGTCACTCAGTTTAATGATAGCTCGCTGCAATTTCTACAGGAGATATCTGCCAACAACCCAACAGATTACGATCGTCTACGTATGTATATGATAACTTACTTATCATATCTATTGCAATCACTTGACTTCGTTTAACTTTCCGTCCGCATACCGGGTCGTTTTAGATTGTATCTTATCAGTAAAAATCAGGTTGCAGACAAAGTATCAAGAATGTACACAAAAGTACGAAAAACAGAATATACATACGTATAGAATTGTGATATGGAATGAATAATTGACCCACCCGTCCGCATACTGGATTGCTTTTCAATTTCATTTTGTTGGTCAAAATAAGGGCGAGGGTGGAAGATTAATGACAGCTAACAGCACTTTCGAAGTATGTAAATGTCTTTAGGACAAGAAGTGCTTTTTAAAATTCCATTTCAAATGGAAAGGTTGTAATATGCTATTAAAGGGGTAGCTTTACTCGAACAATGTATATAATAATGAATTAATAAATTATCTATTATCCCACGGCCAACAAAATTTTTGTCACTTCGTAACATTAAGGAAATTATAAAGAGCTTAGAAGTCAAGCCACTTAGAGCCACTAGGACTTACGAAAATTCGAGTATACTCGTTTAGAAGTATCTTAGACGCGCGCATGGGAGCACGGATGGTCGTATATAATTCGGAAGTTCAGATCGTATACGAAGGCCAAATATGGAGCATCTATTTCGAACAAGCGCGAACTTGAACTTAACCAAACCGACGTAATCTCGATGGCAGCATGATAGCCAGGAAATTGGTAGTTAGGTACCGCAAACGATAGAATACGTTTTCTGGCGAAAGTTTGACCACCCGATTAAATTGATTCGATATTAGATATCGCGTACATACGCCGTGTCATGCGATAAAAGATTTATAAATAGTTTTCGAAAATCGAAAGGTGTCCTTATCGGAAGCCGTTCCACCACGACCTACGGTACTTCACACGAGCTTCATGCTCCTCGATTATCCATTCGGATCGCGGGAAAATGGCACGGAACGCGTGCAAAGATCGACAGGCGCCGATAAAGGCGCGAGATAGCGTAGCCGAGAGACCATCCATTGCAGTACACGTGTAACCGTAACCTTCTACATAACAGGGGAAGTTATGTTCGATTTCGTGCAGTTATGTTCGAGGTGCAACATTGTAGCATGACGCAGCTCGGTTCTCGTTTTAGAAAATAAACGGTGTGTTACACATGCGCTGCCCACCGCGCATTTTTCGAAAGTAGCACGGACTGAAATTCACTATTTGAACTTAAAAAAGTCCGAAAATTAGTCGTGTGAGCAATTATATTTCACGGCAACAATTTCGCTCAACGATTTCACATATTATTTATCAGTCATCATCAATATATATAAAAGTTTAATTTTATTATTAACAATTTTATTATTAACGTTGCTAAAGTCGAAATGGGAAATCTCCCCAACCAGTCGGAGACCGACTTATTTCAAAATGGGGAGATCTCCCCGATTGGTCGGCTAAGTGTTAAGATCGGCGTCACTTTCGACCATCGCGACCGAAACAGGTCTGATATATCGAGACTCGCCGGATAAACAAGATCTGAGCACAATTCAATTTTTAAACTAAACATTGTTTCACCGCTGTCTGATTATTCTCAGTTCTGATTAACTGGCGTTCGATTTCCCGCGCTTTTGATCGACCGGCTTTCGTAACAAGCGTTTTTAAATAACAATCATTTTCCTCTAAAGACTGCTTTAGTTATAAATAACACAGCTTCCCAACCAGTTTTTTTCTTTCTTTAATAATTTGAATAAGTCCAAACCGGTACGTCGACAGTCTCAGTTTCTATTATTATTTTCACTGTCCTAAATTATGCCTATTCGTTTCTGCCATAAATGCATAAAATCCGCAGTTCGCTTATCACATTCTTAATTATTAGCTTATCTTATAGTAGATAAGTGTATGCAGCATATAATGCCAAGCGACAATCTAATCGCATTGCGATTCTTATACCGGATAATCAAAACCGCAGATCATCTGCTAGGTACAACAGATAAGAATTATAAATATTCATCGTTTAGTTACAATTTTAATATAAATATCTTATAGACTAAGATAGCTTATCTTATCTTACCTAATATGTTTCCCTTGATCATATCATTTTTATCTCACATATGTTTTAAATAATCAGATATCGTGCACAGCGCAGTATAAACGTTTTAAAGAAGGATTACGATGATAAGCCAATTTGAGATGTACTTGTTAGCAGAAGATCCCATTGATAAATTATATGTACTCTAAAGACGGTAAATAGTATCGGTATCTGAAAGTCTATAATGACTACAAAAATGGAGATACTACTTCAATCGAAACTGATCCGATACAACGCGGTTTTCTCGTAATCTGAAAAAGTTCTAAATCTTCTTTCTTTTATATGTTAGAATAAAAGTAACTTGAAATTAAAGTATAAATGGTGAAATGTTACATTATTTTGTAAAATCATTTTCAATTATTTCTTGAATACTTTTTATGATAGAAGATTAACTAAAAATGCATATCTTGTTAAGAAATTGAAACATGAGTTTAGAAAATGCTCGTTCATCACCATATTTCCAAACGAAATTATGTTTTCTCAATTTTTGTGTCGCACTGTACGTTTCATTATTTTACATTTTACACGACAATTATTATTATATTTACTGCTACAATACGGACAGTTCAGAATCGACGGATAGTAGAACCGAAAAGAAGCAAGATCGATGTAAAAATCGGTTCAGAAGCCGAGATCAGTCACTCCTCCGTAACTGTTCCTGTTAAAAACGAATACGTCGAGTATATCAAAAATCATAGTTGAGAGATTAGAGTCGATATTTAGCGCAATTAGAGATAAATCTGGACGTCTCACTCCAACAACGTAAACCTAATATTACAAAATTACAATCACCGATTCATTAACAATTTTCAGCTGATACGTGTATGAAATATGACCAAGTACGTATATTTGGAGTTGAATATACAAAATGAAAAAGGAATGTCATTTTAAAAACTGCTGCCGCATACTGTTTTAGGACATTGCCGTGTAATCAACGTTTAGGCTGTCTTCTTGGTGAATACACAATGTCCAACGAAAGCATTCGAACTGCTTTCGAAACGGCAAGAATATTTTCAAAATTGGACTAAACGACTTGAACGACCTGTTATTTTCGGGAGCATTCGAGGCTTTGGTGTATCCAGCACGACCGATCGCGCCGATCAGATCGAAAGTTGTTTCGAACGGGCGCGGACGGGCTGGATCACGAATTTCCTGATGCGCCCGGCGGCTCCAGCCTTCGGCTCCTCGAGTTCACGGCTCGTCGTTATGCATATACCTATTCAGAGCTTGGTGGGATGGTAGCTCGTGCGCGGCGCGATGAACCGAGTCGGCCGAAACCTGCCGGAATTATTAACTCCTGTCAGTCTAGGCAGCTCGATGCAGCAACGAGCACTTGACTGCCTCTTCTACTTGTTAATACAGCCGAAAAGAGGCATCGATCTCGCCGCGGATCAAACGTATCGCGTCGAGGTGATCCTAGGAGGCTAACTTTCTTCGCGAGACCGATCCCGGAAAATCGAAACGGCCGCTCCTCGAAAATGTCAGGCCACGCGGCTGCACGCGGAATGATCTCGCGTGTGGAACCTCCTCGCGCTTCTTCCACAAATGAGCATTGAACTCCAATCTAGTTGCGAAACCGACGATCCTTGGTAATTTCGGCTAGCTCGCAATCGATCTTCTCACAGTTTTCTGTTATTCGACGAACCGTATTCGAGTGTTGTTGGAATCTTGAAACGTTTCATGGCTCGGTGTTTGGGGATAACATAAATGATATTTCTATGCTACTCGAAATTTGGTAGTACAGACTGATCGCGCGTTGGTTTCCTGCAAATTTCGTATGAGAAATCGTCTGTCCGATTATAACGAAGCGTCCTTAGGATCTCGAAACGTTTCACGGTAGTGTTCAACGTCTTCCGGCTTGAGAATCGACATGGAGGAACCGGAAGAGACCGAGGAGAGTACCAACTCTTCCTCGAGCACGCCGTCAGCATCCTCAGCCGCGGGCAAGAGACACTGCGTGGAAATGCGCGCCGAGAAGCCGGTGTATCTTCGTCAGAAAGGTATAGCAATCGAAACTATATGGAGCATGTGTATTTTGACATTTGATGTCGCCGTACTCCGGCAGACGGGAACCCATTGAATTAAATGTCTGGCATTGCGTAGAACTGTGTACCAAGTTCCAACATAATTAGTGCTATTAGCCTTTCTTTCTTTCATACTGATTATTGCGTAGATGCGCCTAGTTTTCATAAATAATGCATCACTTTTGTAACTTTGTCCGTGTCATCTATTCGTTTTAAATAATCGTTCTGCGTTTGTTTAATAATATAGCGGGAGAGCCTAGTTGAAAGTGACTCGTTGAACCATTTCTCTGTAATTGAATCGGTTGAACCTTCAAACATCTTCTCCAAATAAAGAAAAACGTCAGTCATCATCCATAATGTTAACTCTCAAAGATTTGATGGAACTTCTACATCTTTCCTGTCATAAACCTCAATCCTGTTTTGCAAGAGAATCTGACGTAATCTATTCGTGCTTTGTTGTTATCTTCGAGCGAAATATATCGGCGCGTTGACTGTGACTTTGGCAGCATGTGGGCGATAGTCCTTGACCAGATTGAGAAATTAATTACAACGTGTGGTAGAACCTCGGTTAGTATTAGTAACCGTGACTAAATCTCGATTGATTTATAAAATAAACCGTCTTGCAAATATATGCATCTTCCTGGATGGAATTCTATTTGGACATTAGAGAATTCTGACATCGAAGATTCGGCTGATCGAGACATTGTTCGAACAGAAGGAATTTTATTAGCATCTATAGGACGCGAACAGATTAACCCGTTGCACTATAATAATGAGTCAGACTCGTGACGAACATTTCATAGATAATTTAATTAATATGACTGCCAATCATTTCTTCTAAAGCGAAACGAGATTTGAATCTACTGTCGTGAAAATGTGGAAATGAAAGTAAATGAAGGCAATCAGGAAACAAAAATCTTGTCGTTTCGTTCAGAAAATTATTAAGGACGAAAAAGTGCTAATCAACGCGGTTCTGAAAGAAATCGTAGCGCAAGGGGTTAAAGCAGCAATCGCTGTAACAAGTTTGAACCTTGTGGGATCTTTCAGCGTCGATATTCAACGGGTTGAAGAGAAGCTAAAATTGGAGCCCCTAACTACAAGGTAACGAAGGCACCCGCGGTAACGATAGAACGTGATCAAGGTGGCTCGGTAACAATTTAGTTGGAAAGATTCGAAAGAGCGAAGATTCGAAAGAAGGTGCGAACAACTGAATCAGATCGATGATTTCCGATGAGGAGCCGGCTTCTGCGGGGTAAATTAAGCCGCGTTATATCGGTGGGTGTAATCGGCGAATGCAGATGCCTGTTCCGACGCGAATTCGTAATTCGATAGACTCGATTGCACGCGAGCACGCGATTCCGCTCGAGGCGTGTGCCAGAGGTAACATGTCTTCCGTTGTGTTCCGTTTGCCATTGCCGTAGAAAACGAATGACCACGTGTTGTTTGGTCGTAACGCTTGTCTGGAGCAACAACTGTATTCGAACGCTCTAGGTCTTCATCTGCACGGGGTCTGTGACGATACGATTCCAACACAATTTATGACACAATTTCTGATACGATTCTGCGGACGTCGCTGGCCTACAGGATAAATCTTGATAACTTAAACGAGTACCAGCAGAACTTCTAGATGTACTTATGTCACTAAATAAAATTGTTGGCACGTTATATTATTTGCAATACAATCAGCTATAACTGCGAAGAGAATTTAACTAAACAAATTTAAAACTTTCCCAAAAATGTCTTACAATCCGGAAATGGAGGGTGCCTGAGGTCATTTGAAGCAACTTTTTCCTTAGCGAAAATGGAAACCGCAGCTTTTTTTACGAGTTATTAGCGAAAAACACTGACCAATGAGAGCCAAGCTCGCCTGGCGCGAGGCGGCCGACCAATCGTTGACTCAACCGTCTCGCGCCAGCAGAGCTCGCCTCTCATTGGTCAGTGTTTTTCGTTAATAACTCGTTAAAGACGCCTTGGAGAACATTTTTGTAAAGGAAAAAGTTACTTCAAATGACCCGAAGAATCTTTTGGGATACCCTGTATATAGAAATACGAAACAATTGTAAGTAATATTAAAGATATACGATATAAAGTATTACAGTTTCTTATTATCGGAGTGGAGATCCTTGTGCATTTATAGCACGTGTACAACTGAAAAATACAAGAAAACGCGTGTAACATCCGAAAGTATGAATCTTTTTCGTGTACATATATTTACCATAAATGAGAAAAGAGAATTATTAGAAAATGTCCAACATACCAGAAGGCCAATTTCACTTCTGAAACCTAGAACGATCGAAGAGTACACGACTTTATTGCAAATAGGCGGCTATGAACATTAACCGAGAGCCGATACGGATCAATTTTCGCGTCGCATACGTCTTGATAATCAAGATCTAGACAGTTGGACATCATTGCACGATAACGCGTCATCTCACAAGTCACTCATCGTTCGTCGATTTTTGGCCAGAAATCAAGTCCGTGTGTTCAATCATCGGCCATGTTCGCCTGATTTGGCCCCGTCCGACTTCTCTCTATTTCCAAAATTGAAATCGAAGTTGAAAGGATACTTTTTCGAAGACTGAAACATGCACATTTAATTCCCTTTCGAATCGCTGTGACAAGTGCATTGAAGCAAGGGAAGATTATTTTGTTTCTATCGTGTTTCATTGATACAGTCTTAGAAATTAATTGCCGCACCGTGTATGGCAGCGGGAAACTGGAGATACTTTCTTTCTTAAAAATGTTACGGATTGAAAGGTCTGCAGCGGTAGCATTTATTTCTCCATGTACGTAAAGATTTTTGGATTTGCATAATGATTCTTAACCCCTTGCACTATGATTTCTTTCAGAACTACGTTGATTAACGCTTCGTCCTCAATAATTTCTTCGATGAAACGAGAGGACTTTTGTTTCCCGATTGTCTCTTCCGTTCCCAAATTTTGATGACAGCAGATTCAAATTTTCTTTTTTTTTTAATAGAAATTTAACAGAAATTTAATAGAGATTTAATAGAAATTATTGGCAACCGTATTTATTAAATTATATACGAAATGATCGTCACGAGTCTGACTCGTTATTATAGTGCCAGGGGTTAATCTATACAGTGCTCATTTTAGATTGAAATAGCGAACCCATCTTTTCTGTTTTCCATCTGGTATGCCATGTAGAAAGATAGTAGGGCAAACTGACGGATTGTTAAAGTGGTTAGAGAGTATACGAATACTTTGCGCAGCCAGTGTGCACGTGTAGTGGCGTGATTTAAACAGTGTTTTTCGCAGCCATTTCCTTTCGCCTTACTGCGAAGCTCGCCGACAGGCACCAAAACAATTTTTCTATCAGAAGGAGCGAAAAAACCGTTCGAGAATGGAACTGGCTTACATTTTTTCGAAGCTCGAGACGTCACGCGACGCCAGGCAGTTCTTGCGGAACACGGTATACATATATGTATATGTATACGTATATATACGTGCATGTATGTATCTAAGTATGTAAGCATGTAACTATGTACCGACGTATTTATAACTGTAATGTTAAAGCAGCAAATGAAATGGCAGCACGTTAAGTGGGTTTCGGTCGGAACGGCATTTTCAATTTTCCCCGACGGTGCAGCTTCAAAAATTGCGGAAGTGCAATCCGCGTTACATGCTCCGGCAAATAGAAAAAACGGCAGGTTAACCACACCAGCTGTCCCAGCTCTGTGCACCTCTGATTGAATTTAATGCAAATCCAGGGTCGTCAATTTATTCTGGAGCGCAACGGTGCAATGTTGTTTGAGATTCACTGGACAGTTAGTATCTTGGGGCATTGCAATTCGCATTGATTACGTTACAGATACCAAGTAGTTTTATTTTACACTTCAGGTACTTCCATGTAAGCGTAATCAATTCTCTTTAATACTAGAACCGTGGAAACTGTATAAATGATGAAGCTAAAATAGTTATTGAGATTGTAAAGATGCGTTTATGGCGAATTATTAAAAGGCAACGATAGAATTATTTGAATAAAGTTAGCAGTATGCTCTTACGCGATTAGCAATTATTTACTGGTTGCATTGTGTATGGATTTATGATACGAGCTTATGCCGACTATTGAGGGGCGTTGAAGTTAACAAATTCAAGGGGCATTGCGTCGTTTCAGTCTGCGCGCATGGTTAATTAGTTGAACGAGTTTTGACATTACTGGATTTTCACGGTGTTGAAAAACGTAAAGCATTTTTCCGTATTCGACCAACCCCTTAACGCTCGCCATTTTCATCTATATGCGGAAGCCAGGAACCATAATTTTTTAAATTACTCTCACTTAATCGTCGAAGCAAATTTACGTCGTTCGATTCCGTGATGGTAGAAGCTCTTACGCGTGCACAGAAAATGCAATATAGTTTCGAATTTCACAAAATTGAAAACTATTCTTTGTTAATTAAGCGTGCTCGTGACATACACGGGCATAACCGTTAAGGGGTTGACCTGTTCGGTACTCATCGTCGGTGGAAAGTCGTGCCAAGTATTCGATCAGCGATAATTAAGATGGCCGAGTGGCTTGCCGAAGAAGCTGTACATCGGTTGGATCCGGCGGAATGGCGCACGCCGAGACAACAGGATTAAATTGCTCGCGTGGTCTGAGACATGTATGGCCGAGACAGACAGACATTATTGGGGCATGTCTATCGTCTATCCTCCCGAGTGTCTTCGGACATCCGAATTGACGCGTTTCGTGCGCTTCAACTTTCACGGACTTCTCGAGATATCAGCCCGGATAAGCGTATATAAAGGGACCTGGAATCCAGCACGAATCCCAATTGATATTCGATAGCTTTGTGCGCCGTTTCTGCGAGTGTGCATCACCAGTGGTGACAATCGGTCAGGTATCCCAGTTCCGGACACATCGGTGGATTCACTTGACTCGATCAATCCTGCGAACGCTTTCGTTCGACCATTTATCTAAATCGATAAAAACGTTTTTCATCGACGTCATTTTATCCTACGCAATTCGTTCGGTGTACCTTCATTTTTCAAAAGCAAAACTCGAAGTTGACGAGGTTTGGTCATCGATGGACTATGTTATTGCACACTTCGGTCCATAATTTCCCGATCAACGTCGATTCGATCGATCTTGTAATTTACCATTCTCACCAGTTTATCATATATGCGTTCAGTGGTTTCGTTTCCTCGAAAGTTGAAACTTGAAGGATGCTATTGTCCACTAGAGCGGCGAGGTGCGCGGCTCTAATGGCGGAGCCGGATGAACTCTATCCAGGTGGATACTAAACTGTGGACGTTCCGACGGTGCTGGTGACTTTAATGCCTCGTGTGTCTCTGTTCCAGAGAAAATCATCTACCCGCGGAACACGAGGGCGCTGGTCAAGACGGCGGTGATCGGCGGGAAACCGATCGAGGAGGAAATCTGCATGGTAATTATGTATATCTATATTGGACGAGCTATTTATTGTCATTTATTTCAATTAACTTCAGTTTGAAACGTAGAAGCAGGACAAATATCGCTTTGAGGAGCCACAGTTATTACCAATCTGCTCTACCATACATTGGACCTATATTAATAGAATAAATGCGAGAAGGATCCGTTCGTTAATTTATTTTGTTCGTAATGCTTTGTCACATATTTAGGGAGAATCTAATAGCATACATTTTCCAAATACAAAATGGCTTAAGCTTCCAGAGGAATTCAGTTTCCCTTATACGTAACGTAAATAATTAATAACCTGAAACTGCGTTTCGTTTTGTTAAACATTTAATGATTTGTATGCGTTATAAACACGTTCGGTGTTAATACTATCATAGGGCAATTAAATCTATTTTTATATTTTCATAACATTGGCATTAAATGATATTTGTTTCATCTATTTTATTTATTTCATTTTTATTTCATTTATTTTATTAATCGCGAAAGGTATCTAATATTTAAAAAACTATATAATAATATTGGAGCTCGCAGTAGTGTAATCTAACACTTTTATCTCAATAATAGATAACAAATTATTAAGCAAAGTGTTAATTATCTAATTTCGTGTAACAGGGATTGAGGGCCGTGGTTTATGGAAGTTCTGCCAGCCCGCCGAAACCAGAATGGGCAAGGACGGGATTAACCTTGCGACCTTATGGACAAAGCTTGGCATTCGGATTACGTGCATCGAGGAACACAACGAGGGGACTCGTCACGGCAGTGCAGGCAATCATGCTCAAGCATTTCCTCTTCAGATGCAACAGACAGGACGTTCGCGCCAATCCAGAAAGGTAGACGCCATCTTAGACCGTAGCGTGTAAAATCATTGTATCGGAACCATCAGCGGGACAAAAAACTATTTGTACACCGAAGTACGATATTTATAGATGACTTTCTGTAAATGAGCAGCGACGATATCAGAGGAAATCGTATTCTTAATCAGATTTCTCTAATTTACTGTTTGAAGAACAGTTTATCGTAAAACAATGATCTTATTATCGCGTCGCTTGGAGCTCTGCAACTATTTCTCAAGGATGTATGGAAGTTGGCGAAAGATCGAATTATTAAACAATTTCGTTAATTGTTTATATCGGCAGCTTACTGAAGCCTTCCTACGACCGACAAATCGATGTACTAACTTCGTCGATAGCCGAGATCATTTGGCGGTGCGCTGGAGGTTTCGTCGCAACCAGTTCCAGCTCATCGGCGAACCAAAACATGACCGGGAACGCAAACGTTCCGAGAGCTATCGTCGTCTTGCCACAAGAAACAGCCTACTTGCAGCACAGTGTCCAATATTTCCAAGACGGACTGACGGAAACGGTAAGCGACAATAACCGAACGAAAATTGCGTACTCGTTTCAATGATCATCGGTCTGAGAACAAAATTTTCTCTGCCGCGTTGGTCGCAGGCATCGATTGCACAAATTAATTCGTAACTCCTTCCTCCTTTTGTTCACATTACAGTGTACATGTTTACTTCGTAAGCAATTAAAGAAACTCTGATGTGGCGAGGGAAAGCGTTGAATTCAAAATAAAGTTATAATTTATCAATCGTGACGTATTAATTTCTACGCTAGACACCGTTTGACCTGAAACTAAAAATTGATGTTCCAAGTAAAATTTTCTTATTTTCCATAAAATGGAACTCCTAAGCCTGCCGGGTATTATGTAGCGATGAACGGGCACTCGAACAATCCAGGTGCGCGATTAACCCAGTCGGTTGTTTATTTTCAGCTCCATTTGTTCGAATTTGAGTCTCTCGACGATCTCGAAATATTCATCAAGAGATACTTGTATTTGGTAAGTACGCTGCACTAACAAGAGTTTCGTTCTTAATACGTCTTTCGTTGGATTTAGTTCCAAGACGAAGGTGGTCCCGGTGCCAAGTTGCTCTTGTACAGTGCCGTTCTTTCCAGAGGTCTTTCAAAGTGAGTACTCGAGTACCACATGCGCAATTTAACCCCTTGCACTATAATAACGAGTCAGACTCGTCATACAGATTTCGTGCAAGATCTACTAAATACGAATATTATTAATTCCTTTTAAGTCGAAGTAAAATTGCATTCTTCCGTTATCGAAGTCTAGAAACGAAATTAGATAAAGACAATACAAGAAATAAAAATTGCCTGATCCTATTAGGGGAATTATTAGGGACGAATAAGTACTAATCAACACAACGTGAAAGGAATCGTAGTGCAAGGGTTTAAACGATCTTGCCACAGAATCATCGACGACTATGTTATTAGCGCAACAAATGTTTATAAAAATCTACTTGGAATCTCTATAATTCTTTTCTATTATTGAGATAAAAGAGTTAGATTGCACTACCGTAAGTTCCAATATTATTATATGATTTTTTAAATATTAGATACCTTTCGCGCTGAATAAAATAAATAAAATAAAAATGAAATAAATAAAATGGATCAAATAAATACTGTTTAATGCTAATGTTATGAAAATATAAAAATGTTAATAGATTTAATTACCCTATAATAATATTAATCCACACTGAATCATTACTAGAAATCTCCATGACAAGTCAGACTCGTCAAAGGTTATGTCAAGGGGTGAACTATTCTACATTGAATTGATGTTGCAGAGTGCGAGCTGACCTCGAAGACCCAAAAGCATCGATATTAAGCGGCTGTCCGGAAGAAGGTCCCATCAGCGTGGTGATTCTGCTATTAACTGGTCGTGCATCGCCTCACCTCCACAATGGGGTGATGCACGTGGGGGATGAAAACACATACGTCAGTTCTTACTCGTGCCTTTAATTGGCCTCTGCATTCCTAACCTTGACCTTTGCTGTACCCGTGAATGTCCATAGGCCGTGCCACAATGGGGCGTTCTGGTGAGAAGCGAAATAGGGTTTCTGGTTCACGAGGGAGACGCGCAGATGAGCAAGCAGCCGGGTTCCAGACTGAAGACGCCCAGTCTGCCCATCTGGGTCACTCTGTGTCATGGCCACCATGGTGTCCTTTTCAACACGAATCGGGAACTGCTCCGGAATTACCATGCTGAACGCAGGTAATTATTTCATTGTGAGGAGACTGATGCTTTAAACGGAGACTTGCGTTGCGAACGTGAACAGAAAAGATAAATAGGAAGACGTGTTCCTGTGGAGACACATTTTTTGTAAGTAGACATTAATGAACACGTTGGAAACTACTAGAGGAATTTGGTAAACCGATGGAATTTGTATTTTATGAGGACGAATATTTATTTTCTTATTTTCTGGAAAACCCCTTTTCTAACCAATGATTAGCTCCATAATGGGAATGTAGCAAATTCTCCCCAATTGTCATTCTGCTTGTAAACAAACAAGGACGATTCGGAAAGTGGAAGGTCGTTTTTATAGTTGTTGACAATCGGCAACATATTATGCAAACAATATTTATTTTTAGTTCATTAAGTTTTAGTTGAGAAAGTCATTCGAAATCGATTTGTTTACGTATTACTTGCGTGTTGTGTTTCGCTCAGGTTCGAGGTTCAATACTTTACGTGCGGCGGAAGTCATGCTACCTTAACCGTGGACACCAGATCGAATTCCGAAAATGATTCCGAATACGATGGGCCGAGCAAAGAGCTAACGGACATTGCTGCGACACCTTTGGAAAAACTTATTCGCTCCAAGTAAATGCTTTAAATATTGTATAATATTATAGTTCCCACGCAAGTTCGCGGTACAACCGGTTAGAACGTTTTCTATGCTTTCGTTAACCATAAACACGAATATATCTAAACGCGAATTTAATACAGGTCCCCGTAAAGCATGAAGCACAATTACGTAAGACTGCTGTCAGAAGTCAAATAAATCAAAAAGATTCAACTTCAGCGTCTTTTGTTTTTGAGGAAAAACAAGAGTCGCGCTTGAGTAAATTAAACTTCTTCACTTATATTCTTTGAAACTTGTCATATTGAATTTTAATAATAATTTAATTGCTTTATATGCTTAGAAATTAATTGTCTTTTTATTGATTTTAATATTTAATTCTTATTTGTACAGTTTTCATATTTATCGTCGCAAGTTCTACTCAGCTGCCCGAATGACGTATTGTTGATTGTAAAAGATTTGTAAGAATTGGCCACTGGTTATTGAAATGCACAGAAAATGTTACAGTTTGTTGAACAGCGTAATTAACGCAGAACGTTAACCGTATCAGGGACAAAATAGCAAGCCATTGACTATGTCTTTTATCGCTTGCAGATGGCAAGACGCTTGCATACAATGGAACGGAGCTCCCCTAATGTAAACGGCAACACTTTCACCCGTGTGTCTATGACTTCACCGATTTTAATTGTCCTCGTGTCTTCTTCGTGTTCTATTGTTCAATCGCTGCAGCGCCGCTAGTGACTTCTTAAAAGTTTCTTCGAAGATAAGGGAATATATTTCCGTCGGAGCCTCGATTCGGATCGGTGACGGGAGAATCGATACCGTTTGATGAATTCGACAAACACCCCCCGACACGCGATCGCGTGAATCGCAACGCTTTTGAACTGCATGGAACTAACGATTCAACAAACAATTGCACATAGATCATTCTTCGCGCGTTAAATAATTGGAGAATTCCGTTTCAGTTCGAAGGTCTGCGCGTCTTCAAATCCGTATTAACCCTTTGCACTCGAGTGGCGACTCTGAGGCGCCACTAAAACTTGGTATGATATTTTTCAAAATATTTGTAATAATATTAGATTCGTTTATATTAATCTTTATTGAAAGTCTGTTAATATTGTGAATACTGTACTTGCGAATAGGCTAAATTTCATATGCATAAATCGCAATAAATCATATAAAATAGAAATTGCAAAGAACATGTTTTGGATTTCGAATTAAAATAGCTTCAAGTGCAAAGGGTTAATAAATCGAGAGTAAAGGAACGTTGAAACGTATGAATAGAAAAATTCCCGCGATATTAAAAGAAAGCTTGTTCATTCGGACGCGTTCTAATATTCTCAGGAATATTTCAGAATAATTTTAGCTACCTAATCACGCGTCGTCGCAGTGATACGAAACCGTCAAAATGTGAACTAAATTCGTACTTTTCAGTTCCTAGAATCCTATTGTGGTATGAACGAGATAATACCGAAGGGTGTTCCACCCTCATAAAGCGTTCCGTCAGTTGATTTAGAATACAATTATAACGAACAACGTAACCCCCAAAACGCAATAGTTAAAAAGTTGTTGTTAACAAGTGTCGATATATGAATATAACGAATGCATAAACTTTGAATTTCCCTTCTGTATTTTATTTGACAAATTTTCTGCAGAATAGTGAATTCCAAATATCGAGATACGTATCTGAGTTCCGAAATATTTAGAAACAAATATGAAAATAGTTTTAAAAATGTTTCGGAGTAAATATTCGTTTTTCTTTGAACTTCATGTGTGAAAATATAATTTGGCTCACGTAACTTGAACAATTTAAATCATTTATACTCGAAAATTATTAAATGCAAGATTGAGTCAATAGATATTACGAACGATCATCTGTGAATATTCACAAACCGGAATGATGCGGAGAATCTTGAAATATCTACGACATTACTAATCACCAGAGGTCACCTGGAAAAATTAACTCAAAAAATTTTGTTCCCCAATACCTCCATACAATGTCTTCATTCAACCTCCTTTCTCTAATCGGTGCAAAGAATATTTATTTTGCATGAACACTTTATGCATTTCTAACGAAAACAAGTACTATAACATTAAACACTATGAAGACCGAAAGAATTGGAGAGTTTCAGTGTACTACGCACGACCTACTAAAATAATGAAGAAAATTTTCCCAGCTTAGTCACACGAAACGCGCCAAAAACTGGATCCTTTCGTAACCGCAGGTGCTTGCATCGATACACCCGGCAGCCGTTAGCGAAGTCCCGATGAAAAATCGCAGAACAATGGTCCCCGGCACGGAACGGAAGCCATCGGTTTTCCCGACCGTCGAATTTCGGCTTTCACGCAGCTGGGAAAGCGGAGGGTAGCGTGCGCGCTCGAGGTACACGTATACTCGCGCAATTTCCACCTGACGAAAGTAAATACTTGTTCGGAAGCGGGGCCAGGAAGGCGTTCGGTTGGCCGTCGATTCCCCCCTTCCGAACAATGGGGCACTTCCCGAGTGCCGTTCCACAGAGCTCTTTGCACGTTCGCGTTTCGTTCTGGCGAGTCCTGCTGGCCGCTAGCGGACAAGTGTCTGTTCCGGTGTCTGCGACCGGGATCCATGTCCCGGCTCTCTCTCGAATCTCCTGGAACCTCGTGAATCGTACACAAAATATTTGGTTGCTCGAAGGAGACCTGGGTTCTTGCAGGATCGCGTACAAAAAATCGAACGAGAACAGTTCCGAAGCTCCATGGTACCCCGACGTTCGATGCCGAGGGATCTAAAGTGGAAAGGCAGAAAGTGTACGGCGGTGTTTGATTCTCGTTGAAGGATGACTGAAGTGAATGTAGCCGGTTCCCGCGAATGGTGATGGTTTGAATGGAGATATAGTTTTGTTGGTGGTTTGCGGCGATTGAGGGAACCGCTCCGAGTGGCGAAGAAGTTTGGACCGTTGAGAGCGATAGGTTATTCGACGAACGCTGATTGTGGTAAGTAGCTGTTGCTGATATGAAATAACGCGGAAAGCCGAAGAATAATGGCGGAGAACGATGTGTCCGGTATTTTGTTATTTCACTTGTTTGTTTACTGTGCGAGTGCGGTAACGCTTTGTTGATTTCTTACACCCTTGGGGTGGAATCTCGCTTCGAAGATGTGTCTTTGCTTGCGCAACTAAAATCAAGCTGCGACGAGTATACTCGTCGAATGCGTACTAAATACGCTATCGATAAATTACTACCGATTTAAGCGAAAGAAGAGATTTTTTAACCTGTTCCTTCACATTTTGCACTCCAATGGCGACTCAGAGATGCCACTAAAAATTCGCGTACGCAAGGGTTGGCCAACTTCTTTTTATAGTCAACTTCTCTTTCTTTGTTTTGTCTATGGTATCGTCTTATGCATTCCATTGAGAACCTATATTACTCGCGAATAAGAATAAGGAGATCGGATGCTCGAAAAGAAAAAAATGTAGACCAATTTTAAATCAAAATTGTAATTGTGTTACACTGTGACAGGTTGTCTTAATCGCTTGTCTCGAAGTAGATGCTTCGAAGCTTATATTATTGCGTCCTCTGAAATTAATCTCAATCTTCGCGCAAAACTTATGAAATCTCTTTGACAATGAAGGACGAGACTTCTCTACGAGCATGGGAAGAATGATCGCTAAATGAACGACGCATCGTTGAATAAAATTTACTGTAAATATTAAATATTCGTGCTTTCCTAGAAGGGTGTAATTATTTCCCGTAGAACCTGATATGTTTGCCCGGGCCTAACAGCGCCGCGAGCAAGGAACCAAGTGTTGAAAAACCGAGTAACGAAGGAAACGAAGTGATTCATCTGATTCGTCCCTCGTCGAATCGGCGCGGCCGCGGCGCGCCGTGAATGCTGGCCAGGGGGAAGAACTTTACGCCGGCTGCCCATAGCAGTACGTTTCAGTTTACGGTCCCATGAATTCGAGGAGTACCGTGGCCCACATAGCCATCGTATCCGGCTCGCGTATCCCGTATAAATCATTTGGCCCTACTAGGAATCCTTGTTCCCCGGCTTATTTCCGCTTACTCTCGCGGGGCAGTTGCTTTTACCGCTTTGTTCCAGCCGATAGAAAACGTAATTGGCGACTTTAACAAGGATACGGTGATTACACCGCCGCTTCTCGCCACTAATCCTTAACCAATGCCTCATCATCGACGTGCCGACGCGACGCGCTGCTTCGACCGTTTCTGCAATTTATTATGAGATCGAGCGCGGACCGATCGAAAATATCCACGATTTATTATATCCCACCCGGGAAACTCCTTGAAGTAAACTAGATTAGAAAGTCCTCGGGTCCTTGTTTTCGAATCGTGGTGCAACGTCGTGTAATTAACCCATCAGATTGTTCATCGATCAATTATAGGGCCGTGGAAAAATAAAGAGAACCCTGGGTTCTCCGGAGATTCTCAGCGATTTCCCTATTGATCGTAAAACGAGAATTATGGTCTTGTCCTGTTCAATGCTTTGAGAAGATCGTTAATGAATAATCTCCATTTTCCTTGTTCGTGAAAACGCGTTTTCTTTCAGATTACATCATATATATCAAAGTCTTCGATACTAGGATCTCTTGTAACTTAAATAATCAATTATTTGCTCGAAACTTTAATTATTAGTACTTGATGTTGCCGATATGGCGGCATTCCACCTTACAGGTTTAAATTAGAAAAAGATCGTGCATTAAATTTCATAAAGAATTTATTGCGCGCTGCAGCAATTCAAGAAGCAGCTGGTGTAACGTGCGCCCTTCTTCCAGGTTAGAAAGTAAATTATTAAGGAAATTAAGAAGGGCGTATGTTGCGCCAGCTGTTTATTTTGCACCTTGACTGCCGACTCGACAACCTTTACGATACTGTCTAGTATTCTTTCAACTTTCACGCATTTTGTAGATCTCAATTAATACATTGAATTGTCTAGGTCGAGTCATAAATAACTTTTTCATCAGATTTTGATAGTTTGCTTTTTTATTTATTTTTTACTTTATTTATTTCGAACCCTTGTCTATTTAGTGAAAGTAAAAACTCGTTTATCCCGGTGACTCGTGGTGGGTAGATACGAACAACAGATCCTACCTAGCTGCATCAGAAGTTATTGATGACTCGACCTAATATATTAGCGCAAAAAATTCATTTTCAAAGCAAACAATTGTATATCTCGTTTCTGAAATACGTGGCTCAAGAGTAATCATTGCTTCGGTGAGAATGACAATGAAAAGGAAAACGGGAACGCGTCGGCCATGTATTGACTAGAAATTCATTTCAATTTATTTTAGAATAAACTTCTGAGATTAAACTAAATAGAATAAACTATAATTTATAATAAATTTAATAATAATAAATTTTAATATAATAATAATAAATTTTAATATAATAATAATACATTTTAATATAATAATAATAAATTTTAATATAATAAACTTAAATTTCTGATATAAACTATTTTAATAAACTAAAATGACTTCACTGAAATCAAATGTCAAAGTGACACGGTAGCATCCACTACGATTAATTTCAACTTTCTAGTTTCGACTCCGTTGATTAAATTGCTATAATTCTGCGGGAACATTTAAGCTTGACATCAAGTACTTAACGTGTACAATGATTCGTTCCAGTCGAGCGGTGTTTAGGAAACCTCCGAACAAGGAAAAAGAGAGACCGTTTTCTCAGAGGCCGAGTCCATCTTCGGCACGAAACGCACACTATCGTCGAACTATCCCTCTCGCCACCCCCACTTCCCGGATTCGGATGTCGTTCCACGTATCTAGGTTTCACGTAATAAAGTAGTTTCTTCGCATGCTTTCTAACCACGCGTTATGTTCACCGGTTGCAGACACGGACGCTCGTTTTTTTGGCCCGTCACTGGATCATCCGACATCGATCCAACAAATGTTAACGCTCGCTTTTGTTGTTCGCTGTTTGCTTGTTTGCCGACGACGCTTCGGGCAACTATCGCTTACCGATTGTTTCTCGTGTCAGTAGAACAGTAGAACCATTATTAGACTGCAAGGTTTCCAGGTACATGTGAAACTACGGGGAAAGAATACAATGGATGATACGTGGAAGCTTATACAGTCGCGTAGAAAAGTAAATTAACGATCGCTATTTCTGGAGAAATGAATATAATTAGGTTGTAAGTACATGCGAATGAAGCTGCAAACTTTTGGGAAAACATGGCACGGTGTAACGAGACCTTCGAAATTGGTGATGCTTACTGAGTAAGCCACGGCAGGCGATAGTATGTTTGGAGAAAAATGAGAGGGAGGGCGGAGAAAGGTGGCTACGTAAAGGTGACCTTAAAATGTGTCGATAGTGCGATCATGATTAGCGACATAATCTTCCTGGCACGTTACACTTTAAGTAAATATAATAAAGAAATTC
>CM052148.1:10092085-10297899 GCA_028455555.1 Augochlorella aurata | reverse complement strand
ATATATATATATATATATATATATATATATATATATATATATATATTGCAAACACAGTCTGATAAGAGACAACAGTAACTAGGTTTTGATAATCCAGTTAAGTCTAATCTTTATGGATTTATGATCATCAAGATTTGATAACATTTGTCTTTCCTGTTTATAATGAGTAATCTTCGAGTTGACTTCGATGTAATGTTTCTCTTCGATTGATTCGACATTTCCTTTTCGTTTTCTCCTTTTTCAAAAATTGTAATTTTGAAAATTTGAGTTCTGTATTCCCTGTCTTCAGTGACCATTGCGAGATTATGTACACTCGCTATATATTTTGTACCATGTAGCTAAATAAGCCCGTTAGGGTTTAATATGCTTGCAATGATTCGACACTTCGTGCGATACGATTTTATTAATCCTCATCCATCGCTCGTATCAATTCGACGCATTTTTCACTGATTCTACACTTCGTTCAATTCGCTACGAGCGACGCTAATGGTCTCATTAAGGTCAGATCAAAAGAGGAATTTGTGAAGCTAGCAGGTATTAACCCTTTGTACTTGGAGAATTTTCTCTGATCATCTATCAAAAACTATTTATTTTCGCAGTAGTAGAAAATGATAGAAAGAGCGTGCTAATACAGATTTTATGAAACAAAAATTGTTAATTCTGAAAGTACCATAATTATTGGTATTTTCATTGTGCCCCCGAAAGGGAACAACCGAGTGCAAAGGTTTGACCTCGTAATAATCTTTCTTTCCATGATTTTGTCATTAGAATTTATCATGTTATCAATATCATCTTACAATTTATCATATCTTACGATCTAATAAAGTTGGTAACACGAAGGACGGATGAGGGTTAAATAGCGAAGCAATGAAACGGCACGAATCTATGAGCACGACCTAACAATTACACGTTGAATTCCTAAATCGCAAGCTCTCGACGACAACTGCTAATCGAATCGTAATGTTTTTTCAATTATAGATGCATCGGTGGATGCTGGGACCGGTGAAGGATGTTCTTGGATCGCCATGAGACACAACGTTCTCAGGATCCTGCCAATTCTGTGCTGCACACTGCACTTATACAGTGGACAATGTGGGTCCTCCTCGATTTCTCACGCCACCTGTTCACCTCCTGCCCCTGCTTCCACCTTTTCGTCCCGTCTGTTCCGCGGTTTGCCCTGTTCCCTGTCTTCCCAGCCTGCTCCTACCTCAGCCGGTGGCAGCGACCAATTTGTTCGCGACCTTAATCGGTCCCCTTCTTCCGTTTCATCACACGGTTGATCGCGTGCGAACGGTTACGCACGGGGATCGCAGGTTGCAACGGAAACTAAGGCCCAAGACGACTACGAAAGTTCCGTTTCCCTTCGATGCCCGTCGCGGCATTCGTGGAGACAACGATCGAACGATTTGGAAAGTTGACGACGGTCTTGCGAAAATCGTGGCACGCTAGTCTCTCGCGAGTGTCCTTTTTTCCTAGGTCTTCTTCTTCTTCTTCTTCTTCCTCTTCTTTTTCTTCTTCTTTATTTTCGCTGCTTTCGAACGCTCCGGGGACGATGGAATTAGGTGATCCACTTCGCGAGCGGGTTAATAATTATAATTAACGTTTCTTGCACTGCACTGCGCGATTGCGAAAAAATTGAATGCTGCATGACAGGGAAGCATTTGCGAAGAGGTGGGTACAGGTGGTAAGAAAACACGTGTTTCGTAAGAACCTGGGCGCGATATCTGCGAAACATGATAGGAGAGAGGCGGGTTGAAGGAGACATTTTCGTTGGAGAATGGACGGCATTGTAAGCATTAAAATGGCATTCTAGTTCTAATTGGTGGAGTTAGGTGGATTATCTGATTAGGAAGAAACGCGGTAATAATCAGTTTTTCTGTATAATTATGCTGTTCTCTTTTTATTTTAAGTAATTGCATTCTGTTCTTTTCCGTAATGCTACGATGCTCGAAGTATTGCGATTAAATTGATGATATGTGTTGGTTATTTGTTTAATACTTAGAAATATTGTTTGTTTTTCACGTGGATCCTCTTTTTGATAAATAGTCTAAGTTAATTTATTTTTATAAAACTTCTATTGCGCAAATTCTAGAAGATCTGCCTTTTTTAAGGATGACATTTTCTCCGTAAGAATTTCACAGGGTGAACAGGGTGTTTTTAAACATTTCTTCCAATCCGTCCCGCGAGTTATTTATGTTCATTGCTAGTATGGGTTGTCACTAAATAATACAGGTATTTTCATGGCGACTGACGTCTAGATCAAGCGGTTCAAAACGATCTTCTTGGGTCTTCATCCGTAACAGATTGATTTCCCATCATAAAGTATATAGAATACTCTCTTTGCGACATACTTCTCCCCTTCCATCCTTTAATAATTTCATTCGGTTGAAAACAATGTACAAATATTTCAACACCGTTTCAGATAAATGCACAATATTCGCATTCCTCTTTTGTGATATTTTCAGGTACCGTATTCATAAACGGAAGTAACAGCAACAACTTTCAGTGTTCATATTTCCTGAATAATTATTCTGAATACTATCCAGTAGTTCCTGGTTTCTTTTAAAAATATATTAACGGGAACAAATATATTAGACAGGCTAGCCAAGTTAACCAAACTAAGAGTTACAATTGAGATTGTTCTGGGACTGAAGCACTAACAAAAGTATCTCCTAATTTATTGGCTTTTAATAGTTAAATTCTATATTCTAACGCCTGCTATCTTAGTAGCAGTGATAGCTACTTGTACGAGAAGGGATGAAGCACAATGGAATGGGTGGAATTACACTTTAGAAGTTTAAATTACTTAACGAAGAGTGAATGGAAGGGTAACTCTGATTAACGCTTAATTCATCGAGTTCCTGGTTTCCGTGTGCGCCGTTGAATAATTAATTAAAGAAATCCGCGGACACGGATTTTCCTCCGTGCGTGATTTCGTGTAATTCCACAATACTTTCTTTGCTAATCATAACTCTCGACAATTTCGTCAGGAACGTTGATCTGCTTCTTCACGCGATCGGTACCCCTCATTTCCATAACAGTCACCCGTTATCTCGTTATACAGGAAGCGCGTCAGTTGTTGAGATAGCGCATAAGTGAGCATTTTACTTGTAAATTTTACGTTATTTCTTATTCCATAGACAGGTTAATAGAGCTTGTAGCATAGCGGACAAATAATCCTAACGATGAATTTCGTCGTTCTTGCGATTGCAACATGTTTCTTTCTACGGCTGTCTTCCCTATTTCTAGGACAAATCTACAGTGGAGAATTTAGTTATTTATGCTAATACAGTTTAATTGTATCATCACTAAATACCTCCCAAATACAAATGTTTAAGAGAACTTTTCAAGTTACATTTCCAAAACTGAAAGTAAGGATTTGATTATTTATGCTAATACAGTTCAACTGTACCATCAGTAATTTATACCTCCCAAATATAAATGTTTAAGAGAACTTTTCAAGTTACATTTCCAAAACTGAAAGTAAGGATTTGGTTATTTATGCTAATACAGTTCAACTGTACCATCAGTAATTTATACCTCCCAAATATAAATGTTTAAGAGAACTTTTCAAATTGCATTTCCAAAACTGAAAGTAAAATACAGTGGAACCTCGATTGTCCGTGCTAACCAGAGTGACACGAATGTTCGAATAATAATAGTTACTCGGTGACAGATTTTCTTTTTATCGATTTAATCGTAGATCGTTTTGCATACAGATTGTGCTAATTGCATGTGCAACATATTTGGACGATAAAAAATTGTAATATTTATTGTTGTTTTCCTTGTCTCTACATTATGTTATTATTTTCTTTTAAATTATCTATTTTAAAGCACTGAGAATTAGCGATTATATTATTATCATTGTTAATGTTTTTATTTATCTATTTATTATATATTTATTTTGTATTGTTAGCCTACATCTGTATACTGAAGCTATTACTCTATTTGAATTGTTCTATTTATCTATTTATTTACATTAGCGCGCGCAGGAAGCGATATTATTGTATTTACCCCCGGGAAAGGTATGTGACCCCGGGGGAACATGACTTGAAAATAAATAATTAGTAATATTGGAGGACCGGATAATCGAGGTTCTACTATGCCAGAAAGATTCAACTACGAAATTATTACTTCATTTCTGTTGAATTAATGAATACTTGAATCGCGTTTAATTAGCACGTAATACAGTAATTTGTACTCTGTAACGCAGATTCTCAAAAGTATTTAGTATGACTGCAATTACAGTACATATATTCAATGCAGGCCCGTTCACACGGTGACTGACCACCGTTTCTCTTTCAAGTGCTGAAAAATGTGCTACCTGTTTCCTATGAAGAATCTCAATTTTATATATTTGACTATCAATTGGATAACAAAGTTACATTTGTTATAAGTAACGGTAAAACAATTTCCTCTATTATTTTTTCAATATTCATCAATCAGCCATTCGCCATCGGTCGTTTACAAAATGGAGATCGTGGCAAAAATGATCGCTGCGGCTCGAAAGTGGTCAGTGTCCGTTGGCTTCCGATCTTTTTCTGCAGCGCGATGTTACGTTAAAAATCCTTGGTCATTAAAGCGAACACCATCGTTCCCTCCTGGAAAAGTCTTCGAAGCGGCAAAAATATTGATTGTTCTGGCTCGAGAGCGGCCGGCGAGCGGGCCGTGTGCGTCGGCTCTTAATCAGATTATTCTCTGCGCTGCAGTGCTACGTTAGAACCCGCGTTCGTTAAAGCGAATATCATCGTTTTCTTGTGGAAAAGTCTTCGGATCGGGGAGGGAAAAAAGATTACGAAAGGCAACGCCGCGCCGGAACGTTGCATCGTCGACGGTGCGCCGTGAGTTGGCAGCAGGCGGAACTCCGCTCCAAGGGAGCGCGCACGTCTAACCCTCGTGCACAAGCTCCTGTTAAATGACGTCTACGTGTGCAGCCACTGGTCGACACACGTGGATCTACAGTGTTTCTGTGTGAATATCTAGCTTTTTATCTGTACGACGGATCGCGAATGTGGATGACCACTCCATCCGCCACTGGAATATAGGTTTCTACCAGGGCACTTGCTATTGCTCGGTTCTACGGCCACCTGAACTTCGCTATCCCAATATCCACTTAACCGAATTTCCTGCGTAACTTTATTATCAGTTATTTCTACGCTAAACGTTTAAAGAAACCGACCTTCTCCCACTTTCTCGCACTAGACGACGATTAAGTAGTTTATTGACAGTTAATGCAATCTATAGAATGGTATCGTTCCATATAAGAGTCATCGTTGTCCTCGGAGCTGTCTGCTAAACCGGTTTTTCAAACCCCGGAAACCCCAAAACCACATCCAGTTTCCTAACACGTATCGGGGGGACGTGATCGCGCGCATCTGCGGGAAGCTGAAAAAATACAAATCTGTGACAGTATCGTGCTAACCGAATCTTCTCCCCACTTCCGGCACCTGAAAGCTGGCCTCTAATAGCAACGTTTCGAGAAAACCGCTTCCGAGTTCTTTAAATTCGTATTTTGAACTTTTAGATTATTATTCTTAAAGAGCAATACGATTTCTTTTACACCTACGTTGATTACTTTCTTCGCCCTCAGTAATTTCCCCAACGAAACATAACGATTTTTGTTTCTCGTATGTTTCCAATCACTTTCATTTCTAAATTTACACGTTGTTTACAGTGCAAAAGGGTTAATAGGATTTTTAGTTATTCTGCTATACTAGTGGATCTTAAAAACCATTTCCTACATGATGATACGAAACAAAATTATTAGATTATATCATTGGGGGATGATTCGCTAGTTGACGATTGAAGTTGCAATTGCCATTGCATAATTAGTTAACAAGTTCTTAATTAAAAATTGTAGACTCAGGAAAATTATAAAGCTAACGTCAGGGTCTGGAGGCTTATCGTATTTGGTTTCTATAGTGATCCGTGACGCGCGATGTTTCCTGGAGAATGGTGCCACCGCCGCGCACCTCTTCGTCAACGAAGATCTACCGGTCGGTGACACCGTGGGTGTCCTCGGTGTGCTAGGAGATCCGTCGCCTCAAGGTGACATCGAACTCAGGCTCCAGGAGATAGACAGCCCCGTCGCGTTCGCGGCGTATTCGAAGAATCTGTCCCTGGTCAGACCCCTTGACAAAGAGGGCGTCGACGGACCTGCCAGCGTCTACGTGAATGTCATTTGCGAGAGGAAGCACACTTTGGATCCAGTAAGCTTTAATTTACCATTGCGCAATAATCATTTTTATTTAAAAATAAATAAAATATTATTATACGTAGATAAGCGTCGTAAAAAGTTATTATGTTGCGCCATGTTGCGTCGAAACCGTGATTTTAGAACATCATGTTACAGATAGGAGGCCCGAACGGAGACGCTTGCTTCGATGTTTATCTTTATTCTAATTGTTTGCTTCTTGTCAACAGGGATTCGTGATACCAGTTAATATTCGCGTGACCGACGCGAACGACAATGCTCCGCAATTTGTTAACGCGCCTTACGTACTGAATATCTCGGAGGTAAAACGCTTGTACTTATCCGAAATACTTGCGTGACAAATACATACTTATTTTTCCGATCTTCCTCGTTCCACTTTCAGGTCACTGTGGTTGGCACAAGGGTTCTGCAAGGGGTGCGAGCCGTGGACGCTGATCAGCCAGGACCTTTTTCTACTGTGCAATATGCTGTTTTACCCGGACTGCATTCAGTAATTCATATTGTTCATTACAATTACAGAAAAATCGTGTAAAATTTATTATACGCGCGACAAATACGCAAACTTGCACGAAAAATGTACAGGGCAGGCTGATAAAGTGTTACAAGCTATTCTTTTGAAAGACTGCTGTGATTAAAGCAATTATTACGATTCAAAGTATAAATAAATAAATATAGATATATATTTAATAATATATCCGAGACACGCGAATTATACAGAATAAAAGACATTTCTTCAGAATGCTTTAATTACAAAAACAATTTCTGTATCAGTTCCATGGCATTTTTTGTTTCTTATAAAAGCATGAATTTGTACAAAGAGACTGATCGTTACACAAAATGATCAACGATCGAACTGTTGTTCTCGATTGTAAATCATGTACGTCAGAACGTTTTTCCAGGACTACTTCGTATTCGTGAACGCGTTGGAAGGAACTCTGGTTCTTAGGAAGCCGCTGGATTACGAAAGTCTATCTAATTTCTCCGTCGACATCCGCGCACAGGTAATTAAAAAATACAACTGCAATTATTTTAAATTTCGTGCGTTTACACGAGAATTTGTTTGTACCATTAGGATCAAGGGAATCCACCGAAATCGTCCACCACAACACTCCACGTGAACGTAATCGATGCCGACGACCAGAATCCTGCCTTTCAAAGTGATCAGTATAAAATTATCATCCCTCGACAAGTAAAACTGGTATTGCTATAAGACGTTGTTGATATCATTTAATCTCAACTCTTCGAGTGCCATGTAGTTCGTAGAACTGGATTAACTACGCATTCAAACTTTGCCAATGCGTTTCGTGCGCTATTAAATATTGGTTCTAGCTAAAAAAAGCGATTAACGCTCTGGTTCGGTGACGGTAATAATATATTTAACAATCTAAAATACAATAAGTTCGTTGCCAAATCCTGTGCAATAGTATATGTATAATGTTTATCATTTAAAGTCTAGGAAGTACGTGGATGATCCACGTACAATATACAGGGTGTCTCAAGAATGTCTAACAATGTGGAAATGGGGGATTCCTGAGGTCATTTGAAGCAACTTTTTCCTTAGCGAAAATTTTCTCCAAGACATCCTTAACGAGTTATTAACGAAAAACAGTGACCAATGAGAGGCGAGCTCTTCTGACGCGCGATGGCCGAGCCAATTAGCGGAACTGGGCTTCCTCGGCTCGGCCGCCTCGCGCCAGAAGAGCTCATCTCTTATTGGTCAATGTTTTTCGTTAATAACTCATAAACAAAGCCGCGGTTTGCATTTTCGCTAAGGAAAAAGTTGCTTCAAATTATCTTAGGAACACCCTGTATATTAATTAAATAACTTAAGACAATTATTTTATTAGTTTACTATTTCGCGAATAAATGCGTTCGAGTCGTTGGTAGACGAGCCGAGAGAATTCTGTGTGTGCAACGCGTTAATTATTATTGCGCTGCCTAACATTTTTAACGAAGAAAGCGTTGTAAAGATCTGTGGCATTCGAACGGTTGAAGATTGCAAAGACTGATGAATTGTGTATGAATCGAATATATTTTTCAGAGGAGAGTTCTGGTAGTAGACCCTGCTCCGATAAGAGCTGTAGATCAAGATGTAGGAATCAAAGCACCGGTAAAATACACGATCCAAGGCGGAATATTGCCGTTCCTCACATTAAATCCTGATACTGCCGAAGTTGCCATCACGCGACTACTACACGAGCATGAACTGCTCTCGCCGGCAACGATCGTTGTCAAGGTAAATAGTGAACTCCATTATTGTACTTGATTAAACTGTTTCACGGACAGTCTTGGCACCGTTAACACTAGGACTGATCAGCGATTGACCCCAAAAACTTATATAACATTCGAGCAATTTATACAATAAAACGGACACCAATAACTTAAGATTCATTATCTGAATTTTGTTGTTTGTTGACAAACAAAAGTTGACGCTTTATCAAAGAAAAACCAATACTGTAGTAATATCTAGTATTCAGTTTGATGCTACATGGCGTCATCCGTGGATAAGATAAATAATACCATCGTCCAACTAAATATCAACATATTTATTGACTCGACTGATGCTACTGATTAATAATAAAACCATGAAATCAGAAGGTGTCGCGTCTCCGGTGATTCTAACGCGTGGACAGTCGCTAAATCGGTATCGCTGCGACCAATCATTTATGTCTCGTACAATATTTTGGTTATTTCTGACAAATATATCTTTGATTTTTAATGCATCGGTTCTCGAAAGATATTATTTGAGTTCATTGCTCGGTGTGCTTTCTTCATTGGTAATCGAAATTGCTATTATTATTGACAGAATTAAGGTGAACGCTTAGCCGTGAATCGTAGATGTTTAGCAAGCGATGTATTTAGAATCGTGAGAATAAAAAGTGAATGACTGCAATTACAGGCGACGCAGGTAGACAATGCGGACAAATATGCGCTCTCGACGATAGTCGTCTCGCGGGAAAGCGATTGGAGCGTGGAACCCACCGCCGGTAAGCAATTAACAGTTACGTTTGATCGATTCCATTCCTAAAACAGCACTAATCAATCAAAACGACGCGAATTAGGCGGAAGATTGCCCATCAAGTTCATCAGACGGGATCATCACACGAGTATCCCCGAGAACACGCCACCCGGGAGCGTTTTACTAACGGCAGCAGTGAATAAAGTGGATTCCGTGAGTACGAAAAACAGAAATTGATGATCGTGCTAATGAACTTTCTTATACGTATACCTGCAAACGTGTCCGTTTCAGAATTTAAGGTTCTGGCTGGTCGGAGCGATCGAGGACCTAGAGAGATTCTCCATCACGAACTCCGGTGAGCTGATATTGAAAGGAACTTTGGACTATGAGAGAAGGATCCATCATAGCTTTCTGGTTCGCGTCACCGACGGCCATCATGTGAGTTTGTTAAACCTCGCGCACCCTTCGAATCGATTTGACCCTTGAAAGCGGAGCGGTCCTGTTAACACGTTTCGCGCCAACAATCGGCCACCAAAATGTTCACAAAATCAAAGCAATTTAATTAATTAAAGCGAAATTAGAAAGCTAAAATTGATCACAGGGGATGGCATTAGAACTCTTCCGCATCCGAAACAATCTAATCAAATTCAGTTTGTTCGGATATATTAAAATGAAAATGAATTTTCAAAATTGATTAAAAAACTAGCGTCACCCATATTTGAGTGACGCGGCGCTGAGCGCGTTAATTGTAACTCTTCGTGCTGATATAGAAATTCATTGAATATCAGCAGTTTATCGCACGCAACAGTTAAGAACAAGAACTGTGCCAGAATCGATTGGTAATTGTAACTTAATTAATAGAATAATTCTTCGGTATATGAACGACGAACTCGAATGGTACAGAAAGATTAGAAGAAAGTTTTATTTATAATTTATGCTCCGAGAATAACTTCATTGTAGCGACTCGTAGAAATTACAGGAATACGTTTATCAAAATTTTTTCGCGTTTTTTATTACAATATATGCATGTCGAACGCATTTGATTTCAGAACGACACGTCGCGGGTGAACGTTTCCGTCGAGGACGTGAACGAATGGGAACCCCGGTTTCGTCATCCCAGATACGAATTTCACGCTGCAACCTTGAAAGAGGGATCCATTGTCGGTGAGCTACTTTCTCTTGCACGGTTTCGTTCTATGAATTCATTAATACCCGGTCATGCGATCTTAATAATGATATCTTTAGGGAAACTGGAGGCCGCTGATGGTGACAGGGACGACAAAGTTAGCCTGTCTCTTCGAGGTCCCGATGCGAGGTATTGTTACGACAACACGAGTAGATTTGAATGCTGTATAAAGTAATGTACAAATACTGTTTATAAAATATTGAAACATTAAATATTCGCTTCATGTTCGTTAGGACCTTTTCACATCATTTAACAAATACTAGTAGCCTAGGTGTTGCGAACACTTTTCATCACTGCGTAAACGCTACTTAACATAAATCACTAAACATTCAATTGCATCAGGTCATTCGAGATTCGAGACAGTGGGGAGCTGATACTGAGATCAGCATCAACGATCAATGGCTCCCTGGCACGATTGGTAGCCGTCGCTTCCGATTCTGGTCGTCCTCCTAGGTATACAAAGGAAACAAAAATAAAAGAATTCCTAACATCTCCGATTACTTAATTTCATCTTGTTTCACGGAGTCACGTTTTATACTGTTATTGCAGGTCTAGTATGATCCCAGTGATCGTCCACATACCAAACACTGGGTCATTGCCAATCGCCGCGAGAGCTGCACCTGCGTGGTTGGGCAGTAGCGTCCTGCTAGTTGCAGTGTTCGGCGCTGTCTTGGGTCTCCTAGGAGTTATTATACTCGTTCTAATCTTGTACATATATAAACAGTAAGGGAAACAATGATCGTAATTAAGAGGTCTTCCCAATTAGACGGTTTATAAGAATCGTCCGCATTTTTGTTACAATTTTTGGAACATATCCCCAAAGTATTATACCTGAATGTGGTTTGGTCAGCATGCATAAGAATGTTAAAGAAACACTAGTCTTTTATATCTGTTTGCCATTCCGACCAATTACAATTTCAGAAAAAATGTGAACACCGTTTTGTAACTAGACTATCTAACATCTGAAAAGATTGATGTCATTTGGTTCGATTTGAAAATAGTAGTTTCGATTTATTCAAATACTTTCGTTTGAAATCCTAAGCAACCGTGTATGCACACAATTTTGATCTGTTACGATTCTTACAGTAAGAGGCCAAAGACTAGCGGGTCCGTGAGTTCCGTGGGCACCGGGTACCGAGAAAAATCACCTGTACCCTCTGCACTGAGTCCTACGCCTCAAGTGCTCGGTGCGAACATGCTCCAAGATACTTTGGACGTTCCGCGTAGAGGAAATCGTCACGACGTTGCGCACAGTATCGAAGAGAACGACGAAGAAGAAAATGCCAGAGGCGATCGCGAAGACGAGAATCGCGTTGGCCAAGAAACTCTCGAAGATAGCAACAATGACGAGATGAGGGAGATTAACAATGACAGCAACGACGTTGAGAATCCTGTTTTCGGTGCAAAGAACACCTACAGCGCTACTATTAAAAGTAAGTACCATGATCGAGAAAATAATAGCGGGATTTAGTGAATTTCGATACTTCCGAGAAACTGGTTACACCAGTTTCCGAAATTTTACAGGGCGAGGAAGGTACTATAATGAACATAATTTTTGTGATTATGATCATATTTTATTACACAGGACAATTATTATGCGAATGTAATAAAATAGAATGCAATCCAAATGCACTCTACAGTATAATAACTCTAAGGTACTCTACTCTACACTACATAAAATCAAACAAATAAAAAGAAACTAAAATAGCTGAAGTCCGTATGAAATGTTAATCACAAATTATTTCATTTAGTATTCTTTTTCGAGAAATATAATTTTCGAAAGCATAAAACGTTTACCGAATTGTTACATCATCTTGCAATCCGAGGTGATTTCACTGCGTCTTCATATTTCACGAGAAAACACTGAAAACGACTGCGCATCATATGGAATGAACGTGTTTTTCTCAAAACTATGTTCTCAGACCTTTCGACCTAAATCTTATAATCCTTCCAACCGTTCCACTGAAAATTTCTACACAATGTTCTCTACAAAATGATCCACAACGTAGTATAGTACTTGTTCGATATATTTATTATAATAAATGCTTAAATTTTAATTAATGTTTATGAACATGACCTCCGCAGTGAACGCGTCGAATTATGATTAGATACGGTATGACACGGTCTACTAGAACTTATTAATAGAGTCCCGACTTCTAATGATTACATTTGTACAATTTCAAAGGTTTATCGTCGGCCAGACAAGTACCTCTGTACGCAAGGCACAAAGTGGCACCAGCCCCGAATCCACCCGGTTTGTCCGCAACGTCGAACATCCCCAACATCGGCGGTCTCGTGCAAAACATGAACGACCTAAGCGCGAAGTCAAACTTGAACGCAGCTTCTCGCGAATCTTCCAATTACTCCGGAGAACCTCCAGACCCGTTGATGCCAGCCTGGCCCGCTTGCTCCGTCTCGCAGAGGGTTAAAAAACTGTCGTGGGACGATGACGATAGGGTAATTGGGACACTAAATAAATCATTTGAAATTCCACTGGTCGAGGATGCAACGTAATTGAGGGAAGCACTGTAACGATCTGAAAAGTAGATATATTTTTGGGAACTTGTTTCAGATCAGTATCAGAATATATTCATGATTTATTATTAGGCTGCAGACCTTTAAGCGAATTCCCATTTTCATATGTTGTTATGCGAAAATCAGAAATTTTATGTAAGTAGTTACAATGTAACGTGGTTTGTATTATTTTCAAATTTTACCCTTGCCATAAATTCATAAAATCCGCAGTCGATTTATTACAATTAATGCATATCTATTGTAGTTCTTAAACAAACATTTGCAGCCTTTAGACGTCTGTTTCCTGTATAAACATCCTAACTCGGTTGTTGCAACGCAACTGGTTTTTCGTAACCGGTACAATTATACTAAAATTTTGTTGTCATTATCATCATTATTATTACTGCTATTTTTAGTAGTATCGTATTATGGTACTTTGTTTGTAAATAAACGACAAACGGCATTAAATAGACCGAATTAAATTTATTATCAATGCGGTTGAAGAACATCGTTTTGAGAAAAACGCGTTCAGAATTTTATTGACTTCCAACTGATAACATTTTACTTGCTGGTTCATTATTGCAGAAATATTAATAAATAGCCTGTAACTGACACTTGAATGGCTCGCCCTTCTCTAATCGCAATCATTCCTTATTGTTTTTCCTTCTGCTGTTCTTAAAACATGTTTCTTCTCTTTTTAGATGCAAGAAGATCGATTTTTTCGACTGTTAGTATTTTCCCCCCTTCAATTATTTTCAAAATATCTCAACATAAACATTGAAAGTCCTGGATTCGAAATAGTAAATAACTTCCTCTTCGATTAGCCAATAAAGTTGACAATAATAAACCAATAAAGTCGCCTCCGGAATGAGGAATAGGGATGTCCGATTGTCAGGTCCAGATTACATTAAATAATTGTGCAGAGATCATATAAATTCAATGATTTTGACGAACATAATTACGTTCACGTGCCAATTACTTGACGCTTCGATATTAATTGATTTTTTCGTAGAGCAAATTCATTTCGAGGGTGTCTCGAGAGCGACGTAACTCGAATATTAATCCTGAGAAACTTTGATTTAACGCCTGATATAATTTTATTAACGAGTGCGCGATGAAAACAACGCGGTTATACCGACGCGTTTTGCGAAGCGAATTCCCCCTTAGAAAGTTTTCATCTTTCAGACGGTGGACAGCGTCGAGGTTGCGGCTGAAACGAGGTCCAGGAACAGCCAAGTGGGGAACGAGCGGCTCAATCTCACCGTGTATTTCTAATGAGCCTACGCGAAACGAAAGACTGAAGACCGAGATGGACGAATTCCCTCGTGCGAGGTCGCCGTGTCGTTGCCGGATGCGATATCAATTTCACCACGATGTACATACGCAGTGTATAGTTGACTACATATATTAGCTGAGAACGATTAATGTTGGCGCGCGTCGACTCGTCTCCGCTATAGTTGTTTCATTAAAGACATCCAAAGAAACACGTGTTGGCCCTTCATTCCGTATACACCGTCGCACTGGCTCTTTCTCCCTATTAGAACCATTGGCAACATTCCATTTTCTTGATCAATCGCCGAAATGCACCAAAAGCAATTTAGAGGAGGATGCAATTATAAAAAATTGTCGTACGTGTACTGTTGTCGAATCGGTAGATTTTCTTTGTTCTCTAAATCATGCACTATAAAACGTGTTAAAGGAACCAAAATTAAATGTTGACCAATAAAAATGACGATTCTTTTCGTACGTCAATAGTCGTCTTGCCCAATTGCATTAAAGTAAGATACCTAAACATGTAGGACAATTACATGTAAGTGCAAGACTTATGGCAATTATTTCTGTATAATCCAGGAAAAGTAAGAAAAATATTTATTCGCAATTGATAATATTTTTTTTACATACAACAGAAAATATCGAACGAAAATTCGAACTGAATGAAATCTGATCTCAAGCAAAATTGAACTCAAGCAGCGGTTCAGAAGAAAACAAACTTCCCTTATCCTTGGAATCTGATGAAGGTAAAGTTCCACTTTACGGAGAGGAGAAGCGTGTCAGTAGGCCGGTTCATTAAGAAATGCTGATTTCGCTGGTATTCGGATCTTTCGCTAATATTCTGGCGTGCCAAAATCCGTTTGTGAAACTAGTAACGACTTCGTTAGCACTGTTATGGTCTCAATGAAATTATCAGATGCTTTCATAATTATCCGCAAATAATAACAGCTTTCGCGCGACCTTTTTTTATTTTTAATTCTAAGTCTAACTTTTACTTTTAATTCTAAGCATTAACTATTACAATTATGAGTTACTATACACATCTACTTTAAATTGAAGGAAATTCTATTTATAGGATACACGATGTAAACATGCATGATTAATTCTGATTAATATTCGGATATCTTTTAAAACGCAATAACTTTTTCAGAACCGGACTAAATTACTTGAATGTTTTTTAGGTGATAGAGAGACCAATCTATTAAACCATAACTAGAATGTTTCTTTTTGATTTTGCTATTACTTGGAATAACCAAAAAATGAAAAACTCGCGTTTCTTTAACTTTTTAATCCGAACCTATAATGAAAATTTAAAAAACGTTCTGGTTATATTCTAACAGGCTGGTCCCTCTATCGTCTAAAAAAAAGTTCAAATCGTTTAGACCAGTTTAAAAAATCTAGCTTCGTTTTAAAAAGCGTCCAAAAATTAATCAGATTCACTGTATATTACTTTCACTTGTTCCGTTTGCTCCCCCATAAAATACGAACAAAAATATTGTTACAGAAAAGCTAAGAATACAGAATACAATGAAATTATACGCAACAATTTCAAATAACGACGTACGGAAAATAAATCTGACTTTCCTCCAGTGAAATGAAAAAAATCATTCATCTGATTCGCTATTTCCATTTTCGTTTAGGTGTAGATTTGCTGAAACTAAATGTGTTAGTTTTTGGTTCCAGTTGACGCTAAGCATGCCATCGCTGGTCGAATGAACCATTTCCAAACTGTTATTTTTGGATTATTGAAATGAAAAAATGCTTTTATAGAAAACTATTGTCTACACCTTCCTTTATTCTAGCATATATTACAATAAAAATTATTAGATTTAAATAAGAAATTTATTATTTATAAGAAAATTATTAGTCTAAAGAGACACGATCTTATCATTTTTGTGCAATGAGACAAACCGGACACTTTCAGTGCTCGGTACGTTTACTGTTAATGTAAATTTCTCGATTATTTGGAAAGTGCTCCTGTGTTAATTAGTCTGTTCACAATTCGATGTCGCGAGACTGTGCGAGAGGAACGAAACAGAAAACGAAGAAACGTGCTCGATGGAGCATCGCGAAAACGGTCGAACGAGAGGCAGACGAATCCGACGAAGAAAGTGACTCATTTTTCCGAGGAGGAGAGAAAGTGTCCAACAGTTCTGGCTGTGCACGCGTCCGAATTCCGGATCTCTCGATCGATAGTCGTGCGCGGCTCACGAACGGAAACGGATCGGTCAGCTGCGTCAGACCAAAGAAAACTGGAATGATAACAACCGTGGTAACGTGTCTGTTTCACGAGTATTATGTGAGTAAAGCGATCGATGGCTCGGTCGAATCCCTATAAGTATACTAGACCGCTTTAATCGAATAAATATCTTATAATCACGACTAAACTCCTGAAGATATTCGAGACTCTGGTTGCAAATACTTGTGTAATTGGAATGACGCGCGCATTCCTTCTGACTTTCTTCGAGAAAGTTAGAGATAGTTGCAACGCGTTTCGGATAAAAACTGTACCTTTTTCCCTGGCCAACCTGCTCCTGTCGATTATCGTATCCTTTTCCATTTTCAGGTTTACCATGAAGGATAAAGGACCTATGCGGCTGTGTGTTCTCGCTCTTTTGCTGTTGCGCGTCTGCGAGGGATTCTGTGGTAAGAAGAGACGAGAACAACTGTAATTTGATTAAAGTTAGATCTGTAACGGTGACTTCGGCAACTCCGGATTAATCTTCATCGTTTGCGATGTTTTATTAGATAGCCTGTCAAACGTTACAATCAGCGACTCACCGGGACCATGGTCCGGGATGCTTGAAGATTGGGTAGTCTCCGACTCGAGGACGTTAAGGACCTCCAAGGTGATGAAACTGGGCGACAATACCTTGATGATTTCTAGTAAAGTATCGACGCCGAACAAGCGAGAAGTTTCCGAGACTGATCTCTACCTTCTTGGTAAACATATTTGCTTAAGGGAGTATTATGGTTTTGAATATCGGTTTTCGAGCAAGACGTCCTTAAAGTTAAAAATTCGTGTGTTTCACGGTAATCGTTTTTCTGTAAAACGTAAGGAATAAACAAAAATTGTAGATTCGTATCTTTAGCCTGCGAGGCTCCGTTATAAATGTTTACTTAATGATGGAAAATTTATACTTGGCTAAACAATTTCTTTGAGAGCAACAGTGCTAAGAACTTCTCTTGAAACTAATTTTATCTTGCTTTGAGATAAAGATTGAACGCGTAATGCCCGTCGCATTGAACGTGTCATTACATTTGAATCGATTTATCGATGGATTAATCGGGATTTACTCTTTCAGGAGCGATAGAGAAGCTCGTATACAGAGTAGACTTCCTGGAGAACCGGTTGAGAAGAGCGGAAGAACTCCTGTATTATGTAATTTCCGGGAACATGAGTCAGAAGAGTGTGTATTCGCCACGTGCCTATCAGACTTCCGTCTCTTTTTTGCAAATCAATATTCAAACTACCGCTTTTCAGAACCGTGCCCTGCGAATTACACGAAAATCGGCCAGCATTGCTACCATTTCAGCAACCGCGAGTTCGACTGGAAATCATCGGCGAGTCTTTGCCGCGGAATGGGAGGTCATTTGCTGGAATTCGAGAAAGACGATGAAAAACGAGATGTATTTAGCAGCTTACAGATAAATTCAAAGTTGAAAGGTAAACACTTCTGGACGGGTGGGTTGAATCCTGGTCTCTTGTGGATTTGGGCGAACAGCGCGAAGCCTGTTTATCAGAATACGAAGCAAACCGTACCTGGCGACGGCAGGTGAGTGTTGTAATTATTTCTTTGCATATAAAAAGTTGCTTCAAATTGCTTCGGGAACCCCTCATTTTCCGATTGCGAGTGACTTTTGGACACCCTTTATATATGAGAGAGTTTTTATCTTTTACATATACATATATTTACTTTTCACGTTTACGAAGATGCCTGAAGCTATCTTACAATTCAACGTCCCGACTGTACTCGTATCATAGCGACGATTGCGGAGCAAGACACAGATACGCTTGCAAATTAAACACGGACGACGAATCGGCGAACAAAATCGAAAAAACCGCGAGGTCCCTAAGGGACAGGCAACCTTCGACTACGTAGCAAAGGAATGAATTATGAATGACGAATTTGCGAACAATATCGTAAAAACCGCGAGTTCGCTAAGGGACAGACATAGGACGTACATAGTGAAGGACTGAATTATATTGTTAGCGACCCAGTTTCATATTTATTACGTTAGTATTTATTGCCGGTTGAAAGTTACGTGTGGTAACGAACTGCATGCTTTATATTTTGAAAGTGTTTATTAAATCGTTTAATATACGCTGATTTAAATGGACAAAGTAATAACTTACAAATTTCGAAAGTACTCGAGAGTGATCACCACGAATCCTTGATTCATTTCCGACGATAGATGATAAATAAGTACAGTATAAATTGTAGATAAACATTTCATATAAATAACAACGCAATGACACTGGTATAAATATGTGTATAATTAATAAATAACAGTTTTTAAAAATACTTTGAAAATACTGAGAATAGGAAATATATGTAGAATAAGTTCGACTGGACTTTCACCAGCTCAGGAATGACCCACTTTGTGTACAAACTTCTGAACGCTTTCCTAGTTTTTCACTCGTGTGTTCGTCAAATCATACTGTAAACTTTGTACATTTGTAGTGTAGGAAAATATATTGGTCACATTTGTATTTTGATTTCTTCCCTCATCTATTCCTTAAGCTTAGAAAAAATAAGTACCCGTTCGACATAACATGTCTTTGCTGTTTTATCTAGTATTTTACCCGTGTGTCCGTAAAGCCGTACTGTGCTTTGTACATTTATAGTGTAGGAAAATATATCGATCACAATATATGTATTTTCAATCCTTACCACATCTATTTCTAAACCTTAGAAAAAAATAAGTACCCGTTCGACATAATATATCTTTGTAAATCACCATTTACCTCAAGCACCTACTATATAACCTGAATGCAGGTTCGCCTATTATTTCTGTAGGGATCACTGCGGCCCCTCGCTGTTTCCCCAAGATCCTACATTTCTATTTAGCATCTATTAGCAACCACGAACCTATTCTGAACCGCTGCACAGTGATCAATTTACACACTCACACACACGCACACAAATTCATATTTTTATTAACATACTTGTTCGTATAAATTCTGGTAACTTATACCGTTTTATAGTGCAGAAATTGCGTTCAAGTTCTGATGAATTGATTACTGTGCACCGATTCTTTGATTTATCTTGAAACTCGTTCTACGTTTCTACTAAGTTTTACGCTGTTATTCAGACGCTATCATCATGCTTCTGGAGGACGAAATCGAAGCCAGTTTCTTTGCGAGCTGATGGCTCATGATGAGGCTCCTTTCTTCAGTGTTCACCAGCGACAAGACTTTGTCGGCGACAGTAATCAAACCGCCGTTATTTATAATCAAACGTTTCGCAGCATCGATATTTTTCAGATTTACACCACGGCAACAGTCGTCGATTACTGCTATCGAATATCCCAATCGAAGGCCGTTCAGGCACGTTTCTTTCACGCAAACATCGTACGCCAAGCCGCAAACGAATAAATTCGTGGCACCGATTTCGCGTAGTCTCTGCTCCAACTTGCTGACGCCAGCGGAATCTGTCGCTGCAAATACTGAATAGGCATCCTTCTCCGGATCCGTACCCTTTTGCACCTGAAGGATCAATCGAGGCTTAATGAGACAATTTAAGTTCATCGAATAAGCATTCTAAGTGGAAGAAAACCATCACTAGCAGTCAGTATTTGTTTATTCAATATGCACCGTCAGGTACCGAGTCAAAAGTTTAAAGTAAAGTCTAATTTACCAGTATCTAGTTTAATATATTTTGGTCGCATATACACATAATTTATTATAGTTTTGTTATAAAAGCTCTTTTATTAAGTTATTAATGAGCAGTTATATCATTTCAATAAATCTTTTGTCAATAAACATTTCAATGAAATCATTGCTTGTGTTTACGTTCGATGTAGCAATAGCGTTCGAATAAAGGAAATTCTACCCTATTGATTTTCTTTCCTTATTCTACATACCTTTCTGGATCCAGGGACGATCACAAGGTCTTTGTGTAACTGTGCGCCCCAGGTGTTCATGACGCAGTGCTTAGGCCACAGTATCTGTTCCATACGAGGTTTCGAGAATATCACACTGTCGAATACCTTTGCATTTTCCTTCGATACCTATAACAATGGTGTTGACTGATTTCTGTACAAGCATTGGAGATAGCAGAACTATTACCAATATATGTATTAACACCTTATCGGAGTTACAAGCTTACCGTAGTAAAAGATAATAGAATAGAATACCGTAATAGAAGATAATATTCGATTTGACGCCGGATGGCGTCTTTTTTGACAGATAAAGCGAAGTTCTAAAGAAGTTGGATTGCGATTTTCAGAGATATCGGGCAGAGGATTTTGATCTCCTGAACTTTGTGCGAGAATATTTGAATATTTTACAGAATAGCATATACATACTGGTATTAGAAAATATCAGTGCTAGAAATATTAGGGAGTGGAGAAGGGTGAGGGGTTCGATCCGGCCTACCTGAAGCCTCGCGCCGTGATCCAATACTTTCGAATTCTGGCCTTTTATTAAAAATCGGGTATCATTGGATTCAGCTTTACAAGCTCTATCATTATACCGAATCTCATCAAAAAGTGAGCGTCAACCCCGGGACCTCCCCTTGTAAGTTCTAATTACAATCCTCTTACCAGAAGACCTTTATGAAAACTATCATTTTTCATAACTTTTGAAACCACCTTTCTAAAAATATATCAACGAATGCAACCGAGCAATAGTTGTCGAGCTACGCCGACATTTTCCGATTACGGTTACCCTCAATTTCCGGCGTCAATGTTTCATCGATAACTTACGGCCTACAGGCGTAGATTCATAACAAGGAACATCATACATTATACATTCACACTCGGGGCGTGAACACTTTCGTCTAGCGTCCTCCCCAGGGCCGACAGAGACCCTGCGTGGTTAGAACTCATTACAATAGATCGATCCTGACAGAAATAGGAGCGGAGCGTATTCGACAATAACACAACGTGTTATACTGAATGTTTTATCGTTAGGTGAAAGACGCGAACCGAATGTCTTTCTAAATTATGATAGAACAAAATTATTAATTATATACAGAGTGCTTCAAAATAAGTGTAGAACCCGGAAAGGTTTAATTTTTAAGGTGATTTGAAGTAACTTTTTCATTAACGAAAATGTTAGTTGCGGCTTTATTAACATTGAAATAATCTAACCCGCTAAAAAAGAGGATTTTATAAAAAAAAATTGAAAACACTGCCTGCGGTAGTATCTTATCAGGGAATTAATATAAAAATGATATATTTTCAATTTCTACGAAAAATCTGTATTTTTCAATTTAACGTGATTAGGCCAAATGATTGTAAGTCATGCTGCCTACGTTTCGAACACAATTTTACCTTGAAAATTCGATTTCAGTTATTAATCGTTAATATTGTAGGATGAACATGTTTTATTTCTTACGATGCTGAATATTTTTATAAAACTTACAAATTAAAGAATGTATGAAAAGATGTTGCGCATTTTTCTTTCCGTCTTAGCAGTATGAAGTCAAAGTTATAACCCCGTCGATAAGGTGTTAATTGAACTAAATATTAACTAACTATGACAGTGCCAACAATTTTCGATTCCGTTACGTACTTCCGATTCCGGATGAATTTCCCTCAAATGCAGATTCTCGTAGAAACTGATATGATTCTCTGGATGACAGTCCATTGAGTAAATAACGTCATGGAAAAATCCATGTTTTGTTAGACGATTTATTGGTTCCACAGCATCAAAGCCATCTTGATTGCCTTCGCAAGCACGGAGTGCTAACGTACCATCAATAAAATCATTTTGCATATCTACGATGAGCAGCACGTTCACCGGGTCGAGTGTAATTTGCAACCACTTATGAAATCTGCATTTGATAAACAACACACGCTTATGAAAATTACGTGTCACGTAATTTGCATGCAATTTTAATCAATTTATTTATGTATGTACATATTACTTTATCCAGCGATCTCAAAATATCCATGAAATCAAAGCAATTTATTTAATCACATGAAAATAGAAGCGTTAATATACAGGGTGTCCGCCTAAACCAGGCCATCTAAATGTCTCCGCCAATAGTAATGCTACAAGAAAGATTTAATATGAAATTTGGCTGGTATCGAAAAACGAATACGATTAAAATACATTCAGACGATCATGATTTTACCTTGAAACGATCCTCGACCCTAAACATAAAATCGAAACATAGCCAACGAGCGCCAACCTGCGAATATAAATAATGTTTACTATCACGCTCGAATAACTTTTGATTAAATAGGTTTGACCTAGAAGCGTCCTCTACGAACAACGTATGTGTGGAACTTTTTTGTCTATTGTTAAAGGCAAACGAGTTATTCAAGTGGCCTGTTTTAAATGCCTCACCCTGTGTACAATGTATGTATATGTATATGTATGGGTTAAGCGGCAGTATAATGTATGGGTTAAGCAGTAATGGAATACCGATTATGTATGCAGAAAAACGTCAACGATTTTAGAAAATCCGAGAAAAATTATTCCAATAGAAAAATACTCTTTCCATTCATTTATTAAAACGATTTTTATTAGTTATTGGCATCATATAAAGTATTAGTTGGCTAACTCTAACAGAAATGTACCGTCTTGTATGCACTGTGCAGTTTCTCGGATTTTAACACTTTGCCGGCCGCTCATTTCTCGCATCGCCTTTACGCTGCCGCCGGCCAACTATTGAGACCGAGAGAAGCGAATCCTAAAGTTAAGCTATAAAGTATGCGTTCTCTCGGCAGGAAAATTAATTGACGTCTAAATTGCATACCAGCTGTTAGCCAAAAAATTCTAAGCTCAAGAATATTAGTGCAGAGCACTTACAAGCATAGTGGAAACATCGACGCTGCGCTGAGCCGATGTCACGCGTACGTGACGCCGGCCGATAACCGTTGGCGAGAAAAAGTCACGCCAGCGTGACAGTGGCCGGCAAAGTGTTAAACTACGGAAGTAATACATAGTTTTTACTGTTCGAAAAACTGCCATTAACCGCCTTGTAGGTTCTCCAACACGAGGCTGTCGATATAGTTTATTTTTTAAACAAAATTGAGAGCAAACGGGATTGTGAGTAGTTGCAAAACGAAGAGAAATAGAGGAAATTAAAAGTGGAATGTATAAAATGTGATCCTGAAAAGACAGTCGTCCGGTCGGAAAAATGTTAGAAACTGATTGTTGGTATAGAAAGTTGCCAATTAAATAAGTAGCTTTAATAATTTAATCGTTCACCGTGCAGCGAAAAATACGTAGTTAATTCGAAAACTTTCAAAAGAATGGCCTCGGCACAAACAGATTCTTTCCAGCGTATTTGTTCTCGGATGCCATTCAAATTGTATACAAAACGTATAGCTAGACTTAATTTCTCATTACATGAGTCACCCGTGTTTAACGGTCGAACGACCGTTGCGTACGTTTCCGGTTGTTAAAAAAGACCACGGCTGAATACGCAAGATATCCGCATTGTATTTCAAAACATTGAATTTAGAGCGTGTACACTAACTCGTACTGCGCTTTTTTATTTAGCAACAGAGATCTTCGAATAGTTGGCAAATGTCGGTACAATATTTGCATAATATGTTTCAATAATTTTCAACATTCGAGTCAGATGTTAAATTAATGATGTGAAATAAAATACTGAATTAAATAAATAATTACGAATTAAGAGGAAAAAGGCATATTAAAAAATTACAGCGAAACGAAAAGAAAATAATGAAGTTTTAAAACAGTTTAATGAACTTTTCATAAGAAACATATATATGGAACATGTTAAGTCAACATTTTGTTGTATGTATTGAATTTTTTTGGAAAAATGTCGCACACGATTAAATAAGCTTATTATTCGTTTCACAAGAGCAATAGACGTGCTTATACGTACCAGATATGAGTAGAGCGATTGGTAACGCTCGTGTTTTGCTGATTCGCCGTGACTCGACCAAACGCATCAAAGCATATGGCGTGCAACGAGTTTTAAAAAGGAGTTTAGAACCTATTCCAGCGTTGGGGAGAGAATTTAACCTGCAGAAAACGAATGCTAGCTGCAAAGCGAGACTTCTCCTCGTCTAGACTTTAGCCTTAGTAGCTGCTCAAAAATCCACCTGCGCGAACAGTTTTTATAATGCTTTTTATGACGAAGTCACTTTTTTTAACTTACCCGCAAATTGAAAAATGGAACGTTATCAATTACGAACACATGACGCATATGAATTTCGTGATATGAAACAGCTCATTAAATGAGGAATATTAAAACTTGAATCATAAAATTCGAATAGTTAGAAGATTAAATGCAGATATTACTCAATTTTGAATATTCGTTTCCTGAAAAATTAGTTGATGCCACTTGTCAATGTCTTGCTAAAGTCAAGTCGTGAACGAAAATTACAGGGAAGGCTTGCTCTGCACCTAGCATTCTTTTTCTGTAGATGAATCATCCCCCCTCCTCCCCTACCAACACTGGGAAAGGTTCTCAACTTCCTTTTAAAACTCAATGCGCATCATACGTTTCCGGCAGCAAGACTGGTCCCAGCAACACTCGTCTTACGTTTGCAAATGTTTACGCTTACAAATAGGATCTTACGACTTACAAGAAAAGATCTCTAGGTCTGACGATGGCTTTTTGAAGGTATTCCTTACTGTGGTACAACTTGTAAAACTGAATCTAGTGATATTCGGTCTTGGGTACAGACGTCTTATGGTTTTTAAGATGTTTAATGTCGAAATTGTTAGTAAGAAAGCCTGAAAGATAAATAGCTTCGCAATGTTGCGATCAGGCATGCCACAGAAGTGCTCAGAAGTGGTGGAAGAATAGCAGAGAGGGAACATTAGGAATGGGAGTGAGTGAGGCTTCCCATAGATTTCTTTCCCTCGCTCCGCCACTTGTAAATATTTCTCTGATATACCCGTCACCCCCAGTGTACGGTGGGGTTAAATGAAGAAGTTATGCCAAAATCAAAGAACTTTTGGTAGGAATGAGATAAATAAATGCAACTTTTTTTACGTTATGGTCATACTATATTCTCTCTATTTTTCCCATATTCTACAACATTTCAGCTTTGACGGGAAAAAACTACGGTGTCGCACAATGCCGACATCCAACTTATCTTTCTGACTTTATTCCTTTCAACTTTAACATTAAATATCTCAAAAACTAAAAGTTGTCTGCACTCAAAACTGGCTATCATTAGATTTAGTTTTAAAAGTTTCACTACCGTGTGAAATCCCATAAAAACAACCGGCAGGGATCCTAACCGCCATCCAACCCTAACCATAACCCGGTTAACCAAGACAGGTTGAAGTAACCCACAGTAACTCACTTTTCGGATAAAAATTGTTCTAAATCGTCACGTGATGTAGATTGCAGATTCGTTTTTATTTATGTGGCATTGCAAACATTTATCTTTTCTATTGCTTTTAAATATTCATTAAAGGAACAATTGCCACATCTTTTTCTTTTTTATATATGTTTTTGTATCTTGGATCCAAAAAGATGGTAGCTAATAATGATTTTTTATTTGATAAAATTTTATGTTGTCTCTTATTTATTGCTTCCAATAAGACTCTTGCAAAATTATTGTCTTCGATTTTTACTTGCTTACAACTTGCATCTGCACCGTGTTTTCGACATGAAAGAAGCCCCAAAAGCATTCGTTCATTTGTTTCAACTTTCAATCAGTTATTAGCGTAAGGTTACAAATTGGAAATTGTGGAGGGAAACAGGCAATCATAAAAATGTGGGAACTAGGTAATTTGCCTATGGCCTTGATTTTTAACGCGCGTATTGTATTAATCATAGGCATGTATAAATGAAAACATGCATATTGATAAATTATTAATTCAAGATTAGAAAGTAGTAATCTTGGGTAACCAAGAGCGGGTTACACAAGATGATTTTGGAACCTAACCCTGTTGGGTTACGTTTAGGATCTCTGGCGCCAGATCTGGGGACCTCTCCTTGTTAGTAAAAATGTGAAATATCTCACGAAATATTGATTTCGTTAACGTGGTACCCTAATGGTTATTTACGTAGAATGACTCGAAAACTTGATATGAATAAACGAAAATATAATTCCATTAAGAAAAATGTGCATCAAAAATGAAACTGTTATATCAATCAACCTTTTTTTATCTACTGTCAAACTTAAGATAACCCATCCCAATTGTATGACTCACCCTGTATACATATACGGGGTGAGACATATAACTTGCACACCCCAAATAACTTTTAAATTACGCATTTAATTCAAAATTGTTTAATACAAAAGAAGTAGATTTTAAGGGATGGTAATGATGTCGTATTTACTTTTTTTATACATATTGCAGTTTTCAAAATTTTCAAGGTAGAAAATTCCGTTTTTTATATAAAAAGGTATATTTTTCTCGTCGTAGATCAATAGACTATTAAATCTTAAATAGAAATACATAAACATATGTAGATTCTAAACCTGGTTAACGAGATTTTAAAATAAATTGATCGGAGTATGTTATCCGCGTGGTATCGTCGGAGACATTGTTCACTGACTAAAATCTCGTTAACTATCAACTTTAGGATCCACCTAGGTTTATACTTTTCTTCCTGATATTTAATGTTCGTTCAATCTATAATGAAAAAATATGCCTTTCCATATGAAAAAAAAGAATGTTGATCTTGACATTTCGAAAACTTTTGTATTTCACAATTTTTAATTATACGCATGATTTAAAAGTTATTTAAGATATGCAAGTTATATGACTCACCCTCTATATACACATTGTACACATGTATACATACTTATAAATATCTGTACTCACATTTTCCACTCCTGTCCCTTCAAAATCCCGTCATGGTCATCATCGAAAAGGTCGAAAATATTCTTGATTCTATCATCATTTTGTTTGATTTCAGTCCGTGGAAAGAGTGTATTACAAATCAGGCGAAAATTTTCGTAATTTAGAGTGCTTTCCAGATTCGGCAAATCGAGATTAGCCAAAAACTTTCTTACGGGCTGAAGTCCTCTTATGCCAAAAAAGTCGGCGTCCAATTCGATATTATTTCCCTGCATGTTTATGCTGAACGAAATTGAGCAACGTCTCGTGACAACAATTTCACTGGATAAATTCTAATTTTCTAGTACCACAACTGTCTTTCATTCAAAATATTTATGAAATACTCGATAATTTGGCCTCCACCGACGTACAATTCACTGACAATCACTCCGCTGTCGAAGCAACCATACTTTATGAGCCGATCCTGGTTTGGTCGATCCTAAGCACTGTGTGATACTCTTGCGCAGTGCATAGTCACAGTCATTCACGTACAGTAGGCTTGGAAATACGTACAACTTATATGTAGTAACTTGACCGTGACAGAGACAGAACATTTTCGGAAACTGATCTGAAATGTGCTGCAGAATGTCATCATCCAATCCTATTTGTGAGATCTCTCCCCCACCATTCTGCAGCGCATTTCAGACCAGTCTCAGCAAATGCTCTATCTGTGTTGCTCGCGGGCAAGTTAATTCCGAGAACTGACGTACAGGAATACCGTAGGTTTCGCACGATTTTTCTACCTCCCTTAACTTTTACAAGTATAACCACCATTTCACTGCAGATTCAATCTGCACTGAAACCTGCTTAGTATTGAATCGGCAGTCAATCGGAGCAAAGCAATTTCTACTCCTATTTTCGCTAGTGAAGCACGCTGCGGCCGGAGAATCTTGCAATACTTGAGGTATTACTGTATATATGCAGATACAGCAGTCCTTCCTCCTTGTTCCTCCTAGTGAACCATTTCTTGCTCTTCGAAATATATTAGTGCTTGCTTCTCGCTATACAGTAATGCCTCACCATAGTACCCCCATACGGGCCCAAAAACGCTCAGTAATATAGGTGCAGGTACAGAAACTGCACTTCTCTGATTGGCTGATGATTCACTGCTGAGACAGAATCCACTGTAGATTGGATGCGCATTAAAATGGTGGGGTTAGAAATACGTATCTACTTACTCGAAAAAACCATTCTATCTACTGATTCGAACAAATTATTCGATAAGACATTCTACAATTATTCGAATAATAAAGTAAACAATTATTGACTGTTTTTGTTTTTGCGTAATTTCATGGGGACATATTTATACAAAACATTTAAAATCAGTTCAATTGGCATACAGTGCTCGAAATAATTTTCCTCATGAAATCAACATTTAATATGCAGTTTGTTTGATCTATATGGTATCCAACCATTCATCCATCTTTTTATCCGATCCTCGACACATGCTAGACCTTTTGGACTAGTGGCAGTTAATGAGTGTTCTTTTCTCAGGTCGTAATCGACCCTATACTGAAAAATTTCTGGTCGCCCCGCATGGGTTTACTAGGAGAAAGCGCGACTGTATATGTTTATTGATTAATCGTTACACGTATTCTCATTCTACGAAATTTTTCCCGAACAAACATTTTGCGCCAAGCAACTAGTTATACAAGATTATAAAACTCTCATTAAATGCAATATTACTAATATAAGTTTAATTATGCAAACTATCTGGCATCCCTAATTTTATCAATAATAACGATAACAGAAATAATACTCTCACTTCCCACGTTTTATCTTCTAACAAATATTATTATTACGATTATTAATACGTACTAAAATTATTAATACATACTAAAATAATTAATCATTAATATTATTCCAAATATATTTATTACCAAAAAATTCATTTTTAATAGCATTTCATCTGTTTTGTGTATCTGTAGATCTACATGAATAAAAGTTTAATTACTTAATTAATAAATTAAGTTAATAATAAATTAATGTAAATCTGATACTTAATTGATACTTAAATTGCACAAGCTAATAAAATATATATCATCTCGTCGACGCGAGTATTATTATTCATAAAATGAATACTTAATTTGTAGATGGAAAAGTTAATTATTTTAAACAAACATATAACATGACATTATAAGTACACATCATAATGTCGAAGTCACTATCATTTGTTACACAATTCATTTTGGATTAGATAAACTGCGATGTAGAGCTTCCCTTTTTTCCTTGATTTCGGATGCCATTTTATTGATGAAGGGATGTCTGATTTTTCCATTGGTTGCAACGAAAAACTCCTCCAAAACACCAGGAACATTATCCCTCTTCTCATACTCATATGCTTGCATTATTAAATCTAGCCTGTCCAAATCCTTCACATATTTTGCTTCTGGCGATTCTTGTTTTTCATATTCCTATATAAACACCAATTATGTTAACATAAGAGTGGTTCAAAATACATAGATACTTTTTAACACAGTACACTAGGATTTATTCAGATTTGTGACTTTAAATAAAAAATTTTATGAAATATATGTGAACTACATTATGAAATGAAAACTACTTTAAAAATAAGTAATACAGCCAAGAATCATAAAAAGAGAGAATACTAAAATAAACTGCAGTTTTTATGAAACATGGTAGTTCCCAAAGTGAGTAATTCACACATTTTAATCAAAATTAAAAATTATAACTTTGTTATAATAGTTTTGATATATTTAATACTTGTTATTTAGATCTTCATACTGAGTAACTTAATAATACTTTATGTCACATTATGTACTGCTGGAACCTTAAATATCATAGTAAAATAATTAAATCTTTAACCAGATCTTACTCTAAACATTTCCAATATCATTGGTCCTTTATCACCTAAGAGTTTACAAATTGTTTCCATAGCTTCATCTTCTCGTCTATGTTTTTCATCTGGATCAACACCACAATGAGGCGTTATATCTCCTACAATGCACTCTGCTAAATCATGGATTAAAGCCATTTGCATGATTCTATAGACACAAAAAAGATTTGTAAGATTAGTAGAACATAACAATAGACCAATATCACAACTAACATAATAATATTATTTCATACTTGATTTTGTCTAACTGTTCATTATTATCCACTAGAAATGATAACATGGCCATTCGATACATGTGCCCTGCAATTGTCTCCGGATCTGAGACATTTCTAATGACCCATCCTGTCCTTTTCATATGCTGAAGTCATAGACATTTACATTACACAAACTTTTGTATACCATATAAGTAATAAAATATATAAGTAGCTTACGATTAAGTTTCTTACTTATTAAATTTCTAAATGTCATGTTAAAAAATCTTATAATTTTTATATTCCGTTTTGACAGTGACATGTTCAACATTAAAATGGATCAGGCAATTAAAATTTATCTTGTTTTCAAATTGAACAGCACTTTCATTATGAATCAATAAATAAGGTCATATTTACTTTTCTTGACATTCCAATCAATTACAATTTTCCAAATTTTTTTTTAGATACTATCTAGTAAACTAGTTTCTCTAACATCTTAACGAAATTAAAATCGTTTGATTCAATTTTTAAAAAATTATTCCATTTAAAAAGTGAGAGAATACTTTTTAGATTTCATCCAACTTTCTAAAATACTTTACATCCTACACTTTGTTGTATGTTACGAACACATCAAATAATTAATAACAAATATAATGTATGTGATGTAGTCAGGATAACATTATCAACAACAAAAAATCAGTCCAATGATACCTGATAAGCATGTCAAAAATGAGCACTACTATACATATGTTGTCTGCACACGTTTATTGAATCTCTGAGTTTATATTTGTCACAGTACTGCCTCGTGACATCTCTCACCTTCAGTCGTCCAACTAATTCCATAAATTCTTGTAAATTCTGGAGGTCCATGTTAAACAATGGATAATTTGCTTTCCTTCACTGAGATAACTAATAAAAATGAACATACAATTGAATGTCTGTGATTGCTTGATTTTGCTACGTTGTTTCAGTTGCGCGCACAATACCCAAATTACAATGCAAACTCTACGTCAAAATATCAACGAAATTTAACAATCTCAATTGCTCTACATGTACATCTGTATACGAATCATTTGTTACTGAATCATTTGTCTGATAGAACATGATACATAAGTAGGCTGAGAGAGAAAACATCAAAACTCAACTCTCTAGCTTTAGCAAAACGAGCTTCCCCCACTTTGATTTCGTTGTCAAAGAAATGGTGGGAATTTGAATTGCGTGAAGGACCCCACCAAACCCACCCGTGGATAACACGCATGGATACACGGAAGTAAAGTTATGTAACTATGCATACGACGTACTTAAAATCCACACATGCATATCTAGATTCGTGAAAACGTAGATGGCGCTTTTAGTTTCGTGCAATTTTGTATATACAAACTCTTGATATGTCAATAATAACTTATTAATTGTGATAACTAAGCCTTGAAAACAATAATATAGATTCAACTCTATTAATAATTACTATAGTAATTGATCTAAACTGTTGGTTTCGGAATTATCGAAAACATCACACAGATTGTAATTACAACCATTCAATTTAAATATTGTGGAAGAAAACTCACTAAATAAACGCTAATAAATAAAAATACATTTTGTATAAGAAGCATGAAATGACCAAAATTGTTTGATAGTATTGATATTAAAATGAGTAAAGAAACACCTAATTTGAATTAAGAGAACTTTTTACTGATATAATACTAATTCTATTTTTATTTGTGGTTGCAAGCAGATGTATTTAACAAGGATCCTGAAAAACCTATATAGTTTATTGTAATTATAGCAGTAAAATATAACCGCGCCTTGGTATTTGCTAATTTTAACCAGCTCTTGATAGTTCCGTTTAACACGACTTACGTATATGATTTATAATTGCCGCGTCTGTTTTTCCGAATATGACTTCTTCGTACTCAGTAAGTACATATTAGCACAAAGCATATTTTCTTTTATAAAACAGACTATACTCTTAATTTTGGTTTAAAAAAGTGGAATCAAAATTTCTACAACAGATTTTGTTTTCGTTTCTTTTATTTTACAAAAAGTATTTACGGTTTTTTTCTTTTATTCCCTTTCAATAGCGATGGAAATATCAATAGACAATCTTTTCATTTTAATAAATGGCAGTATTATACATTGTGTATTCAACAATCCGTACATTAAATATATATGTATGTATAAAATTATTTTAAGCAAGTTACCGCAGTATCTAATGTATGCATTGGATATATAGTCATATGCATGCATATGTATACATACGTGTATATATATGTACATGCATATACACATATTTAAATCTTCATAGAAATTACGTACAAGAACCGTTGCCTCCTGGTGGAGAATTTGAGAAGTTTGTTACGATTTCGTACACTTGTAAATTCGCCCATAACCACGAAAGGGGCTGATAATTGTAAACCAGCACATCATTCAGTCAGCTGACCTGTCTTGTGATAGCAGTGGATAGCAGCCAGGCTCGTCTCTGAAGCTTGACTTGCTGTTGTAGAGTGGACTTACTTCGATACATTGCACGTCTCGTAAGTCTTTATTGTCACTTATCTTGTTCACTGTTCGTTACCTTGATTTACTATACAGTAGAAAGTATCGAAACAATTTCATTCTGTATAGAGTGTGCCAAAGATTTTCTACAAAAAGACTGGCGCGCACAAGTATCGATCGTTCCAGTTTGAATGCGCCATCGTTTCTCGATCAGCGGTAGAATTTATACATTTCGCTTAGCCCTAAATCATGTGTATCGCATTTTTAAGGGAACCTTGCAATGAGCGAATTAAATCTTTCCGCGTGGACGATCGGTGGTCAAATATCTCGTTCGGAATCGACGTTCTGTTAGGACAGCAGACGTCTCGCGGGCTTAAAGAGGGCTACGCCTACTTTTTAAATGAACTGCTCACGTGAATTTAACGATGAATGGATGCGCTAGCTGACACCGAAACTATCGTCGATTTTAAACACATTTTACCTCACGGTACTCGTTAAAATACTTAACTCGGATAAAGTGTCCACGATCATCGTCTTTTTTATCAATGTTACCTTATATTTTTTCATGTTTCAAGGTATTTGATTCGTTTTGATTAGATGTCAGATTAAAGTGGTATAAAATTGATCAAATATCATGAACTCCCATATAGTTTCTTAAATTATGTTACTGAAACTAATATTTTTGTGAAAATATAATACTGACGATTAATAATACTGACTTTGTATTGAGCCATGTACTAATGGAGTAATTACATTATCCTTTAATGATGGTTTAGTTTTTTCATAGTTTGGACTTACCTACCCTAAAATACCTTTGAATACGATTAATTGATATACTTTGACTATCCCTTTCAATAATTTGGAACTGTCTAAATGTTTATTTTATTTGTGTTAAATATTTTATATATATATATATATATATATATATATATATATATATATATATATATATATATCTTGTAAAAACTATATGCTTTTTTTATATTTACATTATCTAATTTGCTTGTATTGTATAATGTAAATTACTTCCAGTTGTTGAATAGTTTTGATCCAACAACGATTCACAATGACGAGTCAAGGGTTGCCAAAAATTAGCAGGGAAAGTAAGGAGAGTAAATTTGGCTATGTATATGCAGTGTCTGGCCCTGGTTAGTACATAAAATAATTGAATGAATTCGTGATTTCTATCTTTCGATGGTATTTATTATTTTAATTGCTTGTAGTCGTTACTGCTGAGAAAATGTCAGGATCAGCTATGTATGAACTGGTCAGAGTGGGATATTATGAATTAGTGGGAGAAATTATTCGTTTGGAAGGTGATATGGCCACCATTCAGGTATTGCACATTCTTCATAAATATAGACGAAATGAAACTATATTCTGTTATCCAGTTTTATTATATTATACGACGATGCTTTGCTAGGTATATGAAGAAACTAGTGGTGTGACAGTTGGCGATCCTGTGCTACGTACGGGTAAACCATTGTCAGTGGAATTAGGTCCTGGTATTCTTGGCAGCATTTTTGATGGAATTCAACGTCCACTGAAGGATATCAATGAACTTAGCGATTCTATTTACATCCCAAAGGGTGTCAATGTGCCATGCTTGTCGAGAACTGCAAGTTGGGAATTCAACCCATTAAATATAAAGACTGGAAGCCATATCACAGGAGGAGATCTATTTGGTGTGGTTTATGAGAATACATTAGTAAAGCATAGAATGATTTTACCACCAAGAAGTAAGGGAACAGTGACATACATTGCTCCTGCTGGAAACTACACAGTTAATGTAAGCTATGTTTTTCTGTAATATTATCCAACAATTTACATTTAATATAATTCTACATAGTACAGCTGAATTGATGTCTTTCTAGGATATTGTGTTGGAAGCAGAATTTGATGGAGAAACGAACAAATATAGCATGCTTCAGGTACTTATTCCTATTAAACCATAAATATGGAGATCATTTAAATAAATTTAATTTATTGGTTTACACATTTGCATATAGGTTTGGCCAGTACGTCAACCTCGTCCTGTCACTGAAAAATTGCCAGCTAACCATCCTTTACTTACTGGCCAAAGAGTCTTGGACTCTCTCTTTCCGTAAGAATTTAGCTTGTCACTTTTATATATATTTCACAATTAACGGATTCACCGGAAATATCTCTTATAATTGTAGATGTGTCCAAGGTGGAACCACGGCAATCCCAGGTGCATTTGGTTGCGGTAAAACTGTAATCTCTCAAGCTTTGTCCAAGTATTCCAATTCCGATGTTATTATTTACGTTGGTTGCGGAGAACGTGGTAACGAAATGTCTGAGGTACTTCGCGACTTCCCTGAACTAACTGTAGAAATTGATGGTGTCACTGAGTCCATCATGAAGCGTACAGCTTTGGTCGCTAATACCTCGAACATGCCTGTAGCTGCTCGTGAAGCATCTATCTACACCGGTATGTACACAGCCACTAATAAAAAAATGCATTTCTATAAAATGTTATTTGAAACACGTTTCCCATGCTACATAACATTTTTTCATTTTTAGGCATCACTCTATCAGAGTACTTTAGAGATATGGGTTACAACGTTTCGATGATGGCGGATTCAACATCTCGTTGGGCTGAAGCACTTCGTGAAATTTCCGGTCGATTAGCTGAAATGCCTGCAGATTCCGGCTATCCAGCTTACCTTGGGGCACGTCTAGCTAGTTTCTATGAACGAGCAGGAAGGTAAACATAATTTTAAAAGAGTCAGCTTTGTAATTTATTCATATTATTAATGTTAAGCATATACTTTTTAGAGTGAATTGCTTAGGCAATCCTGATCGTGAAGGTTCGGTCAGTATAGTAGGTGCTGTATCACCACCTGGTGGTGACTTCTCTGATCCTGTTACTAGTGCAACTCTTGGTATCGTACAGGTACTACTATAATGTTTCTCTATATTATTATTTTTTAAATGTGCAACACTAATATACGTAGATTTAAGCACTATATGTTTTTGGTAATTGCGAGTTTAGAACTATTTCATTTATTCATTTCTTTAGGTGTTTTGGGGTCTTGATAAAAAGCTTGCTCAACGCAAACACTTTCCATCTATTAACTGGCTCATATCGTACAGTAAGTACTTAAGAGCTTTAGATGATTTCTATGACAAGAACTTCCCAGAATTCGTTCCACTTCGAACGAAAGTAAAGGAGATTTTGCAAGAAGAAGAGGATCTGTCTGAGATTGTACAGCTAGTTGGTAAAGCATCTCTCGCGGAGACAGACAAAATTACACTCGAGGTTGCAAAACTTCTAAAAGACGATTTTCTGCAACAAAATAGGTATTACACTTGTTTCTCAACCACTCAAACTTTTAAATATAATTGCTGATATTGATGACGTATACTTTTTTACAGTTACTCGCCATATGATCGTTTCTGCCCATTTTATAAAACTGTGGGAATGTTACGAAACATGATTGCATTCTACGATATGGCGAGGCATGCAGTGGAATCTACAGCGCAATCAGACAATAAAATAACATGGAATGTTATTAGGGATAGTATGGGAAACATTCTGTATCAGTTGACTTCCATGAAATTCAAGGTATATATTATTTAAAAATATAAAAACAAATTAATATAAATTCGAGTAATTAAATGTTATGTATCCCTTTCTATTTTTTAGGATCCTGTTAAAGATGGCGAAGCAAAGATTAGAGCTGACTTTGATCAGTTACACGAAGATATCCAACAAGCGTTTAGAAATCTAGAAGATTAATTATCAGATGCAAGCATACAAACATAATTTCTCCACGTGAACATTCAGGAATCTTGTGCTGGTCATTTAAGGATGTCCTGGATCTGCTGGAGAAAAAAATATATAAAAAACAGGCATTCATAATTCACGTATCGCACACTAAGTTGTTATGATAGTTTCAATATTTACGACAGAAAAAAGTTGTATATAAAAATTACAAATATAAAATCTACTATAACCATATGTGTACTAACTAACATTTAACGTGAAATCATACGTGATAGTTGTTGCAATAATGTGTAGGACGTCCTTAAATGTGTTTACAGCTCATGAAAATTAAATTATTGTAATGAATTATTTCTGAACAGTGAAATGGAAATTCCAGTTACATAGTAGACTGCGAATACTTATGCAAATTCATATATTTTTCGATTAATTTACAAAAACGAAAATGATAAAGAAATAATTTTCTTTTTATAAAAATTTTGTTAAATTAAAATAAAATTATTAAATTATATTAATGTTATAATGTAAATGCATAAAAATCGCAGTCTAATAATTTGTATTAAAATGTGAGAAAAGATAAGTTGACCAGAAGAATAATAGAACTTTCGGTAAAATTTTATTTGGCGTTAATGAGGACTAACTTATGAAAAGCATGAGGAGCAGAGAAACTTTTGTATGTATGTAAAATGAGACTAAAAGAGTACGGTAAGAAGCTATCCATTCATGCGTACGCGAAAGTATATAAAACGTTAACGATGTGCTTAAATATTTTTGTTGTTGCATAGGATGATGGCAGCTTTTTACAAAGAATGTAATTTCAATTAAAGAGTATTAAATATTGTATTATAAATAGCGTATTATGTAAACATATTCAGCGAAGAATACAGACGTTACATAAAAGTAGATATTATTTTAAACGTTTAAACGTTGCAATCATGGTCTGAAAGTTTAAGAAATGTGTCAAAATGTTAAACTGTAAAGGTGCAGGATCTTTTATCGTTAAAGAAAAGAAAGTATAAAGAAAGATGCATCGCGAACAGTGTTCCAGTAACTTCGACATTTCCATTGTAACATATGTAAAAACAAATAAAGACTATGTATTAAAAATTACAACAAAAGACAATTTTTCTTCAATATCATAGAGGGATGAAGTAAAAAAATAACAACGAACTTTGTTAAATTTCATTTTAATAATAATATTATTATATAACAATAACCTCGCGATATATACACCAACGATATATTACAAACCTGTGTTTACTTTTGAAGTATTCCTACGCCATTATTTTGTGGCATTCAGATTTTCAGATTGAAAAAAATATGTTTATTGCTATATGCGTACGTATATGCATATGTACACATACGTGTATATATACATATTTAACTATACATACACATCCATAGGTGTATAATTAATCTATGTTACATTCTCAGTCCCTAATTCTTTTCATGAAATGCCTACTCTAAACTCGTGAAAATAGTATTAAAAATAAAAAATATTTAATGTTCTTAATAATTTTTCAGTCGATCTGTATTGTAATTTTATCGTCAATGTTCCAATAAAACTTATATTCGTTTGTTCATTTTGTTTTTAAAAATTAGCTCTGTGTAGTTAAAATCGCATAAACCAAACACTTCAACTCAATGCTCAACATTCACAGCCTTGGCTCGTTCACGTATACGAGGCAATTCAATCCAATGTATTATATGCATGTGTACATACATACAGAAACAAGATCGTTTCAACACGTTAATAGCGGCAGTCCCCTAGGACTGATAGTGAACTTTTACACTGGGACATTTACTTTTTAACCTTGATACTGTCAGTTTCATGCACCGATGCCATCCAAACGAAAAGTTCGTTGTCAGTTCCTGCAAACTGACGCTAGCCAAACGGAAAGTTCGCTGCCAGTCCTAGGAGACTGACGCCGCGCTCGACGTGTTGAATAGATCCTACCAAGAATAGTCATAACTCCCAATATTACTGTCATTATCTTATAACGAACAATTGCACTGGAGATATATCAATTCGAAATATCCAATATTTAATTCCATCATTATGCTTCTTGTAAATCATGTTCAATTTCATGAAAAAAATTTTTTGTTTAAACTGAAGTATCCTTTAAAGTAAAGGAAAGTATGTACATCTTGATATAGTCGTAAATGCAGTTACGACTACATCATTATTAGGACCATTTTATGCAGGGTGTAACAAAATTATGGGAACAGCCGAAAATGGGAGGCTGCAATCCGCGGCTTTGTTTACGAGTCATTAACGAAAACCAGTGGCTAATGAGTGACGAGCGTAGCAGGGTTCCGCTCGCTGGCTCAACTTCGCTGCAGCACCTTGAAAGTTCGTGCGCTCGCCACTCATTGGCCACTGTTTTTCGTTAATAACACGTAAACAAAGCCGCGGATTGCATTTTCCCTAAGGAAAAGGCTACTTCAAATGACCTCAGGAACCTACCATTTTCGGCTGTTCCCATAATTTTGTTATACCCTGTATATTCTGAAGAATATAAATCCAATATGATGAAATTTGTTATGGCTCTCGTGAAAAGAGAAATCATAAGAGTAAATACTTTGTCTGGCCATCAAACCAGCTCATGTACCCTAATATTTACAAAAAGAAGCACTGCATTATGAACTAATAATTTTTTAAGGACTCAAATGAACAACGTCGACACTAGTTCCTGTGGTGGATGATATCTGGGACCTAAGTTGAAGGTTCTCCCGTTTCAGTTGTGTTACGAGTTGTTTCAAGGCGGTAATTTCTTGTCGCAGTTTTTCATTGTCACGGAGACACTGACCTAATCCTTGATTAGCTGCTCGTAACTCTCCTATGTATTCACAAGCTTTAGCCAGAATTCCACCTTTGCTCTATATAAAAGATTTAATAGAAAATGTCTCTATTAGCGCACATTGGTATTTTTTGAAATTTTAATAATGTTTAATGGATTACCTGAGTTTCATAGTTTGCTTTGCCTTCACCACTACTACCAGTTCCATTTGCATTTGCAGTGGCATTGCATTCTGGTATAATTTTTCCTAATTTTGCGATCCAATTGTTTATTTTATCTCTTCGCCGACGTTCCACTTCATTATGAGTTGCTCTTCTTCTATCATCTCTCTGTAATGTATGAAAAAGATATATGTAAATTATATACTTGAATTTGAAACTCTATTTTTAAAAAACAAGACTACAACATCCATACTTTCTTTAATCCAGTTGCACAGTTTCTTGGTGTTTCTATTTGTAAAGTAGTTGTTCTAGGAACCAATGATCTAGAGGTCTGGGCAGTGGTGAATACATCATTAGCATTCCCAATAACATAAAACTGGCCGTTCAGTGGAGATGTTAGGACTTGTACAGTATTATTTCCAGGTTGAGTGACTGGCAAATCGATTTCATTGCCAGCAGTGGTACTATTTAGCTGTACCACTCTATATGCCAAAGCTTCTTGGTAGCGCATTCCATCTTCTCCAACAGTTTCTCCTATAATAATTTATTCTGGGTATTATAAAAGTAGTTAAAATCATACAAATAAAATATCTAAGTGGAATTACATTTAAGTCATCTTTATACTGATTTTATATATTAGATCTAGTTCTAAATATGAAATACAGTTTTATTCCTTAGTTTGGTATTTCATATACTATACTATGTGTATCAAATTTAGAATTATAACAAAAAAATGATAGATATTATGTTGAACAATTTTAATTATAATAAGTTATACATGTATCAATATTTTTTCTTATCAAAATTTGACAGAAAAGTATTCAATGCAAAACCCGGAAATATAAAATATGATTTAAAATAGTATATTATGTGTGAGGCTGATTTTATGTGCATTATTCTGTACTTTTTTAGGAGTAGTATAGTCCGAAATTATTGTATACTTTTGCAATCAGTGCGAAGTGTGCTCGCTATTAACTCAAGCTATATTTACCTTCGCAGTCGACGATTTCCGCCTCCTCGATAACAATTCCTGTTCCGCCTTCCTCCTTCGCGTTAATAGTGCTGTAAAAGAAGCGTAGAGTCTACGTTGAAGAATGGATATGCAACGTGTCTATAGGATTACGTCTATGCCTATTACTTCCACGACCGTTGTCCTAAGTCTTGTAAGTGCGCACTGTGCACTACGTGATGACCTTGAGGAGACCTCGACCGAAACAGGAGGGATAGGTGTTCGCATTATCGGCCAGTCGATATTTAACATAAACACTACCTGACATCCTGCTGTTCGAGATGCTGCTCCAATATATCCATTTTTTTTCTACCAAAAACGTTTGAATTTGTCAAAATTCACGTGAGCTGGTCACGGGACACGGCAACGAGGTCATGTGGTGCACAAGATGGCGTTCGCCGATTGTAACACCACCTTACACTATTTAAGTGAACCGAATTTTGAATTTCACATCGATACCGATTAATGATATATCAATTTAGACTGCGAATATCTATGAAATAATATAAAATGCGAATATTTAAAATAGTACGAAAGGAATTCGTTTTGCTTTTTAATCGTAAAAATTGATATTTTTAGAATTTATACATCAAAATTATTGTAAAGTTCATACATTTTCAATACATAAAGCAAGTAAAAATAAAGAATTTCCACATTACTGTCTCTTTGATAATTGGAAATATTTTTTCACATATAAAATAAATCAGATATGTTTTACATTATCAGTACATTTTTACAGAAAGTTAATATCTTGAGTAATTGTTTAATATAAATATTAAACAAAAAATTATCGAGTATATTATTATGTATAAAGTATAAAGTTCAATGTTTTAAACAAGTATGATAATTCAAAACAATGAATTTTAAAGAACTGATATTGTAATTTATACAGTATACACTTATTTCTTGCAACATCATATTCAAACTATTCACACTTCTGATTAAGACAATCATCTACAACATTATAAAGTTGTTCTATTTTCTATTTTTAGATGAATGATCATTTTAAGTCAATTTAGGAAAAAATTTAATTTTAAAAAAGTAATTTATGATCATCATCTTATTTTGATTAAACTTTCATTTTAATATGTAATGTTACTAGTAAGTAAAATTCACTGTAAGTTATACCGCATGTAAAAGTGATTTATACAACAATAGAATCTTTTAAATAATTTGAATGCCACCGTGTAAGGAAATGAAAGAATTATCGTAACTGTGAAGTCTTCCTAAATTCGTGTGAATAATCTCTTATTGTTTTGTCTCAAAAATAAGCAGAAAAACTAGCATTTAAAATTTGATTTTCGAATCACATCAATTTTGAAATTGTTTCCAATTGTTTCTAGAATATATTTGAAAATTTGAAAGTCATTCCCAAGATCGGTGTAAATACGAATGGTAGGAATTGCAACGCATCCTGCAACAGTTTTGATTGGTCGACGAGATACAGTTCATCATGGAGTACGTCGGTACGTACACTAAATTTTGACGATTTTTCATGTTTTTTCATAGCAATCATTAATCAATAAATACTTTCTGTTTTTATACGTTATGTTTGTCTTTAATTGTTTTGAATATAACAAATATGTACCATCTGAATTCATCCCGTTACAGAATGTTGCAAATAGCAGTTGTATATCATGAATCAATTTCTAGAAAACCAGTCGTCTTCCCAATGAGATTTTTTAACAGAAATATTTATTAATTGCATCAAATATCATACGACGACTAACCTGTATAATCGTCAATAAATTGCAGATTTTTTAAACATTTGAATCCCTTTAGAATATAACCTTGTGGAATTTGTCGAAAATATTTTCTTTATTTTGGTACATCATCTTGTGTATTAAACTTTCCGTAATGATACTATTTCTGCTACCAGCTATTTCTGTATTTTAGAATATGATATAGTATATCTGAGATGTTAATACTAATGTTCCAATGAATTATCTTTATTTAGGTGCTGCAAAAAGTGAAAGCAACGACAATTGTTGTAATATAACTCCTTGCTCTGAACTAGTATCAAATACAAATTCTAATGAAACCACGTCCACAGAAATAAAAGACTCAATACCAAAATGTGAAATTCTCGATACACAATTAAAAGATAATAACATGACTGATTTGCAAGATCCGCCCCAAGAGAACATAGACTTTAAAGTGATTTATAATAAACAGCGGATTAATGTGAATTTTCCACTTGATGGAACTGTTGCGCAATTGAAAGCATACCTCCAAAACATTATATCTGTGCCACAAGCTATGCAAAAAGTTATGATTAAAGGATTAGCTAAGGATGATCAAACATTAAGAACTCTAGGGGTCACAAAAGGTAACGCATCCTGTATGATAACATTTTTAATAATTTGTTCATGTTATTGCTTATTCTATATCATTTTTAAGGTGCCAAGGTCATGGTAGTAGGATCAAAGTTAGATGATGTTTTGGCTGTTTCAATTCCAACGAAGCAAGATCTCTTAGATGAAGCTGCATCTACAGCAAGCAAAGAACCCTTGTCCCAACAAAAAATGCATAGGAAAGTTTTAGATAAAGGTATTCCAGAAGATGTAATGCCTGGTATATTAGATAGCAAGGTATGATTTTAAAAAGGGCTAATAATTCTTGTCAGTGATTTGTATGTATAATGTATTCTCATTGATGAATTTAATCAATATCAGGAACCTCTACCAGAATTTCCATTGGCTGGCATGTTAAATAAATCTGGTGGTAAAGTTAGACTAACATTTAAATTGGAGCAGGACCAACTATGGATTGGTACAAAAGAAAGAACAGACAAAATCTCTATGAACTCTATAAAGGGTGTACACAGTGAACCCATACATGATTACCCACAGTACCACATTATGGTTTGTATTATTATTAAATTATCACTTTTTTTGCTTGTATATTTACATGTCATGGTCTTTTAAAAATTTCAGGCTATTCAACTAGGCACTACGGAAGCTTCAAGGTATTGGATATATTGGGTCCCTGCGCAATACATATCGGCTATAAAAGATGCTATTCTTGGCAAATGGTGCTATTTCTGATTGATCATTGATGGAAATTTCTATCTCTTTGAATGCAAAGTGTAATCAGGTGTAAGCATTGATATAAACACGACTGTGCTAGTCACACATTTTTAACAGTAAGTAGTAACTTATTTTGCGTTGAATTATGATCGATGTCTCCTAGTAAAAGTATTATTTTAAGAAAATCTTTTGGATAAACAGTGTCAATAATTTTTGTTAAAAACGATGACAGTCATTTTACAGAATTTGATAATAACTGGTTTTAGCAAAACACACTCTCTCTAAACATTATAGTATTTATAAGATATTGTGATTTTTGGAGTGTAGACAAATTTTGATACATTCAGATAATATTGTAATTGTAATATTAGTTTCCTTTGGATTATATTGTGTGTAAGATTTGTAAATATAATAAGTTTTTTAACTCTTGAAAAATACATTTATTGCTTTATGATCAACGTCATTGTTTGAACAAGCAGATTTAAAAGTTTTAGAAATTTGTCCTTTATTTAAGTAGAAGCGTATGAACCATCGAAATAAAAGTGAAATTTTTGTAAAATTACATTTATAGGAGGATGCGAAGAAAGAAGTTATGATGTTGCATTTACAATCTTTTGAAGTTCGTCGAGAAATAATACTACTTTTTACCGCATTTAATAATATTATTAAGTAAATTGTATAGTTCAGATACTTTAACGAACATTTAAAATTTTATTGCGGCATTTACAGAATGTTTTATCTACTACAACTGTCAGAAATGTTGTGCTTTAACAAAAATTTTATTTTGCTCACATAAAAAAAGATATATGTATAGTCCGCATTTTTCACGAACAGAATAAATCTAACATATGATAATTCTGTTCAATATTAAAACAACGAAACTTATTGCAAAATTAGATACATTTTAATTAGCCTTCCGGTTCTCGATACTGGCCAAGGTAAATTACCTGTTCAAAGACATTTCGGGATTTTGTCGTTGAAATTTAAGTGGACTGTATCTCGTCGAACGTAAGCAAATCGCATATTGCATAACTTAGTATTATAATTGCTGTAAATTAGGTTTTATAAAGTATAACATGTACATCTTTAACAAAAAAGAAAAGACGGAATTATAAGAAACGAAAAATCAAATTTATTTACCAGAATATGTTTACATAAATTTCATAATTGCAGTTTGCACATTGAAACATCTACTTCAGTGTCCGTTTAAACAAAACTTGTACATCATGTTGGGAAATTTGATAAAATAAATAATTTAAAAGATTCTCCATTCGCGTTTATTGAATTTTTTAACATTAATAAGTAATAAAATAAATTTCTTGATATAACAGAGTAAAACTACCCGAATCTTTCAGCACTAAATAAATATGTACTAAATAATTTTATTCTTATTTTTAATAAATTGATCATGTTTTAGTTGAACATTTCTTTAAATATTAATTCCATGAAATTTATTCTTCACATGTTTAGAAATCAAATTATCCTACACCTTTCCTAGATCATTTAAATATATTATGGTTTCCTTCTTTATAAATTTACTTTTAATGTGCATAGAACTTTTTCGAATTTGAATACCTCAAGATATTTTGAAAATGTTTTTTTATTTCTTAGTTCTATTAATGCTAATATTATTTAATTACTCATTGACGGTTCCCCCTCCTCCACATATAAAATAGTTTCCAAAGGACTGCCCAATTTTGAATTTGGTTGGAACTACATATCTGCAGGTCACTTGAATTCTGGAATTCCCGTGTATTAGCTTACATTCATCTTCATCTGACACGTGAACAGGAAATTTCCTATTAAGGTATTTAATTAGTTGAATTGAGCGAGCAGACCTTCAGCTTTCGTTCGTTCGCTCGTTTCACGTAAGTCGTAAGAAGATGCGAAAGTTGTTAGGAGGAGAAACAGGAGTCTGCACCAATCAGAGAATGATAGTATCTATTCCGCAATCAATGCAAACCTTCACATTTTGACGAAACAGAAGTGGCTCAAGGCTTAATCACGGCGCATGCGTGCTTACAATGTGTGTGTAAAAGTGACAGTAAAATTAATATTGTGACAAGCTTGTCGATGTTGTTTCCACGATATCATTACCGATACTATTTGGATCAACATATTTTCACCTGCATATGTAATTTATTGTTACATTTGGAGCATACAATGGAGGATTATATTGTCAGTCTACTTCACTAACATGAACATGTATGCAATGAACGCATAATAAACAATATTAAAGTAACATGAACAATATCTATACTTATACTACATAATACAAATTTGAAGTGCAATTGTAAGCTCACGTGTATTTACAATCGAGAAAAGACAAAAAAGAGAGATTTGAATCGACATATGATTTACATATTTTATTACATACTTATGGATAATGACAAGACTACTACTATTAAATTCAAATGAGACTACTACATTACCGCAGTATTAGGAGGATGAATGAACAGGTAGCATAAAAGAACTGATAGTGGAATTTATTCAAAAGAGACTTTACACTGAATCTCCAATGGTTAAAAGAGAATTTTTAATATTTACCCTCGTTGGTAGTAATGGATGGAAGTGATAATACTTTACAAAATGTACAAGAAGCATTTTTAGTTTTAACAGAAAGCTTTCTGAAACAAGGTGCTTCATTGACAGAATTGAAATCTGTCAGTGTAAGAAATAATGCGAGGCACAAAAGAAGTTCTGTCTTCCATTATCTGTGTTCAAAGAAAGTTTTCCTTGTCTTATTCACACCAATATTTTGTACTATATTTTTAAAATATTTATATATTGATATTGTTAAAAGTGTGAGAGGAACTAGATGCTTAGTATCAAATAATTATCTTATATGGGAATTTACAAGGCCAATATCGAATTGTGATTATTGTAAAGACGTTACAACTGCTTTAATTTTACCAAATATGACTAGAGAAGAATTTAAACAATATGCATATTCCTCTCGACCAATGGTGATAAAAAATGCTGCAGGCAATTGGCCTGCTTCGAAAGTATTTAGCTGGAAATTCTTCAAAAATTTATATGAAAATATAGAGGGTGCTTATGATTCAGTGGAAGAATGCCAGTTCTTACATTTTAAAAGTAATTTTACTAGTTTAAGAGATGTCTTTGCCATGAGCGAGGATAGAGCCCTGCAACGCAGTGGACAAGCACCTTGGTATGTTGGTTGGAAAAATTGTCACCTACAAATTTTGGATACAATGAAACAGTTTTACAATCTACCTCATTTTTTGCCAGAGGATGCGGAGATTCCATATACCAATTATGTATTTTTGGGATACGAAGAAGGTGCTATTATGCATGTACGTGTACTAATAATAAATCAGACATGAATAACTATTATAGTTCAAAATGGGAATAGAAATTTTTTAAAAAGAATTTGAAAATTACCAATTGATCTTTTATTGCTTTTTTCACAGCTGGACTACATTTCTCGTCTAATGTGGCAAGGGCAAATCTTGGGTAATAAAAGATGGACTGTTGCTCCAACTCCAGAATGTGATAGTATTTGCAGACATTTTAACTTTACTGTTTATGCTGGGGACATTATTCTTTTAGATACAAGAATTTGGTATCACAGCACTTATGTTATAGATGGAAACTTTAGTTTAACAGTCACCTCTGAATATGGATAGACTGTTCCTCCAGTATTTGTACAAAAGGATCTACCAATAATTTTGCAAACTACATAGATACAGCATTCTATGTATTTAAAGATTTTTTAATTGTGGAATTAAAAAATTCAAACGTTTTAGTGAATTGTTGAATGAAAATTTGTATATCTCTAAGAAAATTCAAGGTCGATGCAAATGCTGTTAACGATCAGCTTTTAAGTGTTAAATTAGTTTTGTAAAAAATTCATGTTCAACTAAATATTTATAGGTGCCATTTTGCAAATGGAAGTTATATAATTACTAAGATACATATTATAAGGTGCATTTTGGAACGTTTTACACTGCCTATATATTTGAATTGTTATAAATGATTAAAATGTATAAAGTTTCTTATATACATAAAATTTATTATGTGTACCATTTTTGCCATAGTTGGAAGCTAGTCGATATAAGGGTCTTTGAGCAGCTATTAGCACAAATATAGCTATTTGTAATTTTATACAGTAGGTAATTAAACAATTAAAAATTATTTTTATATAGATATATTTAAATTTTTATACATGCGTTTAAATATACATGTTACAGTTTCCATGGGATTGGAATCCAATGTTTTACTTTCAATAAAAAAGACGCATAGGTTTAAATATGTTTTTATAATTAAAATTTTGTATAGATTTTACTTGAATGTCGATTATTTCATATTATACTCAATTGTATTCTTACATATGTACAAATCTTGTGTACCTTCAATAGTTCATAATAAAATGTACGAATATAGGTAACACATTTCTTTTCCATATTCATATGCAATAACTTTTATTTAATATATTCCTTTAATTGCGCAAAATACAATATAATTTCTTGTAGAATATTTATACAACCTCCACAATAAGTACAATAAAGTGTATATATTCAAAATCGTGAGTAATATTGGAAAGATAGGAATATTGTATATTGAAATGCGCACACCAAAACGACATTATAGCAAAACCTAAAGTGGAATGCATATATTTGTTACTATCCAGTATATTACACGTATAATACTATTCAAACAACAACAGTGTGACATCACATCACTGTTTTGTGAATGCAATTTTACTGATCCTTCTTTTCCGCTGCCTGTTGGAAACTTGGTGGACTTTCCTAAAACAAAGGAACATTATATTATAAAATAATACACTTATGTAATTATATAAATTCATATTAATATATATTCTCAAATGCATATTTGTACTTACATAGTATGCAGGTGGTGGAACATAGGCACACTGAGGCCTGCTGGGATCATAATATGCACTTTGAGCAGCTTCTGCTGCTTTTGCATCTGAAAAGCAAAAAAATATGAAACAAAACAACACGACACTAAACAATTTTCTTATCGTGAAAATAAATTCAAATTTTTAATGAATTACATACACGTATATATGTTTAATGCAGTAAATTTTAAATGTTCTGGCATGTTGTGCTTAGTTTTTAAGCCAATTAATTGTCCTAAGAATCTCGAATATGATTCTCTTTATTTAATTATAACTTATGTTATTACGATGCCAAATAATTGTTCCATAAGGTGGAATAATAATGAGACGAATTATGTTCAATATAATGTTGGAAATGCTCTATCTAAAAAATTTAACAAAATCATACACATGTTTATTTTTATTACTTTTAATAATACACAGTTCTTTGCTATAGCATACTTCAATTAAGTTATTCATCGATTACACTTAATATATATGTAATCGTTTTTACCCTACTTTGTTGAAAAGTATGAACAATTAATAATTTTACACACTTTTTGTAACTTAAATAAATCGATTAATGGATAAAAACCTAATTAAGAACAAGTAATAACACGTCACGTTTCTTTGAACTATCTCTGACAACTATGTGATAATAACTGAGCATAGTGAAAGTCAACCTTACTTCAGGTCAACCAAACCTGTTATGCAATATTATTGCATAATATTCAAAACCTTCAGACTTAATAGGTGAAATAGAAAATTTCATAGCATCATTATTCAGTTTTCTTTATGAAAACGATTATTATTATTTTTGTAAAAGTATAATGTTCTTAATTGGTGGGTTTAAATAAAAACAGCAAGTTATATTTGTCTAAATTTTAATAACATAGTAACTTTGATGTATTATAATAATTATTATAAAGCTATTGTATTATTGAAACAACAAAAGTGTAATACTCTAGAGTAATAGTTAACAATATTGTTCTTCATAAATACATTTCTTAAAAAAAATATTGGAAAGTTAGTATTTGTCGTATGTATTGTGTATGTTACATTATTGTGTGCCTTCTGTATATGTTGCATGAAATATAGTAGTACATATATACTGCAATCTTTTGTTTAAAAAAAGAATATTTGTTTATGCATCAAATATGGTAAACGACAAACGTATACTATATTTCATCGTTATGATTTTATATTTATCTTCATTTTTTATTGTTTAAATGTTAATTACTTTAATAAGCAAGAAATCTCACTTGTAATATTATTATACAATTAATAAGGTGGTGGGTATTGGTTGTAAGGATTATGTTGTGGATTATATTGAGATTGTGGGTAATTATTGCTTGGAGGATATGCAGAGTATGGTGGTGGATTTTGTGGATAACCACTATAAGGTGGCTGCTGGTAATTTGGATACCCACCTGCTTGGGACATTGGTTGACTATTATAATTTGGATTTGCCCATCCTGGCGCACCATTCTGTTGAGGTGGAACCCATCCAGTTTGTTGTCCAGTAGCACCCCATGCACCTTGTTGGGGTGCACCGCTTGCATAAGGTGAATTTATACCAGGGTATGGAGGTGGCATGTCCGTCATATATACACCATTTGCTATATACATATATAAAACATTTTTAACAATCACATCGAATGTAAATAGTTAATAAATTAACTAAGTTTACGTAGACTATCAATTAACATTTTGACTACCACATTATTGTTAGATGGAAAGACAAACAGTGAAATGCAACATTTAAGACAGAGATCAGAACTTGTTATTGTTTTATGGTCTTAGCAACAAAAATGAAATTTTTATATAGGACTGTAATCTTAATTTTCATAAACTACCAGTTTTGTCCCAATAAATATTTTGATTTGTTAAAATGGTAGGCAAATTGTTATTAAATAAAACAATAGATGTTATAAGAATTTAGAAGATAAACATTTAACCTGGTGGCATATCTGGGAATACATTGGTAGGTGGTACCCAACCATAGTATCCAGTGGGTGCTTGATAAGCAGGTGGTGGAGCAGCGTACCAATCTGATGTTGGTGGTTGATATGGTGGTGGAGCATTGGCTGCAGGGTCATTACGTTGAGCTACAAATAAATATAATAATCATTATTAATGTGTTTGATAATTAAACAGAAATAGATTCTAAATTGTATTTAGTAATCTTACCCATTGCTGCTGCTCTCAACATTGCCTGTCCAAACTCTATGGCACCACCGCTTTTGAAGTATAATTTGAATTTACATTCTCCAATCCAGTTGCCATTTGGTTGGGCAGTACATTTGCCTTTAATGTAATTAGCTCCAAATATTGGTTGTTCCACTTCAACATCGTTTAATGTTATAAATGGAAAGCTAAATGATTGCATTTTTTCTCTGTGATCTTTAGCATTGAAGATCATTCTATGTGTAGTTAGGTATAATCGTCCACGCTTATTTCCAATGAACTCAGGTTGCTCTTGTCCATGGAACTCCATGGTGACATTATCGCAGAATAGTAGTATGCTGAAGAAATGAAACTTTCTCTTGTTAAAATTGTTTTATCTATTGCATCACATTAAGAAAATCTATACTACAATAATGTATAAGTGAACGTTTAAATTATTTAAGAAATGGTAATAGTAATCTTTCGTAGGCGGTGGCATTGTTAATGAAGGAAAGAGTATTGACATAATAAGGAAATCCTCTTTAGAAGGCCACAACGTTGAACTACGTTGTAGAAATGTCACGAACGACAATGTGCAAAATATTGTTAACGATTGTTGTAATGATATAATAAACTTAACTTACTATTCGCCGGCATGTATAAGAACGCCGCCATTTGCGTGCGCTGTATTTAGTGACATATTCTTCAACTTTTACTTGAAATACCGCTGAAACTGTAACCGTTCGCCTTCTTCATCAGCTGATTCATAAGTGATAAGTATGACGCACTGCGCAAGCGTATACTTATCACAATCACAACATAGTATAGCAAATGACACAGTACAGTAAAGTATACCGAGTGTTCCAGAAAAAAATGTTATACATAAACACTTATTAATTACGATTAATTGTAAGCATTGAACACTCTATTTACATCGCATTCAACAAATATGTATCATAACTCGATTTTAAAATAAATTTGACTTGGAAAACTTCTAACTAGCTTCTAATATCAGAGAGAATACGAGACTGTTTACAACTAGATTTTCGATTTGCCCGATATAGTGCTACCATCAAGTCAACGTGGAATCACAAACGAGATTGTATCAGAGTAGAGCACAAGACCAAGTACCACATGGGGTTCGCATCACACGTTCTGAAATACCGACGTCGCTCAGAGTCGGTACATATGTACATACAGTTTTCTTGCGCCTTCTACCTGAATAGTTGTCGACTCTAAAAATATAATGTTGCCGAGTGAGCTCAAGACTTTCCAGCTCGTTGAATCTTCGGAGCAAAGTTTGAAATTGGAAGTTTAGACTAGATAACAAATTATATTTTTTAATGTGATACCATTATTTTAGATTATATCTATAATCATTCTCAACTTAATAGTACTAATAAATATAGAAACATCATTTGTAAATTATAGATATACAATTTTTATTGAGTCTCGATCTGACCTTTCTAATGCTATTACAAGCTCGCATTTTTAACATGATGCTATATAAATTAAAACAAAATTATATTATTTAATATAAAATAACTACTTCTATCGGTTATGAAATTTGAAAAAAGTAGGAATTACTCAATCAGGAATTATCAAATAATTGAAGCTACTATGGGATCTAGATCGATCCCATTTTACTACCGGCTCAGATTGTAATCGTAAAATTTACATTTGCGCTTTTTGTATGAAATGAGAACGCAGTTCTTAGCATGCGAATAAAAACATAATACTTCACGAAATAATCAAACGAATTAAAACAGAAGTGAAGAGAATGATAAATAAAATAAAAAAGAGAATGATACATCTGTTTGCAGATGTATAGAGTTCACAATTAAATTCTGACGAACAAGGTATAATAACATATTTTATTATTAAAACGGAATAATACAAAAAGGAATATATAAAAATCTCACGCTTTATTTAGAAACTATCCAAAAAGAGTTCCTCATTCGCATCATTCAGTTCAGTATCATCCTCGATTCAAAGTGCATTACAACTTGTACTATTTTATGAACTAAGGATATACCAATTGCCCAGATCTGACGGCCTATTTTTTCGAACTTTATACATATTTTTATCAAAATTGGCTGACCATCTAAAACTAGAAGTACAGTTTTTACTGTTTTTATTGTACGAGTATGTATATAAATATGAAGATTCATCATTTCACTGATGGAAATCTGGGGGTGAGCGCATCTGAACCACTCCTTTGAAGTTGTGCGTACTGTTTGGATAACAGAGGCCTTTGTTAATGGTTGACTGCTGTGTAATTCCGACTACGATTTTCATTTGTAACAGATTATGGAGTACATTGAGATACGATTATAATTTATGATTGGTGGAGGGAACAGTTTCCTTGCCTTACATTATTGGTCGGAAAAACGACTTTGCTCAAAGAAGGCAAAATTGAAGGTGTGCAAAAAACGGAGGTCTCGAAATTGTTGTCGTAGTCATGAAGTACATATATAATCGCCTAATGTTCGTTGTTAATTGTTCTGAGAAATTCCGGTTTTTCTAAAAAAAACGGGAACTCCTGTCCACATGGTACAGTCAAATGTACAGAACTCACTAAACCCGGCATCATTTTATACTTCGACAACTATGATTTTATTGCCTACTTTTAAGCGAAATATGACATGCATTTTGTTTAAAAGCAAGAAAATTATTGCAAAAAGGATTCGGCTTATACTGTGATACAGGTTCGTTGCATTTCGTCGGTCAAATTTTCCGGTAGATCGTTTTCACGGAGGGAAGCGGAAGCGCGCGCAGAAATCAATGTCGCAAATATTTGAAGCATGCGCTAAAGGGGGTCGCGGATCACGATCCGTATTACGCGTAAAGAAATAAATACGGTGGTGATCAAGTGCGATTAAACTGGTCGGTAAAAAGTGTCAGGTATTGTATTGCACGGTCAAGTTGAGTGGAAACCAGCGAGCGTTGTACGCCGAACGCTGAACGCTGAACGCTGAACGCTGAACGCTGAACGCTGAACGCCTGTCGAACGATGGACTAATAAAAAGCGTTCGTCAGTTTTCATTCTATCTTGCCTGTCCTCACCGAAAGCACCGAAAAAGCGGCGAAACATGGATGAGAACTTGAGCCGGGGTTACGTGCAATTGGGCAAGGCGAGGGGAATGAACGAATTTAAATTTTCCAATGGATTCACGCATTTATCACCACCGGTTGACAAACGGAATTTCGTCTACTTTACTCTGATCCTTGGCGGCATTGGAGTTCTCTTGCCATACTACAGGTCATGCCGTAATAAGACGCTATCTTTGCACCCGTGTGTCGGCATTTCGAATGTCAAAGACCTTTGCTCCTCTGTAATTCCTATTTATGTTTTCTTTTCTATCTGCTTTAATAATTTTACGAAAATTGTTGTGCGAATAATTTAAATCTTTTGTTTTATTGTATCGTTGTACCATCTGTGTCTAGACACGCCACCGACCGGAAGTTTGGGATCGTTTATTTCGTACGGTGTAAACTTGACCTTTCCGATGAAGAAATGATCATTTTTTAGAATCTATGTCAATTTTTCGTTAATATTCTAAGACAATTTAAGTATTAACTTTTAGCAAGCTGTTGACCGGCAGATTTGTTCATTTATTATTATAATAAATTATCGAATTAAAATTTTGAAGCGGGTGTATTTATTCTTTGCAGCTTCATCACAGCGGTGGATTATTTCCAAACAAAGTATCCTGGTACCACAGTAATTTTCGATATGTCTCTCGTCTACATTATCATGGCTTTCTTCGCGGTGTTTGCAAATAACATTTTAGTTGAAACACTGTCTTTGAACACCAGAATAACGTTTGGTAAGATCCTGAGATTAGTGACACGCTAATTAGTTGCGTAACACGTCGATGATGATTTCAGGATACCTGGTGTCATTTGTCACATTGAATTTTGTTATGATATGCGAGATCTGGTGGGAATTATTCGCTGTTGCAACTTCCTATAAAATTAATCTAATTGCTGTGGCAGTTGTATCCCTTGGGTGCACAGGTAAAAATTATTATTTGCAGTAACTTATTCCTTTATTTGTTAATGTTTTGTTGTTAATGTTTGTAAATTACAGTTCAACAATCGAGCTTTTATGGATATACATCTATGCTCCCCAGTCGATATACTCAAGCAGTAATGACTGGAGAAAGTAAGTATGTTAGTCCTTTTTGACGTGAAAAATGAACAGAATATTTCATACGAATAGCCCATTTCCATACAGGTCTTGCTGGTCTCCTAGTATCTACAGATCGCATATTTACAAAATTATTGCTTGATGATGAACGTAGTAGTACTTCTACGTTCTTTTGCTTGTTGAATGCAACAATCCTGATGTGTTTTGTTTTACATCGAGTGGTTCGTAAGACTGACTTTGTGCAATTCTATATAACACTATGTCAGGAAAGAAACCGAATAACATTGGAACCAACTGAAGATGTGGGCCTGGTATGTACTGTGCCTATTGTTAAAATAAAAACAATGGATTATCTTTGTTAAGCATATTGTTTTACGATAGATGGATCCTTTGGATCAAGTTGGAGATTCTGCAAAGGGTCAATATGGTGTTCTGAAAATTCAGACTAGCCCTTTAGGAACTGATACTGCAAGTGGAAATACTGATTTGAATGGTACATTTTGAATAATTCAGAATTTTTGTAAATACTATTAATTCATATGACCTGTTTATCTTAATTTTTAGGAATGAATCAATATTCAGCGTTCTCATTCAGTAATCCTGTTTACGAACCCAGTGCACCAACAAATCCTCCTGGTAGCGCAGGTCCCACTTATAAGGTTGAAGATGTTGTTGTTATGAGAGGAACTTATGGAAGTCAAACTAGTAAACCATGGCCTGAAATTAAAAGTGTGTTCGTTTATTTTATCCAACAACAATTTTTTATATAAAATATAGTTTTAAATAACACATAATGCTCTTAGGAGGTCTACTTGCAAGACTTGAAGTGGCTAAGATCATATTTCCATATATGGCTAGTATTGGTATTGCGTACTTTGTTACACTTTGTCTGTATCCTGGTATTATGTCAGAAATAATTTCCTGTAGACTTGAGTCATGGATGCCAGTGATCCTCATGGCGGCATTTAATGCTTCCGATGTATTGGGCAAAGTATTGAAGATTATTCTTTATTGCAAATGATGTACAAAATTTAGTTTAAATGAAAAATAATTCGTACATTAATTAATATTTCAGATTCTTGCACTGATACCTTATGAGTGGAAACGTAGCGAGTTACTGTATTTTTCATGTGGCCGAGTTATACTAATACCTTTATTCTTATTGTGTGCGCTTCCACGAGGTGCTCCAATCTTTGGTGGTGAAGAGTATCCATTGCTATTTTCTTGTTTACTTGGCGTTACAAACGGTATTGTGGGTTCGGTACCAATGATGCAAGCACCTACTAAAGTTCCAGAGGGACACCGCGAATTAGCAGGTATTTCCACGAGTAATTGAAATTTATTTCAGCTAATATACGAAACTATTAATTTCGCAGGAAACATCATGACTTTATCGTATACCATGGGTCTGACTGTTGGCTCATTATTGGCATATATGATGGATGCATGCTTTGGATTAGCAGTACAAACTAAAGATGTCTGTACTAAGGCGGTATATTTTACATTAGCACCACACATGGATAATGCAACAGTAAGTACTTTGGTAAATGCTATGTCTTCCACTACTATTCCCTCGATAGAAAACATTACACCAAAGGTAAACACTACCATTAGTGCTTTGACGTCTATATTAACATCCACTTTAATGTTTAATACTACTGTTAGTACTTTCACAACTAATACCATGGAGACGACTACAACATTATCCCCCAAAATTTTAGTTAATATTACTACCTTAGCTAACAATACAGTTTTCCATCACTAGGACACGCACGTTTGTGTGCTGTGTTGAATCTGGTGCTTTTTGTGAAAAAACTCTATCAAAACTTGTGTATAAAACATTCTCTTCATCAATTAATATCCTTTTGTTTCCTAATGCATAGTATCCTATTGAAAAGATTATTAAGTTCGAACGTGTTAGAAGATTTTAAACCGTTTGAAACTTAGAAGAAACTGTAATATATCGCCAGATTGGACACACACACAAAGGTTGAAATTTTCTACCACTGTCATTCCATGAATTGTAGAAATTATTTTACCTGACTATTTAAATAACACAATGGGTAAGAAATATTTTTAAATGTGTAATGAACGATAGTCAATAGGAAAAACGAAGTAATGATGAATGAAACTGAGCAGCAAGTTTTCATTATATTTCACTAATCCATCTTCAAATTCTACAAACATATCCGTTGAAAAAACTGCTTCTAAGTCTTGTAATATAGAAAGATACGTGTAGATATTCTTTGAATTTTTCTAGTTATTGTAAATTGTTTTTTTAAAAGGTATTGTGCCTTTCATACCGTTGTGAATAATTTTTATTGTTCATTGCTTGTCAAATATTATTGTTAAAGGTGAGAAAATTCCAAATATATATATATATCTATATGAATTTGTTGCATGTGTACAAAAAGAGTGAGTGTTATTTAATCCTTAAATAATACAGTAATTCACAATTATGGGCATGGCAGAAACGATTTTCAAAATTTTACTTACGAATTTATGTTAATGAGCATAATACTCTTTACTGTTTCTGCCCAGTAAATTAAAGAATGATGTGGAATTAAATTAATTTTATGATCACAATAAATATTATTTAAGGATTGAATTAATTTTTTTTAAGGGTGTGGCAAGTATTTTATTTATTAAAATTGTTACCTTAAACTATATTTTCCTAGAACCGTTTAGAATGACGGTTCTTCTTGGTAATTCTGATGTGTGATGCAATTGTTAGATCAATGACTGGGAAGTAGCAGATATACGCGATGAAGTTATTGTGCAAGTATATTCTGTACGAAATTGTTATATTTCCGCGTAAATAATTAATATATAATTGTAAGATACGTATACTTCCGCAAAAAATGAAGAAGAATAAAAAGCATTTGTCTTTTTTGAGCACATAGTTCTGCCTACGTTACATGTCCAGAACATATCGACAGTTGTGTGGGAGATTATAATCAAATTTTCAAACTCTATAACATTAAGATCATGCCGACGTTCCATAATAGAATTTAAACGAGTAACTTAAAAAGAGAGGGGAGGAAGAGGATTCTTTAGTTCTTTGTTTTTAAACAAAACATATAATGAAGCTCATCCAAGCTCGTGAATTAAATGGATTTAAAATAACAGACGAATCGTACGTATGCGGATACGTTAACTCGGAAGCCTTTTTACGAGCATTCCGATGCATTATTTCAACTATAAAATTGTATTACATTAAAGGATAAATGTATATGCGTAATATTTACCAATGTACCTCTCATCCAAGCTGCTTACAGACATATTTCTTACATTTAATGCAAATCTAGAGATTATTTAGAACGGCATAGAGATTTTTCTTGTCCATACATAACACATGCATAATACATCACAGTTTTTCATTAATTTCATATAATGCTCCGTTTTGTTAAATAATGAGAAACAAGTAGATCTGATGTAGACGCGAGAAAGAATATTGTATCCATTAAGTACCTTATATTTACATATGCTTATGATAAATTTCGAAATTTTTCGAGAAATTTGAGAAGGTAATTGGTGTTAGGAAGAAAAAATTAAGAACATAATATGTACAAATTCTTGCAACTGAATAATAATTTCTAAACGAATTTTTTATGACATGTTCCTTTGACGAAATAATTTTATGAAGTCTTTCAGATTTATAAATACATCATAGGGGGAAATACTTTACTCGTCATTTCTTATGCGATAGTAGCATATTTTATATTACTTTTTAACTTACACCATAAACATATAAGTTTCAAAATATGTCTATCAAAACTATATAAAATAAATATTCCAAGGGTGACGTCCGTTACGAAGGAAAACATATTACGAAAATTCGTTTTTAAGACGACTGAAGAGATGATAGTCAAATGAAATGAGTGAGGTATATGGCTATGAGTGTACAGTATAAGAATGCTGTTTGAGATTATGTGTAGAAAATATGGAGAATGACTTTGTTTTATATAATATTTTTCATTCTATTATTCTTTCCACGAACGTTGTATGGGATGCGTTATGGAGTAAGTTTTTGAACAATCCATGATACATACGTACTCAATGCGTAAAAATACTGTAATCAATTACGAATACAAGAGTAGTTGTAATTGATTAGGAGATTAATCATTCATGTATTAAAAACTGCTCCATATCATAATTAATTAATATGTACAAGTAATAAATATGTATATACATACATATTTATTTATTTATATGTATATTATTTGTATACCTTATCCAACTATTATATTCTTACGAATCAAACATTACACTCTTAATCATTATCATTTAGTCAATACTGGCTTCCATAACATTTTCACTATTTCAAGTAAGCAACCTAATAAAAGAAAGGATAATTATCGAATACTTTGATGTATCACTAAAATATTAATTATTCAACAAATAATTATCAAGAAAGTTAAAAGAAATATTTCGTTTGTAAAAAATGATTATCCCATGATTACATTCTGAATAATTCTATGTTGATATCTAGAATTACTCTTTCATTATAGCATTCACATCAATGTGCTATTCACTTAAATGTCTCTTACAATGCAATGCAATGACAAGTACCATTCTATCACAGTTAAAGTTATTTTAAGAAAAGAAGAATATTCGTTTAAGGCTATATAGAACTGTTTTTAAGTTAGTTTAGATACTTAGCAGCCCAGTCGATTCGACCATGAAGACTTCCGCTACCCTTCGCGTTCACTGAATTCCCATACACACCCGGTTGGAGTGTTACTTTAGTTGTAGATTCTACGAAATGAATGAACTCTTAATAATGTACACTGTTACATGAGCAATAAATAAATGCGATGTGAGTGTATCGAAAGTTAACTTCAGGCACTCACTGATGTTTTGTGTGCCATAGACACTAGGATAAGGCAATCTCAAAGTTTGATCCGTTATGTAACGATTTCTTGGAAGGTAATACTGTTTTGTCTGATTCTCAATAGAATTCCTAGGTACCCAAAAGGAATCTGTGAACTGTTCATACTTTTCCACGGGCTGACCAACCAAATTCCTTATTAACTTAGGTCGGTTTGTGTCAGAGTCACCATTTCTTTAAAAGAAAAAAAAGATGAATATTAGAAACATGTAGTTATCATTATATAAACATTATGTTATCATTATCTTATCGATCACTGTTTTATAATAGACAATAGAAGAATATCATCGTTTAGACTTGTATGTTTCCTTATTATAAATAAAAGTAAATCAGTTAGGGTTAGTAACACTAATTCACCTTGAAAGAAAGATTGCAATGTTATCAATGAATATATAAGCAGTATAAGCAAACGCCACAACATTGGACAGAAAGTTACAAACTTTTGTTGAGCAGCAAATTCTCTTTAACAAACTGTATGACACAGATGTAAATTTTTAAATACGTCAGGAAATTCATGTAGCCAAAATAGGCAGCCCTTCAATACATATCCCAATATTAGTAGCAAACAAAGATTCAGGATATGCTTCAGGAACTTTCGATACCTTGACGACAGGCTTGTACTGGGCCCAGCAACGTACCGGGCCACGCTGAGGTAGTGTTGTTTTGCAGAGACTTTCCTACCATTCTTCAGGGTAGATTGTGGCTGATCCCAGGTCAGGGGAGGCGGTTCATTCCACGACGGCAACGTCCAGTTGTTTTGCTTTAGATTGTCTGGCAAATAATTGGCGTTCCAATTGGCACGGTTCTCTTTGTACACTCGATCTGGGGCTAGCTTTAGGTTCACATTTTCGGGAACGATCTTGCTTCTGACATGGACAATCAGGAGATTAATTCATAAACAGTTCGGATGGATTAAATCCACTTAATACGGCTTTGATTACGAAATTCGGGCAACGCACCCCAGAAGTTCAGCAAAATCATCTTCGTCCCACTTCGGAACATTGTTTTCGCGAACGTAATTATTGTGGTTCAATAATGGTAACATCGGTTGTTGTTGCGGTTGCATTATTTTCTCCTGCGCTCTAAGAAAGTTGACAGTATAGTTTATGATAGTAATTGTTAAAACAAAGCGAACGTAAAGGCGATAAGTAGTTTACCTGACTTCTAAGGAATCGTCTAAGACATCCTGTGAATAGTTGTACTGCTTAGGCATGGGAGGTGGAAGATTTACTTTATGTAGTACCAGATCTCGATGAGATGCAACTCCAATCTTTTTACTGTTAACTAGACGTGGCGCATTGACTTGAAAGTAGGGGTACCTGAGAACAAATACTTCAAAAGATCCTAATCTTATGTATCATCTAATAAATTAATAATAAACCTCTGTTTTGATTAACTTCTAAAAAGTTACACAGAAAATTTTATATCACTCTAGAAAACACGATGAGAGAGAATAAGAATTATTCTTATAACGCGAGGCTTCTAAATGTATAAGTCCTAGGTACTATACAAATCAACAGTATATCAGAAGTACCTCTTTGACTACGAGAACTTCTATACAAAAAGAGGTTTCTAAAAATCTGAACATATAAGTACGTTTTGTATTGTAGTTTTTCTGTTTTCTTGTCAGAAAGTGAGCTACCTCAGAGACTGCTGTGCCGTGGGTCTTTTAATAGGGTTCCACTGTAGCATGTCTTCCATGAGTACTACTGCCTCCTGGCTGGCGTTTGGTATCAGTATGTTCAGAGACGTACGTGTAAAGTTTGGAAACTTAAAATTCATGGCGGCGGCCAACTGGTAACCCTCCGGCCAATCGTCCTTCTCAGGCGTACCGATTACGGAGCAAATTTTAAAGATCTCGTCGATCTCGCTTTTACCGGGGAACAATGGCCGAAAAGTGTATAATTCGGCCATGATGCAGCCCACGGCCCAAATATCAATTGGGCTGTTATATGTTGTCGAATGGAGTAACACTTCCGGTGCTCTATACCTGGAATTCATATCTCGGCATTCATGAAAGATCTATCCTCAACGTTCTGTTACCTCAACCACCCTGATCGTTACCATCTCGTGGACACGTAGTCCGTGTAAGGTGGCCTTGATCGAATTTCTCTAGCCAATCCGAAATCGGCTATCTTCACCAACTCTGGTCCCATGCATAGTAAATTTTCCGGTTTCATGTCCCGATGAAAGAACCCATGTTTATGCATAAATGCCAATCCTTGCAGCACCTGGTAAACTATGTTCCGGATCACCGGTTCCGGAAACAATTTATCCCTGTTATGCAACAGAAATCAAAACTTCTGATGATTTAAAGCAACAAAATCAAATGTTATTTTATATAATATAAGAAACTCTACCTATCCTTCATCAATTGATATAAATTTTCTTTCATATACTCAAATACGAAGTAAAGGACGTCGTTCTCCCGTATGACTTCTTTTAGCTTCACCACATTCGCATGACTAAGCTTCTTCAATGACTGTAACATAAAAAAAGATTTATTATTATTTTATTTAAATTTCTTTCTAGTTCGGCTTTTAATGATAGGCCCCCTACTTTAACTTCCCGTAGATTCATAGCCTCTTCCCAAGAATAGTACTTCCTTTTCATTCTTTTTATGGCAACCTTCTCCCCTGTATCGATACGTTCTCCAAGAACGACGGAGCCAAATGTTCCATCGCCTAACTGGTTCAACGTGATGTATCGGTTCATCTTCATCAATGTAGAATGTGTCTGGGGATATACGTGAGTCCTTCACTTCTCAGCTGGCTGGACGGTCGAGACCCTGTCTGTGCATCATATTAATTCCTGAAACGTATATGTTTAACAACAATCACTCTCATCACTATAAAAAACAGTTTAATGCAGTTGCTTATTACCGTGAAAAGATCGCGCTAATTACGCTATTGCCGTAAGATACATGTTCATTATATTGACACAATATGAAAGAACTTAATAATGATGTTCTTGTCTAAATACAAACTAAATTACTTAATTTCTAATTTATCATTTCGAGATATCGAATTACTTAAAATAAAAATACTTGCAATCAAATTAAAAATGTTGTAAATACCATCAATAAATCATTAAATAATAAAAATATAAATATTATCGAGCGTATCGACATCTTGACGTGTTACCATTAATACCGAATGCGCGCCGACCTTTCATAGTCGATTCACAAGTTGTTTGATATCGATTTTGAACGATACTCGAGTTTTCCCTCATTCACGACTCATGAACTTTCGTTTTTCTAGACATTGAAATTCATATAATCAGTTATAAATACATGACGATTTTATTATAAATCAATAAATCACAATCGAAATTATCCTTACGTCTCATTTATCAGTGGAGCCACTTATGGATAACATTTATTTATCAGATCTAATTAATCATTTTTATTTATGTTACTATAATCTACACGTGGACCCAATTATTTATCTACCAGGATCATCTTACGTGGATAAGCATTCCGATATCTCGGTAATTAAACGTTGAGAACGATTCAGTGCTGAAATATCTTATCGGCTATTTTCGGGGCCAAAATTTTAAATAAGTATACTATGCGTCGGTTTTAGCAGTGTCTATATATAGTCACGTCAGAAAGTATGTGAACATCTTTTTTAAGATATACATATAATGATCTGGGAATAGTTATAGATCGTTATTGTAGAGAGAAGACACTAATGGCAGATGAAGAATCACGAGATGCTGAATTATCATACGAAATTGAGTTGCGGAGAGAAATGTCTTTTTTTCACTGGACAAAGTAATCGAAGAAATCGTCACAAAGAATTCAACAGCTTCATATTCTTGCTGAAGAATATGCCTTCTTTTAGAGAAGTTTTTCTAAATTAATAAAAAAACTACCTAAGATCAACAACAAGTTACTTGCACTTAAAAAATCTTTGACTTTAGCGATATCGTCGACGATTTTGCTAACAAAAAAGCAAAATAACATAATAAAATGTTGAAATTAAAGTTATACTTCTAAAATAAACCTAGTGTTAATCTATTTCCCTGTACGTTGCTTTGTTTTTTTTTTTGTACTCTGTACTATGTATTTCGTGGGGCGGCAAATTCAGCGACCGCCCTGAGCGGCTAAAGCTACAACTACGTCACTAGTGCCAAGTGTGTGTGTGTCAGAAGCGAAGGAAGTATCATCGAGTCAAGGAAAGACACAAGGCTACCGTAGAACTTTCATTCAATCTTGGTTAATAAGCTTGAACTTCGATCACTTTGAAACGAAGACCGCTGAAACAATTATAAACTGTTTCGTTCGATTTTAGTATTCCACAGAATGGACGAGTTGTAAAATTATTCTTACGCAGCGACCGTGCGAAAGTACAATTGCGTTTCAATCGGTTCCACACCGTGTCGCAAAGCGTGTGCGTAGAGTTCCGTGAATAAAGTGGGTTATTTGAATGTGAAACGATACCGATTCTGCTGAACGGTTGTGTAAACTCCGTCCGTGACTGAAGAATCGATAGAAACGAATTAAGGGCTCACGGTGAAACTTTAATTCTGCCGCTGAGAGCGGTAAACGTTGACATACACTTCGTAAAATATGAAACAGGACGCCACCAATGCCCGCATATAGTCTACAAAACCCGTTACCCCGCTTCGATATGCGCGATGATAACTGAATTTCAGCTACCTCCTCGTAGCTATGACACTACTCATGTCAGAATCGATGCACGGATTTCTTTAAAGACACGTGTAGTCTTGCTTGCCGTTCGTATGCACAGTGACGATCCTCGTTAGTACAACCCTCCGGCACTAATACAATCGTTCGAAGTTGAACCGACTTCGAAAGATAGTTTCCTATACGAAATTCCGTTTTATTCACTGCCCTATAGAACATACCAACGAAACTTGTTCTGATGGCATTGATGGCTCCTTCGATCTTTTAACACGTTCCGCGCCAACAATCGACCACCAAAATTTTCACAAAATCAAAGCAATTTAATGAATTAAAGGGAAATTAGAAAGTTAACCCCTTGCACTATAATAACGAGTCAGACTCGTGACGATCATTTCGCATATAATTTAATAAATACGGCTGCCAATAATTTCTATTAAATCGAAAGAAAATTTAAATCTTCTGTCATCAAAATTTGGGAATGGAAGAGACAATCGGGAAACAAAAATCCTCTCGTTTCATCGAGGAAATTATTAAGGACGAAGTGCTAATCAACGTAGTTCTGAATGAAATCATAGTGCAAGGGGTTAAAATTGATCATAGGGGATGGCATTAGAACTCTTTCGCATCCGAAGCATCCTAGTCAAATTCAGTTTGTTCGGATATATTAAAATGAAATCGAGTTTTCAAAATTGTTTAAAAATTAACGTCACTCATATTTGGGTGATGCGGCGCTGAACGTGTTAACCCTTCCGCTAGCGTCAAAATGTGATCGCTGTGTACGGAGCGCATTACTGAATAGTTGACACTGAAGTACGGAATGCTACGAAGTAATTAGAAGTCGTTATAAATTTTACAATGATATTTATTATATTCAGTAATATCATCTTACTTCCTAAAATATAAAAGTTTATATTTTATAATGTTCATATAATATTTTTTAATTACATACAAAGTACCTCATGTAAAATATGAAATAAAAGTATATATGGTGTGAACGTATATGTACACTCTTCGTACCCGCGCGCCCACTTTTCCTGAGCGTATATATACGCTCTTCGTATATAAATGGTCATTCTTCGTGGGCGTATATATACGCTCGTCGGAGCGAAAGGGTTAAAAAGAAAAATACCTCAAGGAAGTGAAATAATTACCATATTTTTAGAACACTCTATTTTCTATATACCTTATCGCATGCGAAAGGTTCCCGACAGACTCATTAAGGAATCATTTATTCCGCGACGAACGATCGATTCATGATCCCCTGCTACGATATTCTACGTTACAAGTTACATGCTACGTACAAAATCGACGGAACAAACGCGTAAGCGTAACGAGTTAGAGCGTTTGCAGTTTCGTTTAGTCCCGTTTAATGTTCACATATACAGGGTGTTCCAAAAATGTCTAACAATCCGGAAATGGGAGATACTTGAGGCTATTTCGGGCAACTTTTTCCTTTAAAATTTTACTCCGAGGCATCGTTAACGAGTTATTAACGAAAAATATTGACTAATAAGAAGCGAGCTCTGCTGTGGAGCTGCTGAGCTCCGTGTAGACGAAGCCCAGTTTAGCGGAACTCATCTCTCATTGATCAATGTTTCTTTTTATTAATAACTCGTTAACGATGCCTCGGAGAACATTTTTGTAAAGGAAAAAGATGCTTGAAATGATCTCAGGTATCCCCATTTTCGGATTGTTAGACATTTTTGAGACACCCTGTAGAAAGGAAGCAAGTTCGTACAATATATTCATTCGAATTGAAGGTAAAACATGAAGCAATAAAAATTGCATGTACTACTAACCATGCTGTTGATCTTGGAGATACGACTAGTAAATCATTCCACGAAGAAAGAAAACAATTTTTTAAACTTCGGAGTTCGTTCGTTTTAGAAATCGCGATTTCTATTCTATGAAATAAAAGATCATTTAACAGGTTGGGAGAATTGTATTAAATCTAATAGAAGTTATTTAAATTGCGTAAGTTGATTTTAAATGTAACTACTCTCTTTATATGCACGCCACATGCCAAGCACGCTATTTATTTCCGGATAATCCAATAGAGTAAGGTGTTACATACTGTCGCTGTGTAATAAGACATTGATCGAATGCGAGGTCGATTTCTAAGGAAACCATTAATATACTGATGATATTCGATAAATACACTCCAGTTGGACAGGATCTATTTTAGCTCCCACAATTAACAAAAGATACGATGTGTATAGATCTATCAGACCGTTTACAATAACCATATTGAAGATTTATGAAATGTCAAAGTACGTTTAGCGTTCAAGGACTTTAACCAGGCTTACAGTATGAGTTTCTACTTGTAGTTCTGTTATCGATAGCAGAAATATAAGATTCAGTAACTGAATATGGGTTCATCAAGTACGGGCTTATTACTATTGTCAGGGAGCTATAATTTCGGTATCGATTCAAGTTTATCCCCTTTGTCTATCGGTGAGAACATGTAACAACATATCTGAAACCATTTTTTAATGTTACGCTATTTATGAAATGCAAAATATTTGAAACGTTTTGAATTAGACTTAAGTATTAGACTAAGATATTAGACTAAGTTTACGCACTGCTCAAAAAACTTATAGCATAGAAAAATTTTGGACAAAGATTGACCAAATTTGACTAACGATAACACCACGAAAAATCCTCGTAGGATCATGATTTTTTGTTTATATTAAAACTCGAAGCTTCTACTTTAAGATAATGTTTCTCGAGTTCAAGTTTGATGCAACCACATCATTGCAACCCTTTAAGTGTGAGGCCATGTTTGTAACATTGAAAATTGCCGAATGAGGTTTGATCCTTCCCTTTTAGCTAAGAAAAAACCTGACTCCATTTTTTTTCTCTACGTTACAGTACTTTAAAGTAACCCTTTGCTTTTTAATCATTTGCCATCGATATTGGCGTTACCTGATATGCATCACGGGAGATTGCCGATCGGATCTTGCACATCCTGCGTGCGCGCGTGTCATCGATCGACAAATGAATGTCGAAAAGATATCACGATCTTGTGAAGATTGCGTCTAACGGACTCGATCGTAACGTTATAATCAACCCCGAGTGTCGATGTTACAATCGCCATTGATCGCACTTTCAAACTTTAATTATAAATTGTTATTTATAACAGTGATAATTAATGCAAAGTAAGCACCAGTATTTCTTTCTTTCTCTAAATTAAAGATCTAAAACAAGAAGGAAGGATATATTTGTTAAAAAAAAAAATACTAATATCACAATGTTAAAGCAGTAAGGAAAATTAACTTCATGGTACCGAAAAGTTATTTCCTTCTTTAAGCAAATATATATTTCGTATATACCTAACTATAATAGATGAGTCTGTTCCAAATCTCCTTTTACATTATATGCATATCTGTACCGTGTATTAACCACTTAACGCACAGTTTTTTTGAAAAAAACCGGCCAAAAAAATCAATTTTTTAATGTAAAAAAAAACACAATTTAGGACATTTAATTCAACTTTTTGAATTCAGCCAGCCCCTGATTCAACTTTTTTTTTGGTGGAGAATTTTGATATACTGCGCTTTTGTTCCATGGAAAGTAAATGATAAATAACGATAAAACGATTTTTTTTCTTTGCTTTCACATTGTATTTTTAATTCTCGATTATATTCGAGTGTGAAAAATTATAACAGCATAAAATACAACGCCGCTCGAATTATCTCGAGTGTGCACGATTTGGCCTGTTTAGCGCGCTCGAATTAACTCGAGCGTACAAGTTAAGGAATTAATATCTATTACATATTTTGAGATATTTAACAATTACTACCGCTTCGGTGTTACAAAAGTCCCATCTCCCCTATTTAAACAAAAAGAAAACAAAGAAATCTTAATCCAATACAAGTCTTGTGGAATACTCCTACTCTATTGAATAAACCTACCCTAAGCGGACACAGAACACCGCATAACATTCTATTATCGAAATCCTTTCAATCACAATACGATCTTATAAATGTATGCTATTTTTCCCGAATAGATAAATCATATTTTACATTTTCGAACAATTTTTTTACGTTGAATCACCCCCAACACGGTTGTACAATTATTCATGAAACAACCTGTATCGAACACCGTTGTTCATTTCATGGAAATTAAAAGTCTTTTCGTTAAAAGTAGCAAACTAGAGACGCGACGTTGCCGCTCTTTTGCGATATGTTTGACATTGTGTGACGTAAAGCGATACATCAAAGCAGGTTTCGATCAGGTATATACGATAACCTACTTATGTCCAGAAGGGGTTAACAAATGGGTTTGTCCTAGAAGGTGCAGAAACAGCAGAGCCTGAGATTAGCATTTTCTTAGCGCTCGCATGCGGACGATCTTCCTTAACCAGTCTGACATGCGAGAATATAGATTTTCTTAGGCCTCGCAATACCGAAGTAGACGTATCCTGCTGCGAATTGTATCGCAGAAAATTCACAAGAATTCTTTCAGTTATTACGTATAACGTATAAATAAAACCCCTAAGTTTCGTATTCGCTAGGCAATCTTTCGTTCGTTTCTAAACAGACCTTTTTAACATAATTTTTTCCGAACCACTGCTAACGCTTTTAACACTGTGTTTTAAAAAGTTAAGGATTAATAATTAACGGGCTTTGAACGAGTAAGCCGTTCATAGTTAAAGTTTTCTCAAGTTTATTACCACAGCGCTTGATGGACTCTTAACTCTTTCATATTCGAAATAAATTTCCTTATTCTTACACGAAACTTTGTGTCGCGATTAATTACATTCGATTCGAGTTTCTTTCACATTCTTCGGGAATTAAGAACAAATAAGATAGAAGTCTTTTGGATTTGCGTTTGAAGGGACCTAATACTAAATTTATATCATACATGCACAAACAGTGTATGCACCTCGATTAATTCACGTTTTTGTCATGTTACAACCCGCATGTGCTTGTACGTGTATTTGTGCAGACAATTGTACTGTAAATCGATGTGACCGAAAAAAAAAACGAAAAAAATCAGTGCAAAATGTACATTATCTATGAGATGATAAGATTTAGTGCAATAGTTCAATATTATCTTGACAATAAAGGGCTGAAGGAGTTTCATCGATTGGGTCCCTTTCCTCTGACTCACTACCTATACTTTGCCTAATAATGTCTACAATCTTTCCACCCTACAAATCAACCCCTACCATTCGCAACAGTTTCATCAAAATGTCGTGTTACGTTCGTATTAAACAAGGACTGAATATTTACGTTCAATAAAATATAAAACTACGTATAATATATGATATGATCGTATAATGTTTCAAAATAATTACTCTTGAATCGCTAATTTTAGGGATTCATTTCCGGATAACAATTCTATTTTAACTTACAGTTTACAAAATCTCTCGCAATCTCATTTCCGGTTCAGTTACAATGTCATTTTATAGTTTTTCAAATTCGGTATAACCGCGCGCAGAAAATTCTGTAGAGAACGCATTTCAAAAAGTCCGATAAAATACAAAGAAAAATAAAGTTGAGCCGTAAATGTTAAAATGAGAAGAAACGGAGATTATATTCAATAAAGTTATTTATATAAAACCTTTAGAATAGATTTTTAAAGTAAACTCTACTTTGCAATAGCAGGGATGATAAATGTTTCATGACTTAAACCGACGCCTACGTTTCCCTTGTTGCTCCCGAACCGGAAGTACGACAACTAATCCGTGAATACCGCTTGAGGAAGATATAAATTTCGCGAGAAGTGATAATCTAAGTTTTTGGTTAATTTAAATTCGACTTACAGGAATAATTGTGTCGTAAATCGTCAGCATTTCACGTACGTGCTTGATTACCTTGCTGCGCAACGTTCGCTCGCAAACTGTTAATCGAGCGGCCATACTTTGCTGTGTAGTCATGGTTACGAGTGCTAACTGAAACTTGAACTGTCGGAGGTTATTCGAACACCAACCCTTGTCATTTTCGTTCTCCATTCGCCGTTGAATAATTCGGGTTAGATCTTATTCAAACAAGCGATCCAATCCAGTTCGGTACTTGCACATTTCTGTTCATCAGTTCAATTGGTATCTTTGGAATCATTTAGGAAAAAATAAGATCAAATAATATCGAAACTATTGTATTATTTAATAATAATTAAGCAACGACATTATTTAATAGTATATATTATTCATTCTTATTTGAAACATCTTTTTAAAGTCGTAAAATATATAATAAAAATATGGCATTGCTCATTACAAAGAATACTTTTATTTGATCTATTAAAATATTCAATCCTTGTTAATGTTTATTATCGATTTCACCGCGTTATGAATCCTTACCTCAAATTTTATTGAAATGAACTTTTTCCAAGGTAATGATCCTAATGAATCGATAACCTCGACATTGAGTGATTAATGTTAGAATGTTAGCAAGTGAAAAAGTCTGTGTAGGTAAATATAAATCTTATAGAGAATATATATTTCGTTTCTAGTTCGAAAAATGTAATATATACCTATACAATAAATAACATTCTATGCAAACACTTTTAATCAGGTCTAATGTACAATAATGGGTCATATTACTACACACCACCAGGCCGCAGCTCGATCCATTAACGAGGGTCAATATAGAAATTTTCTTTGCTCTGTTTGGTTGGCAATTTACTGGTGAAGTAGTGCTGCCCTCACGATCATAGAAAAAGGGGGAAAACAGCGAGTGAGCGAAAGAGCCTGAAATCAGCACAACTACATGTGGAACAAGTCACACCGACGAACGATGTCGCTTATCTCACTCTACCGTGCTTGCGGTCTTACTCTTTTCGCGCATCCATTCGGTTGGCGCGCCATCAGAGGCACGCGGCGTGAAATTCGATTTTTAAAGAAGCTTCAAAGAAGTTTCTGGTTAATATTCCTGGTTAAGTTTGTGGTATTCTTATATTGTCATCGTTTTTTTTTCGTTTGCTAAAAAATCTGAAACAGACTTTATAAACTGTCGTTGGAATTAATATTAATACTTTTCTAAAAATTTATTTTTGCAAATTATGTTACCCATTTAAAAGAGAAACTCCTTTGAAGTCCTTAATCTTCATTTAGTTTGATGATACTCTTCCATCATTATCGTTTCCTTTTTTTTTTGCTAAAAAAATATGGAACAAACTTGATGAAATTTCGTCAGGATTAGTATAGACGGGAATATATTAAATATTTAATAACAAGGGGATTCTTTCAAATCTCGCATTGGTTTTTTCTCTCTGGGCGTGCAAGTACGGCCCAAGCTGTGACTCGTAAACATTGATTGACACTTTGGACAACACATGAAACAACAAATAAAGAGGCGTAAACAAGTTCATTAAAAATGGTGGTCCATTCAATATGTATTCCAAAAACAGACGCGCGAGTGGACCGTGCTTGCGCAACAGTACTCGCAGAAATAGGCATTGATGTTCAAAAGTTCAAAACCAGTGGTCAGTTTACCAGTGATCAAAGGTCAGTTGATCAGTGGTCAGTGGTCACCGATTTATTTGAAAGTTAATGAATGAATGCGCGGAAAGAGGAAGTCGCAAGCACGGCAAAGCAAGGGCAAGCTAGGTTTCCTATCCATGTGCACAACCACGCGTAGAATGTGATGGGTATCGTTCTGTTTCTCTCCATCGTATCTCGTTCTCTTTCTACAGTTCGTGCGCGGAGTTGGATGCGCAGTAAAATGGTGGGGATGTGCGAGCCAGCTTAGGGAGCACGAAAAGTGTACAGGAGTAGTACCATTACTGTACCTATGTATTTATTTTTTCATCTTTTTTCATAACAGAAAGAATTATGTGAGCATCCGGGAGTGGCTGGGTGGTATTGATCAGTATCGATTGTTCAGTGTCGATTAATGAACATTATTTGAATTGTGGTGATTGTGTAAATACCGATATATATTAATATCTTTTATAATAATCTGTCGCATACATTAACATTTTTCGTAATAACTGGTTTAGTGTAATATTAGACTGCTATCTTGTATAACGTATATTATATCGCAATATAACCTACACATTGTTGTGCAAAGTTGAAAACAAATTGATCCTACTTATGTCGTGCGTGTGGATATACACTAAAATGTTGTTACTATAAGTATCTTAAAAGTATTACGAAATGTCGGAAGCAATTAAAAAAGAAAAGAAGAAGCAGGTAAAGAAAGAAAAAACAAATCAGAAGGAAGAAAAACCAGAAGAGGATGTGAAAGAAACTGCAAGCGAAAACGTCAACTCGTAAGTAGTATTGAATTCTTGTTTTTCTTATTTAACTTATGTATTTAATTATTGTTTAATATTGTAGAAATTTAAAATACTGTGTTTTTCATGATGTTTAATAATTTTTTGTATTGATACGTACTTATAATCTAGGTTAACTGAAGTTTAATTAAAGAAGTTGATATCAATATAATTGTAATAAAAGCAATAATTGTTTTACCATAAATGAATTTTTGAAGTACGAATGTCTATGTACCAATAAACTTTAATGTTTTTCATTGTATATTTGCTCTCAACGAGTTTTTCATTTCACATTAAACCCTGTAAGTTTGCAGAAATATCTGTGTTTTGTTTATGAATAAAATAGGGAACATATTGTTTTTCAGAAAATTTGGTCCATCTGTGAAATTTCCATATCAAAGGGTATGGTCACGGTGTGCTCTAATTCTGGCAGTATTGTTCGTAGTATGGTATAATAGCAGACAAGGCAAAGAAGTTCATTTTGCAAAGCAGAAAGAGAGTCTAATAACCCGTACACAATATCTTGAATGTTCAAATGATTATAAAACAGAATTAAGTAAATATCCTGAATGTACACCAGAGAAATGTGGTAGAGTAGTTTCAGATAAATTAGTATCGTCAACAGAGACAGATGTTTTATTAAGGATAGCGACAAGTGGTTTAAATTTAGGTGGCTCTGATGGAGGTGCAAGTATTTTAGACCTTCATACTGGTGCACTAAGTAAGGGCAAAGCTTTTATTGATATTTATACATTGCCAGAAGCTAAGAAGATATTTAATAGTGCAGACCTTGCAATTTATAAGTATGCTTTTGTTACATGTTAATGCTTATTGAATCATTGGTTTTTATGTATATTAACTAACACTTTCTACCTTCAGAGTAGTCAAAACTAAAATACATCATGCAGTAGCACATCATTTTGGAGTACCTGCCAATAAAATATATTTAACAATGCCCACATTTTTTTCACAAATGACTAATGTATCTGCAAAGACCATACATGATGAATACTGGCACCCACATGTTGATAAGGTACATATATGAACTAAAAATTACTAATTACTTACTTACTGCTAATAGTATTTTATTTATTCATATAATTTTTACCAAAGGAAACGTACAAATCATTCTTTTATACTTCCTTGCTTTATTTAAATGATTATGGGAGAGATTTTGAGGGAGGTCGTTTCATATACATAGACAAAGATAATGTCAATACAACAGTGGAACCTCGGAAAGGTAAATAATTGATTCAATAAGATCCACACATTTAAGGAGGAAAATAATTCTAAAAATATTCATTTTACAGGTAGAGTGTCAATGTTTACTTCAGGTAGTGAAAATTTACATGCAGTTGAAAAAGTGCAGTCTGGAACTCGATATGCATTAACTGTGTCATTTACATGTGATCCAAGTGCTGCAATTTCTGATCCAAGTTATCCCAAGAAACAAGAAAAATGAGTCAGTTTCATGTACAAGAGGTACACATTCCATTTAATATTTTATAACTAATATTGAAGATGTACATCTCATTGAATAAAATTTTATTTCTAAGAAATAATTGTGTTTACAAATTTTACTATATAAATATATCGATAAGATATCGGTATGTTCTAAAATAATAAGAAAACTCAATTTATTTAATGCTCTTTATTTGCTTATTAATATAATACAAGAAAAGATGTAACATATAACAAGTGCAGATTACATACATTCAATGACAATCAAAATAACTGGAAACATTTACAATCTTTAACTTAATAAACTTATTGTTGCTAATGAAAAAAACTATTATGAACGCTGATGAAAATTATCATTAGTTTCCTCTGTAAAATTTGTTTACTAGTTGCACATATTTTTGATTGTTTAAAATGTCATGGATTCCCAGAGATCTAATTGTGAAATGTCATTTGTTAATGCAAAATGGAACATATATATATAAATATATATATGTATATATATATCATAGGTCTCAACAATGGTAACTTGTCCACTAGTAACCATTATAAAAACCTATAGAACTTAAAGGTACTTAAATATTTATACTTAAAATCCGTTAAATAATTATAGTAATACCCGTTCGTACTACCTGACAAATATTACAAATGAAACAAAAAAGGTACCGCTAAAGTAATCTTGTTGTCATAGAAATTCGGTGTATAAATTAATGCGAGTGATGAATGAACAATGCGAGTGGAAACCTCAAGGGAAAAAACATTTGTACAAAAGGAACTTTACACAGAATATCTAAGAATTATTAAATATTAATAATTAAGTTGTAAGATGAGCTTTATCAATATTATTGTACATTGATACTTTCTACAACTTATCTATACGAAACTGATAAAGATTCGCGAGTTCCTCAACTCTCAGATGTTTTCATATAAGTAGACGTAAGTTTACGTTTCTAGCATCTTTGCTATTTCCTTGCCGTTATCTCCCGTCAACAAGGTTCTGTGGTTTCCGGGCAATTCTTCGATGTGTACCTCTTTGTTACAAATCTATATACAATTAATTAAAAAGATCAGTTTCTATTCACGTTCCTGGTTTTGTGATTAATGTTTGCCGTGTAATTACAATTTAGTAAGTATTTAGACGTAACAATTACCTCTGATAGACCGTAATCCTTCTTCAAATGAATGAAATTCTCTTGAATTCGTATTAACGTGATATCTCCGCTAAATTTAGAACTTGGGACATAGTAGTAAGCTGCCTGCAGCTTTTTATGGAACAACATACCAGCAGCTATTAACTCCTCCTTATTCAATTCTTTGTTATTTATCGTCTCTACCATTTTGTCGAATACTTCGTCATCAGGTGTTTCTTTCAAAATATTATATGCCTGCAGAAATCAAAAGTTGGGTAAAGGAAATACTAATAACCAGTAGCGCATAATATAAAGAGACAAAAATACGTTACCTCAATGAAACGGATCTTATCATTAAACTGTTTAATGAAGAACGACAAAGTTTTTCTGCAATTGTCCTCAATGATGTCTGTCTTCGATGCACTTGCATGTTTTCCAATTTCAACGCAATGCAATCTAACAAATTCTGGTGATCCGTCTATAAGTGTTAAAACTACTTTTTCACCAGCACTTTCCAACTGAAGAGCCATTTCAAAGGCGACACAAGCTCCAAATGAGTAGCCTACTATGTGATATGGTCCCTTTTTCTGGATTTTCTTCATTTCCTGAATGTAAAAGTCTGCTAGTTTGCCCATGGTTTCCAACGGGGTGTCTTGAACGCATTGGAAGCCCCAAGCAGGACGACTCAATTCACTAGCTACGCCCTTCACAGGATCAATCAATCCCTCGATAGCGTGAACAAAGAATAAAGGCGTTCCTTTCGAACCCTTTGTTTTTAGTTGAACAATGGATTCCACAGGGATAATGTCTGTGCTATCAGCATGGTATAGGAAATGCGATTCATCTTCATCTTCCCCTTGCGTTTCATCTGCAACATCAACCGCTCCGCTCTCGAATGATCTCAACTTGTCAAACGACAAGTTACGAATATCCTGTGCGGATAAAACTAGATCGTAATTTCTTTCTAACGTTTGTTTGATTTCTGTTCCCATTAAAGAATCCATTCCAAGATCGGCCAGAGTGACAGTGTAATTAATGCTTTCCAATTTTTTGATACCCAAGATATTGGCAACCGCTTGAACAATGCTGACTCTGTTGCTTGTATCTTGACCTTTACGTTGATCCGCTACGCACATAGATGCCAGAACAGGATGGGGTTGCTGTAGGAAGACGTCCATAGTTTCTAAACAACTTCCAATACGCTGCGGCATAGTACCACCAATTTCCGTATCGTTACCGCCACCAACAGAGTCTAAAAAAGAAGCCAAACGTAAAGGAATATGTCACAAGCAGGTCTAAGCTAATGTAAAAATACTGCACTGCTTTATGTATCAGTGAGTAAGGAGTATAAAAATGAAAATTAATATACCTAAGATTAATCCCACATCTCCAATAGCTCCCCACTGAATAGCAAGACCAGGCAGACCGTTCGCTTGTCTCTGCTCTATTATTCTCTCCATAGCAGAGTTTGCAAGACCGTAATTCGTCTGGCCAATATTACCCCTGCCACACGAAACGGAGGAAAAGACGACGAAATAGTCTAGCAGGGAACACAACTTCCGTGATACTGCATCCAAACATTTGGTAGCAGCAACTTTGGGTGCCGCTACTTTATCGAAATCTTTCTCGTCGAGGTTCTCGAGCACATTGTCGACTAGAACAGCCGCCAAGTTGAATATACCACCAACAGGAGCAATCTTGCTGCTATCTTCGATGAGCTTCTTTGCTCCGGCCATCGTGGTCGCGTCCGCCGTTGAGATAGAAACATTCACGCCGGATTCGCGCCAACGTCGAACACACAGAGATTGGAAACCATTACGGATACCGGATCGGGATGTCAGTACTAAATTTTTCGCGCCACGGTTGATCATCCATTCAGCGAGTTCTGCACCGAATCCACCAAGACCGCCAACCAGTATGTAAGACTTGTTTGGATTCATATACGTGCGTGGAATAGCTGCTACAATTTTTGGTGCTGGGTGCGGTACAACCTTCTCCTTTTCTTCTTCGCGAATTTTCAACACAACTTTTCCTATATGTTTACCAGTAGCCATAAACCTGAACGACTGTTCAATTTGCTGTTCTGAGAAAACAGTTGCTGGCAACGGACGAACAGCACCATTTGCCATACCTTCTTTTACAAGCCTGACCACTTCCTTCCTCTCAGGGCCATCAATTTCGCAGATGGCATCCAATAATATTCCGTGGAAAGCGGTGTTCTTCAAGAACAATGACATTCCTAAAGGCGCATCATTCGACAAATCGTACTTTCCAATCTCAAGGAAACGCCCACCCTCGGCGAGACACCTGATACTCGCCTGCAGCTTTTCCTCGGCCAACGAATTGAGCACTACATCCACACCACGACCATTTGTCTCGTTCATTATTAATTGTTCGAAACTAGTATCTCGAGAATTGCCAATGTTTCTATCGGTCAACTGCGGAAACATGTCCTTCAAGAACTGTCGCTTTTCGGGCGTACCAACCGTAGTAAACACCGTGCAACCTGCGTGTAGGGCTATGGAAATACTAGCCTGACCAACACCACCGCTACCGGCGTGAATAAGAACGCTTTCGCCACGTTTCAGGCCTCCGCGAACAAACAGGGCGTAGTAACTGGTTGCGTAGGCTACTGGAATTGTTGAAGCTTCCTCCAGAGTCCATTTGCTGGGTACAATCCATGAAAATCCAGAGTCCGCTACTACAGTGGTCGCTAAACCGCGTGCAGGTACCATTGCCATAACTCGTTCACCCTTCGAATTACGTCCGGAGAATTCAAGACCCAATATACAATCTTGATTAGCTAAGTTGCCGGGCAGAGCATCAGGTGGCAATTTTCCAGTGGCTAACATCACATCTCTGAAGTTCAAGGGAGCGTAGTACACGTGGAAAAGCTCTGTTCCTACAGATTTTTCCGGCTGGTAATAGCTCAGAGGACTCTCGATCCATCGCAAACTACTCAAATCGCCTCTGAACAAGGCGTTGATATATGCATGTTCAACCTGAAGAGACGACGCTCCTGTTTGCTGGTCTAAGATTAAGTGACGATAGCTTCCCCAATTTCCTCCTTTCAATACATTGGCCAGCAATTGTTTATTCAATTGCTCAGCATAGAATTTGTCTTTGAGATTGAACTTGTGCGCGGTTTTGTCTTGGACAAACACATAACGCACGTTAGTACCACCTTCCTCACGGCGAATGCAATTCATAAGTCCAACCATACCTGAATAATGTAAATAATGTTATTATATACAATATTCTGTGAACGATAATTCACAACTTTGGACACATCCATTGTATATTTTCATACTTACCAAAAAGCTCTTCGCCTTGATTAACTACAAGAATTTGTTGCTGCTCAGTTGCAGCTTTCTTCATGGCTGCTTTCAGATTTTCTACCCATTGGAAGTTTTTCTCTGTTATTTGGACGATCATCGGTTCTGCCAACTCTTCAGTCTTCTTAAGTAAAACATAAGATTTTCCATGAGTAACTTGTTTAGCTACATTCGTCAGGTTCGCGGTCTTCAGGCTGTTCAAATTAATCAAACCGGACTCTTCGAGCAGCACAAAACCTCCTGCTTTCAAACTATTGGACAGATTTTTCAATGCGGATTCGGCGTTCTTAGACAGTACGTTCGTAGCCACAACAAAATGTAAATCTTGTCCCACGGTTGTGGTGTTTACATCCTTCTGGACGACTTTTACATTCTCCACGTTTAAGCTAGCATATTGTTCTGTCTTACTTGCAACGACCTGGTAATCAACCTAGAACGAAAATAATTCGTGAGAGGTAGTTCAATGCTTTTAGCTCGAACAAGGATTTTTATGCAATTTAATAATTTTTATATTTGAATAGAATAGAAATGATTGAAACTATGTTTAATTTTACTTACAGTGACACTGGGTTCGCTGTATAGAATGTCTAACATAGTGTTTACAAAGAGAGCATCTGCAGGACGATCGTCAGCTACTTCTACAGCTTTCACTTTCAATGCTGCTAAGTTTTCACGAACAATTTGCAATAAGATGGTAAGGGCGTTTACTTTAGCCTTTTCAGGATCATCCACCGTTGGTTTCGGGTTAACGTAGGGTATGAATGTATATTTTTCGTACTTGGGAGGGATTTGAGATTGCTGTCTTCTTGGGGCTAAGGATGCTTTCATCTTTCTGATTTCAACACCGCCAGATTTAACAACATCAATATTCTTGTAACAATGAACTGGAAGAGTCTCGTCTTCTTTCAGATTATTCACTAATTCCATATGGAGAACAGGATTAACAGCAACATACTGTATACGAGTTGGTAAATGCAAGGATCTGGTATCCTTTTGTAGAATTTTAATCTGCAGCATAGTATCCATGAATGAAATCCAATTGGTCCATAGAAGTTTTCCATTGCCACCGCGATTGGCAGCAGATTTTATACCCTGGAACTTTCCGGTATATTCGTATCCTCGAAGTCTAAGCTCCTTATAAACATCTTTGGTGTCCAATTCCAACAATTCAGGATCATTTCTTACATCCGGCGTGGGAAGATTCAACAGCATTTTCTCTGTATTCTCCGGTACAGATATCTTTCCAGTTACTACCACGGACCCATTTTCACAGATCTCGAATTCATTGGTTCCCATGAATATATTAATAAAGAATTTAATTGATCCTTCTTTAGGCATGATAGTAGCACGCAAGAGTTTTACATTTTCGAACACAACTGGCAGTTTCTCGAAATCAACATTACGCAATTTTGCGTACGTTCTCCATGCGAGTACCAAGTAACCTGTAGCTGGGAAAAGAACTCTTCCGTCAATCATGTGCCCAGCTATATACGCGTCCGATTCCTTGGACAGGTCGAATTCAATCACGCTTTCGCCGGAAAGACCATCGGCCTTGCAGAAATCGGCTACCATCCATTCAGTGGAGTGATCCCATTTAACCAGGGAGTTAAGCATTGGTGTTCCACGGCCAACCGGATAACTTATGGGGGGGTACAATTTAGATATCTTGGGCTGTGCACCAGCCATGTACAATTTTCCTAAGTTTTCGAGCAAGAAGAATAAATTATCTTTATGATCCCGTTTATGCAAGCCAATGTTCGTCACGTTTTTCCCGAGCGTTCTGCGTAAAATCGCCTGTAACAAACAGTGCGGGGCAATCTCGATCGCAATTGCATTTTCGGGCACATAAGTCAATCCTTGCTTGAACAATACAGGCGACAACAAGTTGTTCACGTGGTAAGCTGCCGAACTCAATTGCGCCAGTGGGTTGTCCCAACCGCTATCAGGTATAGACGTGGAGATCCACCTAGAAGAACGCGGTTTGGGATTCGGAATAATTCTTTCCAAAGCAGAGCGCAAATTCTGACCAGCAGCAGCCATGTATTTGCTGTGGAACGCAACGCCACTGCTGTCTACCAATCGTACAAAAATGTCTTCCTTCTTTAATTCCTCCACAAACTTTTTCATAGCAGGAAGTGCTCCGGAAATGGTTGTAGAATCACTGGAGTTGTTGCAAGCTGGATACACATCCGGTGGACAACGTTTTTTAGCCTCTTCCCAACTTAATCCTACAGCAGCCATAGCTCCTGGAGGCAATTTCGAATCCAGAATGGACCTTCCTCGCCAATAGGCAGCCAAAATCGTTTGTTCTGGTGTGAAAGTACCATCAGCGTATGCACATCCCAGTTCACCGACCGAGTGTCCAATGATACCATCTGGATGAATGCCCAAATATGCCAGGAGGTCTACGAGGGCAACTTGAATAGCTGCTATCGATATGAAGCAATGGACAACATTTTCAACAAAAGATTCGGCTGTTGAATTCAAAATGACGTCCATCAGATCGATTCCTTCAGGTTTCAGGGCATCGGCGCAACGATGCAAGCTTCGCTTGAATGGTTCAATGCAAAGCAAGTCCTTACCCATGCCTGCCCATTGTGAACCCATACCAGAAAATACAAACCAAATAGGACGTTTCTCTGAAGCATTGATTTGATTGGTTTCTTCAGCCCCAGCCGTTCCCAATACGGAATAACCCCGGTAAAGATGACCAGGTATGTTTAGCGCGTAAGTGTCATGAAGAAGAGCAGTGAACTCATCGTCCTTCTCGTATTCTTTGGCTTTGTCTAAAATAACTTGTACAGCCTCCTCTGTGCGGCCAGATGCAGTGATTAACTTGGGTATTTTACTATCTAAAACTGGAGACAGCTTTGGTTTCGGATTGCTACGAAGAAGTACGTGTGCGTTGGCTCCGCCAAAACCGAAGGAATTTACAGCAACTAGGCCACCCTTCCATGGCATATTTTTATCTACAACTTGAATGCTGCCGTCGTGTAATGCAGGTATATCCTTGTTTGGATTTTTGAAATGAAGATTACCAGGTATCACTCCCGCTTCCATAGCGATTAACATTTTGGCCATAGAACACATTCCACTGGCCGGTTCCGCATGACCTAAATTCGATTTCACAGAACCAATAAGAAGGGGAGTTTTCCGTCCTTTACAGAATAAACTAGCGATAGAGTTGATTTCTTGAGGATCGCCGACCTTTGTGCCAGTTCCGTGTGCTTCTACATAGACAACATCTGCCGGATTCACCCCAGCTTCCGCATATACCTCGCGCATCATTTTATTTTGCATCTGTCCGTTAGGAAACGTGATACCCTCAACTTTGTTGCCATCTGTGTTAGTCTTGGAATGTATAACAGTGGCGTAGACTCTGCGCGCGTCCTTCAACTTTTGTAAAAACAAGACACCGATAGTCTCAGATCTGACATAGCCTTTTCCATCGGCATCAAACGCTTTGCATGCGCCGTCTGCTGACAACATGCTTAATCTATGAAATTCGAGAGATGACGTAGGCTTCAACAAAAGACTGCATCCAGCCACGATAGCTGCATCACACTCTCCTGCGCGCATTGCGCTAATTGCTTGATGCATACCGTACAATGCCGACGAGCAAGCTGTGTCTACCGCGTAACTTGGCCCATTAAAATCGAAAGCGAAAGACACCCTGTTAGGGAACATGGCTCTGCAGCATCCGGTCAAACCGTACCCTGTGAAAATAAATAACAAAGTAAATATATGATGGAAACAAAATATCTGTTGAGTCTGTATGAGGACTATATATCAAATATAGTCAATTAGGGTCAAACTACTGCAATTCCAGTATTTCTTATAATCAGGTGTCTAATCGAGATAACATGATATCAAATGATCCATCGTCTACATAATTTAGAACATTTGCACTTCTTTATACTATAGAAGAAGTTAAATAGATCGCACCATTGATTGCTTCCGGATCTTTCGTCCACATCTCGTTCGTCTCTGAGGCGGAAACACCGACAAACACACCAGTCTTCGATCCTCTAATCTCTTGTGGATTGATACCAGCATCCACAATGGCCTCGTACGTTGTTTCCAGGAGCAATCGAAGTTGCGGATCCATCAAATGGGCTTGTTTAGCGTGGACACCAAAAAAGGTGGCATCAAAGTGTTTGATATCCTTCAATTTTCCTGTTCTTTTTGGTAAACCGTAAATACCGGCTGTCCATCGACGTTCGTCGTCGGTGATCATATCAACACCCTCGAATAAATTTGACTTCAACTCCTCGGGGTTATCAGACTCTGGAAAACGGCCTGAAAAAATAACGAATGCGTTAGATCTTACATTCTATATTTGATCTCATTCTACACGCGGTCAGACGAAAGAAATTATTCGTTACCTGAAAAACCGCTGATGACGATGTCATCCTTGAGGTATTGCGTGTTACCATTCACTGGTTCCCTCGCGATGGGACTGTTTGCGCTTTCAAATTGGGCCGGCATTTTTACTGAGAAATTGTTACGACGATCCCTTTAAATAGCTGTTTTCGCAGAATGTATCAGACGCGGGAGCCTAGTGGACAGTAAGCTGAAAACAATTGTTTTTGCATTTAGTTATTACTGTATGAATATTCTTGAATGGCTTTGCGTGCGAGGCACGATTGAATTTCCGTTTATGCGTGCATATGCTTTAAAATCTGATTTTAACCGTTACGATGCAAATATAGAAAAATACTTCTAATTATCATTTTACTTCGCAAATTATGTCAGATATATATTATAAAAATAGCAATTAACTGATTACCAGGATTTAGGAAAAATAGATTTTTGAAATAGTTTGTACCTTCTCATGTAATACATAATTTGGTAAATAAGCTTTCTTTGAAATAGTATCTTTAACCATATCTACCTAGCTAATATTCATATGTAACTTTCATTTCAAAAACAGTTTACTTCTCATTCTAAAAATCTATTTTTTCCTAGCCCTTTTCAGGGTCTCGTTTCTATCACAATTTCTATATCTGCATATGCTATAAATACATAAAACTGGTGATCTAGTCATTGTACAAATAGATAAGGTAGTGAAAAGTCGCTAGGGGATAAGTCCGACTGTGAGTGACGAATTGTCCTGCCGTTGACATTAACAAATTAAAGCGATGAAGAAAAATGGCATTTTCGTAATAAAGAAACAAACCACGTTAAGTTTCTTTCTCAGTTAATTACAATTGAAAAATTTACAGATACCGGACGGTGTGCGATTCTTACTGCGGCCATTTAGCCTCCTTAAATGTCTCGGTAATTGTATTAGATTACCGACGGCAACTGCCTCCTCTTCTCGACTGATTGAGCGATTTGAATTGAACCAGCTGCCGTACAAAGTGAATTCGGTTATGATTTTCTTCGAGCACGCTACCGTGCGAGAATTTTCCAGCCTGACCCGTGCTGCGTAAGCGTCAACGTTTTTTTACCGATATTGGCCGTGAGCAATAATTATTTTTCGATCAACGTCAAGATGATTGTGTAACACAATGCACGTATTCCTTCCTCTTTTTCTCAGACGCATTATCACAGCCACTAATTTTCACATCACGTTGTGTAAATTAGGACGCGAAAGAAATGTACAAAACAGTAAGGTTGATCATTAGGGAATTGACCACGTAGGTTAGCAATATCGATTCACGATTCGTGAAAATCTTCGTTGCGAAATGAAGCAATCTCGTGTAGTATTTCGGTTACTATTAATGTAATATTTTTAACGAGTAATATTTTCTAAACGAGATTTAGTAAATAACGTTTAGCGAATAATATTTAATGAATTAATTTGAAATATACTGTTAACTGGTAATATTAAGTTAATTAAAATATCATTTTGCCTACTTAGATACATGTCCAGGTACTAGCTCCAAAGTATAATACAACTTCAATTCGAATAACGTAACTGATTACTATTACGAGATATTATGTAATTGACCTAAGATAACATTTTTATAATTGATCGAAATTAATATGATACTCTTGCTATGGAAAGTGTTCAATCAATACTGTCAGCGGATGCCGTTATCAAACGTAAAATGGTCTGCTGAACTTGGAGGAGATACGATTCTAAGTAAACAGTTCCGTTCGCACATACATATATGAAAAAATGTTCAGATAATAGGCATTTAATTAATAACATTATGTGATGTAATAAATTCTAAATTTGGCTTAATAGTTTATACTTTAGAGTATACTATCTCCTATTTTCTCTAATATCCGTAAACGGTAAAATGTAACAATAATTATAAAAATGAGAAGAACATTGTGATTAAAATAATTTAAGAATCGTTAGTCTAACCCTTTGTAGGTCATAATACCTACGATTTCATCATTAAACATTTTCCACTAAGAGTTCCAACTGATTAATTGACAATTATCTATTTTCTGTTGCAGGTAATATTATAGTGAATTTTTGGAATAATAACATTTTCCTATCCGTCACATTGGTACAATAAAACGTAAAATTTTGATACTTGTTATTTGTAAGAGGAAAATGAAATAGAAAAAAAAACAAATGGGTAAGAATGTATTTAAAAATTATTAAAATGTAATATTATTTAATAAATATAAAATAAAATTTTTAATTAGCATTTAATTGAAGTAAGATTTTAATCAGTATGTGACTTTGCATTGTGCACTTTCTCATTGTTGGTCCATTACGATTAATCAATAATTTTCAAACACAGCAGAAATTCTTTCAGATAAAAGAACAAGATTATAATTAACAGACAGCAGAATATTTATTTGAACTCACAGACAGACTACTCGTATGAAAAAGTACTTGTGATTTCTCGATCAAATGATCAGCGTTTTCGTTGAGATAAGCGGATTCTATCAAAAATAAACTAAGCACGATTGTTTCTTTTCCATCATTGCCAAAGGTTCAGATAAGAGGTGTAACACTCGCCTATAGTTTATATAACTTTGTCAGGCATAGTTCAATTTCTTTTTACGTTTTAATAACCAGTAAGCGACACTTTTAATGTGCTGAACACGAAACGCAAAATTATTTGAGATTATTGGATATTTAATTTTCGAGAAGAAGTTGAATTTATAAATTTAAGAATGTTTTCCGCTTTTACTGTAAAAGTTACAAGATTGATCTGTGCGGTTCTGTAGACTTTTCGAAACACAACATGTTTGAACAACGTGTAAAAAAGTCACGATGCTTTTTGATGTCAACCAACAAATTGAAAATTTGACTTCTTTCCAAGGTTAAACCTAAACTAAACGACTGAAGTAAAAAAAAAAATATTACTTCTGTGATTTAAAAAAATTTATAAAATTATTCATTTACTTACAGACTCCTGCTAAATATAAAATAATAAAACGTTCCACGATCGTTGCAAAGTTAAATGAACGTTCAATGTCACATTGTTTTTTAATAACAAATTGTACAACTTTTGAATAAAATATTTTTTCGTATTATTCATATTCTCGGGATACTTCAGCGTTTGAAAGAAAAGCCGGACAAAATCGAGAATTCAATAAACAGTTAAATCTTCAAATAGATCATTTAATAAGATTCGTGTTCAGCGTATCAAAATTGATAAGGATCGCCCATCGGTGGGCGAAACAAAAAATTTGTGTTGGACAATGTAATCAATAGACTAGACATGATCTTTATGTAAAATCGAAACTTTCTGTACCATTTATAAAGCACGCGCGCCAAATAACTTCTTTTTCTGATAATAATATTAGATATAACAGATATCAAATAATATAATTATGTATTATAATTTTTTACTGTTCTCAAGCTGTTCAATTTCGACATAAATGCGTAAGTCTAGTAAAATTAAAATTAAAATTTCATTCACTTAAGTGGTGTTCCACTGTAAGCTAATACATCGTCTATGGGAAGTTCCAATATAACTTAAATAAATTTTAGATGGGTTTGATGCACCTTATATAATGTATTATATATATAATAGTAGTAGTATTATATATAGTAGTATATATAGTAGTAGTAATACTATACATATAATATAGTACTTCTATTTCAGCTGCTTCTATTTGCATTAACAATATAGTTGGTATGTAAATTTCGACTACCGTAGAACATGTTGTGTTTGCAATTATTTAATTATGGTAGATATTTTTCTTATCCATATCCAGAACAGGAATATTTAGATCCGACCGTTTTTCAACAAGCACGTGTACATAATATCAAAGTAAGTATATGTATGTAAGTGGTCTACAAGACTTACAGTAAAATACAGTTGCGTAAGTATTAATTAATGGCCGTACTACTCGTGGATTATAAAGTTGCTCAACTAAAACCGGACGCAAACACATAGAGAAGAGAGAAGAAAGTTTTCATAATTCAAGCGACACGATTTTTTATTGCAAAATTAATTACTGTCCCAGCTGGTTTCCGTATTCCTTTTATAAAAAGGGAACGCCTGAATCATTTGTACGAGTAAAAAATAAAAACGATTCACAATGTGTCGCGATTCAAGTATTGCACTCATGAACGGACGTCAAGCGTAATCTGAATATTAGGCAAAAAATATACCTACTTGTTGAATAATCCGAAGAATTTGCGTTTCTTTCCGCGGTGATACGTATAAATTAAAACGTAACAGACAACATACGATATGTGACCGCTTTGACCCAAAACGACTGCATCAATAATACATTGTAACACGTACATTAGCACTTATTAATACCCGATGCTCAGATTTTCCTAATCCGTTAACGTCATCGGCCAGTTTCAATGGTATCTCTTAATTTGAGGTTTTTTTTTACAGCGAGAGGAAAGTTCACGGACAGTGGCGCGATCATCATCGCGTGATACTGATAGCACGACCTCTCTCGTGAGATCGTTTAATCGTTGCAAAATTAAAAAATTCGAATCTTAGATGTCGCAAGGAGATAACCTTCCATCAACGAATTTATCCACTTGACATTAGTTATTGGAGCAATTGATCGGGAATTACATTAAAAAATTTTGCCCGCACGTTTCTCGCATTATAATACGTTATTTCCGACGACCCGTCGGTCTCTACCGCGAATCTCGTGTGTGTTGCGAATGCTTTTTTAGCAATGCGACACCTGTTTTTATCATTTTCCGTGATACCTTCTTACACGGCAAAATTAACAAGTTCCATGCTGAACGTAACCGTGACGACGAAACATCTCCTATTTCGCCTAAGAAAAGCAAATCAATTTTACACATATTATTACATACACCAAAACTGAATGCAATATCTACTTATACAAAACTGTTCAAAATATTCGATTAATTTGTTACAACTTTTAAAAATGTAATAATAGGTTTTATGAACCGACTCGCGTTGAGAAACTTTTCGTCTTTGTGGTTTTCGTTCCGGCCAGAAGTCAACAGCGCAACGGCCTCGTCGATGATAATTCTATATCATTCTAATCAGCCGATACAAGATACTGCAGTCCACATCACGTCATATTGAAAACAAGAGAATTTGTTTATGTAAATTGAGAAGCAATGACATAACGTATGCGGGGAATGGTGGCCGCAGTAACGTATGTACGAAGACTTTCAGTTTACGTATTCATTACGTAGTTCAAGTAATACGCGTCAATAATGGCAAAACAATTTTTTACTGAGAGTGAACGAATTGGCCGAAATCGTTACTGTACGTCGAATTGTGCGTGTCTTCTGGTCACCCTATCGATCCAAATATTACAAATCAGCTGTAGCACCAACACGTTCCTTTTTTAACACGTTCATCGCCACATCACCGAAATATGGGTGACGCTAGTTTTTAAACAATTTTGAAAATTCATTTTCGTTTTGATATATCCGAAGAAACTGAATTTGACTAGGATGTTTCGGATGCGAAAGAGTTCTACTTCCATCCCCTATGATCAATTCAACTTTCTAATTTCGCTTTAATTAATAAAATTGCTTTGATTTTGTAAAAATTTTGGTAGTCGATTGTTGGCGTCGAACGTGTTAATAATACTAATGGTTTTAATGTTTTGCATTTCGCCCGGCCTTTTCAATCAAAAAAATGTCAATTGAACTGACAAAATATCTTACAGTACGTAGTAACAGAAAACGAGTTAATTATTATTTAAGTAACGTACGTGGGTTCAACAGATCTTGTAAAAATCGAATGTACCAATGTATATTATAATGTATTATCGTGCAAAAGTATAAGATATAAAGTATAAAGTACAATGGAATGGAAAATATGTCTAGTAACTGCTAGTAAGTAAAACGAGCAAACTTTATAGCCAATCCAGAACATGTATAATATATTTTCAGTTCCTATATAATTCTGTTCAGAAGACGCCTTAAACAAAATATTGGTTCTTATATTTTTAAGAATTGGATAATAGGACTTTAGGAGAAGTTAGGTTTTAGATAAAAAGTTTAGTTGCATGTTTACGACTTATTTTTTTCATATAGAAAATGACAGTCTGCAGTTAAATTCGTATTCACAGAAAAAAGGAGCAATAATCGATCTTCTTGTACTTACTGCGCAAAATTGTTTTATTGACCTTTAAATAGCTTTAAATTATTTGCTGTTGAAGAATTAGTAAGCAAATGTGTTCTATGAAGATGTATAAAGAAATATGAAGCTGAAACCTTGTATTTTTCTCCTTTTATTTCAACCGTGTTCTTACTTTATTATTCAAGATGAATTCACACGATGAAACTACAAAGGGATCAAAATGTCCCATTTCAGAGTCTCTCTTTTACAATCAATGGCTACCGTAATTCCAAAAGTATTTCTAATAAAAATAATTAAAATAATTCATTTATTCATGCGCACATTGCTTGTAATTTTTATGAAAAAAAAAGAAGTGCGTTACTATATCTGCTTAAGCTAGTATTATTACTGGCAAACCGCTCAAAATTTAAACTTTCAACGATCGTTTTGAAGAGTTGTCATTGAAGAGTTCAGTAATGAATATTAAACATTTGAGTTAGGAATTATTGCTCAGGAGGAATTATTCATATACGCTCATATACGAAGTTTGAATTCTTATAGAATTATTTCTTTTCCACCGGAACCCTATAGATCTTTCAAAACTTAAATTTTTGAACAGCCCGTATGTTGATAAGTTCGACAAGAACTTCTGCCAGCATAATAATGTATCCCCGAACCAATATAGATACTCAGAAATTTCCAAACAAATGTCTCGATAAGGATAATACTCGCATAATTAGGTATAATGTACTTGTAAATTCGTATTATCTATTTCTTACAGGCTATGAAATATTTAGTATTTGAACTGAAATATTTGAAATATTTAGTATTATACCTTGAGATAAAAATGGATGTCATTACTACGAGAAAAATTATACCGATCAGTAGCATGCCCTTTGGCCCATCATGTTTAAAGTGAGCGTGCCACGAGCGTTCCGTCACGATACAGAGGTAAACACGGCTAGCCTTGAAATATAACACGAAGTTTATCTGAAACGACGATTCCGTTAAATCGGTGATTCCTCGTCGTTCACGCAGTTTCGAAGGCACACGATAAAGGGATCTGCTGACACGGAAATACATAGATAAGGAAAGTCCTACATCTCTTCTTCCACAATACTTCAACCTTCAAAAGATAGACTGGTCGATTTTGTACGCACGTGGATAATAATCTCCGAGTCTAGTAATTGATTAATGCTTTCCAATAGTAAACAAGAAAGATTTTACTGATTTAATTACAACGAGAATAAGACGTAGAATTTAAAGAAACATAAAAGACAGGACAAAGACGTTAAATCGACTTGTAGTTTCGCTAAGACATTAATATTCGGATGGAACATTTTAGCGTTACAATTTGTTTCATTAATGTGGGCTCAATCGGCAATTAAATGAAGAATAAAATATTAAAATAGGATACAGCAGTCAGGCCTGTAACGTCAATATCAAGTACACGAATTTGTTGATCATTATGCATACAATGGAACTGAATACATTATACTGTGACGAGGCGAGTGTGTCGTCGGTTTCCTTCCACTAACCCATCCGATTACGCAATTGACAAGAAAGAAGCCACTTTTCGCACGATCAGTATGTAATAGGCTGCAGAGAAAGTGTGATATCATCTTTTAATCGTAATCCACGTGGCTAACCTTCGTGTAGAAGGTATCAGATTTATCGTCTGCGGTATCGTTTATTTGAGGCCCATGCGTCAAATTATTCCATCGCCCGAAAAAAATATGGTAAGAGAAAAACGCTAGCCACTCAGATCACTGCTCGGTTCACGAGTCAATCACGTGGCGCACATGGCGGACATGCGCACTGAACCAAAATCGCAGAGATCGAAGATAATACGAATCGAAATTTTACACACGAGCACATGTAGGAGGAACTACGTGACGAAAATTCCACAACTCAAAACAGATATAGTAAAATGTTAATGATTCCTTACTTTTCCCTGTTTGATAAGAGTTTAGACAAATTATTCGTCTTTTTAGAAAGGAACAAAAAATGCTTTTACATCGTATAATAACAAAATTGTTTGTAGAAAGAAATCTATTGATGAACTCTGATCGATAATGATTTAATTCTTTTTACAATTATATAAGTTAATAATATTTTTATTTCGATTTCAATTGATTATTATTTCTATGTAATCGTATCTCGTATTAACAAGGCTGTTTATTGAAAAGTTTAAAGAACATAAACGTACGAAGAAAGAAAAGTCATTTAATATCTTAGAAAGGTCTCCGACTTTTGCAATTTTATATTGATTTTGATTTATATTTGATTTGTTTCACGGACGGGTAACGCATGTCCAACCTATAGATAGGACGACAGAACTCGTTAACTTAGACAAGGTCTTTCGCGGCTACATTTTCTGAACAGATAAACTACGATGCGAACTATGCGAACAGTCCTTCAACTTGAAATGTTAATAGAGATTAAACAAGTCTTCACCTTCGCTACGTCTGAAGCACCTGCAAAGTGAATTATTTAACTGTGTGTTCTAGCGTGACCAATATCAAGCATATTAACAGGAAAACTAATACTTTCTGAAAGTCAAAAACAAATTGTTACATAATCATTTAACATTCTACAACAATAATATCTATTTATAATATTAACTTCCAAATGTTTATTTTGATATATCTTTAAATTTTACATGGTATTTATAAGCAATTGCGCCAAAATATAGTTTGGAAGTTTCCAATATCATAATATAAAAGTCCACAATGTATGCATCAATGACAGTGTTTAATTACCTTCCTTCAAATTAATCGTAACCGATAGCAACAATTATTTCTGTGTCTCGGAAATTATACTTCACGAAAACTTAAAAAAATAATTTACCGACTACGAGTCTGCAGCAACATAAATACACTACTGCAGTGCTGGTTAGCGAAGGTGCAGAGTATGCTACGCAGTAGTAAACGTTTACACTAGTCAGACGTAAAACGTTTTCCAAGATTGTACACGTACAACGTGTACATAAGTAAAATAAATTTGTAAAACGAAATTCATTTCGTGTGACACCTTGATGTACTAAGTAAATGCATGTTGTATTCTCATTGTGAGAAAACGGAACAGTTACTCTACCTGGACTACCTGTACCCGTTATTGCGAACTGAGACGAAATCGCTGATTCGTTTCCTAAGTAACTTTCACATAACCAATTGTTAGAAATGACATTGTCTACCTCGTTCTTTAATTCTGATCTCATGGCATAGAACTCAATCTAGCGTATCAGTAAAGAAACCGCGATTTTTATCAACGCAACACAGTTATTAGAAGTGTCTTTCCGCGAAGTAATCCAACCGCGATAAACGGAATGTTTACAGTGCTAGACACGCAGAACTTCGTAACAGTGAACTCATATTACTCGACCACAGTAAATTTCAACATACCTATGTATCAATTCCGCCGAATTAAAGACTTCCAGCATCAGTTAAACCAACACTACTTAATAATGTATTCGTATGATATAGTTGTACTCAAGCCCACTATGAAATTGATTTTTATATGAGATCATCCGTTACAACGTTCAATGTCGCTTCTAACGGTTGCCGACAACGCGATAATTCAACTTACACTCTTCATGTTTTTTTTTTTAAATAATTCCTCCATTCATGATTGTCAAATTTTTATAAATGTAACATATTTTGAAATGACTCACCTCGCACGTGGATACAATCCTGATAAACGATTCAAATTCAGTTTCCTCTTGTCACCGGAAAGTCCTGCGTCGACAGTTGTACACAATGAAATTTGTCTACAACGAAACAGGGTGGATCCAACCGACCGACCTATACTGTCTGCGCTGAAGGAACAATGGAATGTATTCAATTGTTACGGACTAAGAAAAATGATTTCTCTGTTCGACTGTTTCTAGGCGACGACGTGCGGTTGTTCCTTATTATCAATAACCGGCACAAGCGTCGCGAACACGTCGCAGAGAACTGGCTAGCGTCTACCTCGCCAGCATCTCGTTATTATTGAATTGGACAGACCATGTGGTCTGACATCAGACCATGTGTTGTTGACCAATGGGAGTCCGAGTTTCCGGTACGCAGGCGCACTACGAATGGACCGGCGTTCTCGTCTTCTGTCACGAATATTCCGCTTTTTCGTTGAACTGTGCCTACTTCTTCAGCTGACCAAGCTTCTTCGATCGATCATCCGTGGAATCCGTTGCCGAGATTGATTTGTGAACATGCAGTTGTCACATGTCGACCTTACGCGTTTTTCTTTTTACATAACTTTGGTATTATCAATTACGATAACTACCCGTGGAATAGTTGGTAATAAAACGGGTGTCGCGAGGGATCGATACCCCTGTGCCAGTAACGTAATCTTATATTGCGGGTACGTTTGAGAGATGGTCAAAGTCGTCTCTTATATTATTTACTTATTATTTGAGTATCCCGTGTTACCCGAACAATGTTTTATTCAATATTACATATATTTTCATGAAATATCAGTGCGTGAGATACTAATATGCAAGTTATTGGTGCAGATTATGGATTCTATTTCACTTATATTCATAAAAGTTGTTATAACAATATTATCATAATTATTAATATAAATACTTTTGACGTTGTTATAACAACTACCTCTATTGCTCTAGCTACATCGTTTGAGATTTTGTAAAAATTGGTGTTAGAATTATTTTAATACTACCGACGTATAAAATAATTTTACAATTAAGGTGATTTATGTTCAATTACTTCATAGATATCAGCTTGCCACTAAATCGTACTGCGATACATGAATATTTTAGACAATGTTATTATATATACACGATCACTATAACCGAAACTCAAAAAATTTGATTATGATGATGTCACTGTCAGCTAATCCAGCGTAACTTATTAATTTCTAATGAGATGCGGAATATTTGATTTTCTTGAGCACACAGTACTGCTGCGATAAATATTCTAGAAACGTTTAATCTCAATACATTTTAATATTAAACTAGAATTAATTTTTTGTATGAAAACGGATTGGTTTTCATAAAAAAAGGCAAACTAGTGACTAATGAATAACTTATGGTATTGGTAATATACAATATATATATATTGCGATCGTTTAACACTACACATATTATAAGACAGCCTCATGCCAATCTGTCTCGAAATGACGTCTGATACTCTAATATATTCTATATATTGTATACATACTAATTTTGACAATAGATACAAAATTGATATCACTAATGTAATTACTAAACAAATTATTTACAGCCTTACTAAAAAATTTTAATTCAGTATCATAAAAAGTTCATGTCATTTATCTAATATAAGACAATAAAATTTTAGTAGATATAAAATTTACTATAAGAAATATATGCACACGGCAAAATTAGCATTGATTTTTTATTTTGCAATTAGGAACATAAAGATATTCATCTCTGTATTGACATCTTACTTACGTAGACGACTGTTTCGTTCGATTTATAGTAAATTATATATATTTAAATTTCAACAAAATACAACAAGGAAAAAGGAAAGTAAATACGTATTATGACTACTCGATAAAATAACGTAGAGGTCTTTGCCACTGGTCGTTAGCGCAAGCCTGTTGCCTGCGTGCTGTATCACGTGAACCGAAGAAAGAAACATATAACCTGTGTAACTCCAGACTTAACGAGACTTTTGTACTACGATGCGAAGCTAACGGAGGCATCCTACTTGTCTCTTTCACAAAGCCGGGTTCATGAATAAAAACGGGCCGAATCGCAATTGTACCGGCCCTAACTCGACCTCACATTGTCAAAGATGTTATCTGTTGCTATCTGTCGCTTCCTTTGACTTCATCATATTCCCTTAACCTGTTAACCGGGTCATATTTTGAAGTTTATTTTTTTTAAACATGAATTAAAATGATTCGCAGAGACGACGAGTCTTAACAAATACAAACAAAGAGTTAATTCGTCTTTTCCTAATATGTACTCGAAAAATGTTTATTGTAAATGCAAAATTGTTGCATAATTAAAGAATTAACAGTTTATCAACCTATTCCATACGTGATTCATTTTGTCTATATAGCGAGCTCATTAAACACAAAAAGTTATTTAACTACTACTGATTTTATGCAAAGGAATCTAATGGTCGTGCAATCGAATTAACGCGATTGTGTAAAATTGATAATGATGCTGGATATCAGGTTACTGTTAGAACCGAATTTGAAATATCTTATCGATCCATGTATAGAAGGCCAGACGATTTAATCGCTACGATGAAAAATGAGAATATGGAAACAAATATTTTTATTTACTTATAAGGGTTACATCATCAAATTACAATTAAGAAAAATGCAAGGAATAGAAGGAAAGGGAGTAACTAACTGAACATAAATGTATACATACATGTAATGTGCTAAGGGAAAAAAACTATTTTCAACTGTGCATTCATACAGTATATTGTCGTTATCAAGAATGATAGAAAAAAGATGTAGGAAATACTTCTTCTGAATATTCTTGAGTGATCCATGATCTTTCTCAAATTCAATTGTAGACAACTTCCCTCGTTTCGTAAAATTTTAACCGAGTATAAACAATTTTCACGTCACCATGTTTATTCTTACTTATGTATGTCAATTGATTTTTCATTAATTTTTGCATTGATTCCTTTTCAACACAAGATGAAGTTACACAAGATTAACAAAGATAACAGGCGATATCACACGATACTTCCTTTTTTTTGCAGTTCAATTGGAAATGATATAAATCATCTATCGATGAAAACCCAACGTAAACGTGCCCGTTTAAAATTGGTAATTAGGTAATAAGAATTTTAATGACTTATCGGTTTTTTTTTAATTTATGGTAATATTGTTAAAAGCTATGTGAATTTTTTTATATATGTTCTATAAAGCTTAAAGTAAAATGGAATTAATGTTATAAGTGAGAAGAAAACGGCAAATGAATTTTTTGTCGACGTTATTAGTGAATGTATTCATGACTTCTTTCCTTTTCTCTTTTGCTTTTCGTTCGCTTCCTCCAATTGTTGCAATTCTAGTTCTTGCCTGCGCTGTTTTTTGCGATATATTGGCGTTTTTGTGAGCCATGCTGCACGAGGAAATAAGAACAATGGTCATTATTATACATTGCCATCATTAACACTATATGTTGTAGTACACTACCTAAGAAAGCATCTTCTTCTTCTCTATAAACTGGATCCTTTGTGCTGAGCGCATTTATTAATTCAACATGAGTTAAAGGATGAGTTTGTAATTGGACCTTTCGTTTTGTGGTCATTACCTACATTTCAATGCAATAGTACTAAGAAATGAAAATAAATATATACTAGACGAAAATATTATTGCTATAATTTCAATACCTGGTTAATTGATGCTAGTACGGTACCAATAGTGAAACCGTCGCAAATTTTTGTCATAACGGATGTATCAAATTGTCTGTTAATTCCAGAATACTATAAATAAAAAATAAATATGTAAAAATATTTCTATTAGATGTGGGTGTGTAATGTAGTTTGATAAGTAAATGAAGTCCAACTTTGTGCAATAAATCTTTCCACACAAGAGACATGCTCCCATAATCTGGCCTAGGAATATATATAACTTTATCATAAGTTTGATATAAAAGTTTCTGATCTCCATCCCATGGGGAGCTTGTTGTTCCAATAAAAATTACTCTTTCTTCATTTGTAATGTTTTTCACCAATTTAGGTAAATCTTTTTTTAATCGTTTTGGATCAGTTTTATCTGTTTTTGGAACTTTTTTAACAAATGGTTTTTCAGCTGCATCCATAAATATTACTGATGGCTGTAATAGACGCGTTACCTTCATATAGAAAAAAGAATTGTATATGAAATATAAATGGTTACTTAAAATTATTCATTGTAGAAGTAAAAATATGAAACACCTTTGATATTAAATGAACAAGCATGATCAATCCTGATTTTCCGGGATATTTCCCAGCAATATTAGCTGGTGTAATATCAAATAATGTAGCACCAAGTTCTGTACAAATTGCATTAACTAACATCTTTTTACCACTGCCATGTGGTCCAGCTAATAACACTGATCTTATCAAAGGTGTAAGTTCTCTGAGAGTACTGCTTCCCAGAGGAATTATACAGTATTCCGCTATTAATTGTCTTATGTCTCCTATGGATTTAAAGAATTTCAGAATATTAAAGAGTCAAACTAGAATAAAGAAATATACTCTGAAGTTCTTCAATTTATCATAAGATACTTAACCAATTGTTGGCAAAGGATCTTTTCCTTCCTCTCTTAAACTATTATTGATGAAAGACTTCTCGCCTTTGAAATCATTAAGTGCAACTTCTGGATGAAGTTTAATAATGCCTTGTGTCAACAATTCTTCAAATAGTGACTCCGTTGTTCTATCAGGAGTTAAATCCTTTTCTTTTCTTTTCTTATTTTTCTTTCCACTACGACGAATTCGTTTTTGTGTTTTCTTTATACGTTTACCTTTCAACCCTTTATCTCTGTCCAATGCATTTTGTAATGCTTCAATATCGCCTGCAAGAAATTTTAACTCTTAAGTGGAATGAAAGTGTTGAAAAATTGTAATACATATAAAATTACACCTCTTAGAGCTTGATCTACAACAACTCTAACTTCATGTTCGACTTCATCAGTTTTTTCTTTTTCTATCATATTTACATATGGTATTTGTGCAGCATTCATAGATTCATCTTTATTTTTCCATACATCCTGATATTCTTGGTTAGTGTGTACTAATTGTGCTAAAAAATTGGAAGGTATTGACTTAAAGCCTTGTTCTGTTTCTTCTTCTGACTGTTCAGTTTCACTGTCTTTCTTCGCTTTTGATTTCTTCGATCTTTTTGATTCCTTTGAAGATACTGCTGTAGACTTGCTAATAGTGCTTTCGGTTCCCTAAGTAGAGAACAATGATCAAAAAGTTTGACTTTATTATTGACTTCACTATTGACTTTACCTGTCTACTAAATATAATTCTGGACCCTCCACTCTCAACAGATGGCAAATCAGGAATTTTTCCAGTTTGTTGAAAATATGTATTTATCCAGTTTCGAATATCTCTTCTAATATTTTCCTCCATTATAGCACTCTTTTCTTTCTGGATCTGCTCTTTGGTCTCAGTCAATAAAGTTTCATATAATTTTTGATACTCAATTTGTTTTTCGTATCTCTCTTGTCTAACTTTCTCTGCTTGTCTAGCAGTTTCAGTAATTTCTTGACTAGGTTGAAGCATACCTTTGAAAATATAATACAAACGAAATTTTTTCAATTCTTTTAGTTAAGCATTTATATCCCAATGAATAGTTACCAATAAGTAACATTTCATCTAGACGTCTTTTCCGGACTTTCCTTCTAGTAACATATCCTTTCCACACTTTTTGAATTTTCATTGCAGCTGTTTTTTCACACAACACGTCCACGATATCCATTTCTGGTTTGACTGTCGATCTCTCTTTCATTTTACGGATTTCTTTCATGAATTGAAATCTTAACCGTCCCTGTCTTGCGCGTTCATGAGCCTTAAATGGGAATTATTTAATTTAAAATTGATTAAATAATTGCCACTTAAATAATATTAAATACACATAAGTCTATTAGATCGACACCTGTATAAGTTTCACAGCTTCCAATTCACTCATTTGTTTTGGCAATATCACTTCATCTAACGCATCAATAGATCTCAAAGTACTTTCTATAAAATTTCGCCTTTCCTCGATTTCTTTCAAGCGTTCCCTTCGAAAATATCTGGGCAATTGAATTTCAATTTCTTGCGGCGTAATATTTAAATTTATTAGAATGTCATCGAAGTAAGTGTATTCCGAGAGATCTATTTCGACTAAATCGTGTTTCAGTTCCAAAATCCTACCAAGACAGGAATCCAATAACTGTCTTATTAATAATCGTTTTTGCGGCTGGACCACTTGATCGTAGCATGTCTCAAGCTTGTTAGTGATAATAATGTATTTTACGTACAATTCAGAATATATGTTACGAGCTTTTTTACAGTCTTTTTGCGGCTTCGCGTTTTGCAAATTTGTGTCCACCTGAATTAATTCATTTAATGCTGTTTGTGCATCTTTCCAAAGTTTATCATATGTCACGTTGGACATAATTAAAATTTTGATGGAAACAAAATGTTGCGATCTATGTTACTTATTTAAGAATGCAGTGAACGATAATAAAGGAAAACAAAGATCCCTTTATTCTCGGTATTGTTAGGAATCGTTGGTATCTCAGCAACGGCGAAAAAGCGTGAATATGTGTATAAACAATGACTGCATGTATATATACATAATTTAAACATTCACGCTGATTATAAAATTGTAACGTAATAACAATAAATGAATCATCAATAGATTTCATGTAACATACTAAAAGTAAAATTAATGTAAAACGCATTTACTTTAACTCTTAGTTACAGTTATATGTATATGTGAATGTAGACATTTCCTGTTAAATCACGTGCGAAACAAGAAGTGTCTTTTTTCAAAATTAAAAGTATCAACTATCAGTAATTTTTATTATTACTTCATCATATAGACTCTAATAACATAAGGCGACATTTTACATATATTATAGTAATGTATAACTCTAAATCGTGGTTTTGCGGTAAAAGCATGAAATAGATGTCCAGTAAGTAAAAAATTCGTTTCCAACTTACTACAAATTTGTAGTCAGTTTTGAGTTTTGTTCTTTGCTCACAAACATAGAATGCGTACATTTGGTAAATTCTATTTACAAAAGGTTTATAAACAAAAATTGTCTTCACTTATTAGTATTTTAAATAGCAAGTTACAATAGCCTATATTAACTGGTATATAAATTAGTACTGAAGAAGAAATATTATGTAAAATAGAATAATAGGGGGAATCTTTCTTGTAGATATATGTATATAGATATTTGAAAGAAAGAAAATTCAGATCGCGCGTTGATCACAGCATGCGAGAGGGAGTTCAATGCAACCCGGCTATTCTCGTAACATGCTTCGGAGCGTTCCGGTTGCCTGTTTCAAAACGTCATCCTGGGTGATGGTTTATTCGCGAAAATAATTCCTGTAAATAGGATTCACCACATTCTCTGTGGCCAAAGGTTCGTAAGAAGAAAGCATTTGCAGTAATGGCGTCGGCATTGGAGCAGTTTGTAAATAATGTGCAGACGCTTTCGAAACAAGGTACGACAGATGCTCAGACCCTTTGTATTTCTCTCGAACATAACCTCTGATTACAATCCCGAACGATTCTTTATTAAATTGTTTGTAACTATACAAAATAGAATCTTTGGTCATACAAATAAAACAGAAATATACATAGAATTTGTCTTACATGACGTTACGGTCTTCTATTAACTAATTACTTTTAGATAATGAAAAAAAAACAAAATAAAGAAGTTATATTTTTTTAGGAAATTTTCGGGAGCTATGTGAAATAATGATTAAAAATGTAGATGTTTTAATGGAGAATGGACAACACTTAGATAACGTTCTGGAAACGTTAGATCTACAACAACACTCATTAGGTATTTTGGTAGTGTTGTGTGTAAAATTCACATTGCCTAATCCCAATGGTGCGAACACTGCTAATGCTCATAGACCATTATTTGATCAGGTTCAGGAATTTATCGTTGGTTGTAATGGAGAACAAGTTAGATTCGCACCAGATACATGTAAGTGTTTGTTGGTTTTTATATATAAAAATATCCTAAATTGTTTATAAAAAAATTGTTTTATAGATGCAGAACTATGTCATCTTTTCACTGATAAATTAGTTCAATTGCAAATACCGTTGCGTGGTATTGATTTAATGTGCCGTGCAATACGTAAAATACAATTATTTGATAGTCAATTGACTTCGATACATGCCGATCTCTGTCAGCTGTGTCTTTTATCAAAGTGTTTCAAGCCAGCATTAGAATTTCTTGACATAGACATCACTGGTATTGGTCAAGAAGGAGGACAGTTTGATTCCAAATATTTTCTGCTTTATTATTACTATGGTGGAATAATATATACGGTGTTGAAGAACTATGACAGAGCACTGTATTTTTTTGAAGTGTGTGTAACAACACCTGCTGTTGCAGTCAGTTATATTATGCTAGAGGCTTATAAGAAGTATATTCTGGTCTCTCTAATAATACATGGGAAAGTCCTAAACCTACCTAGGTATACAAGTCAAGTGGTCAATAGGTACATGAAACCATTAAGTCAACAATATGAAGAATTGGCCACTGCTTATCAAATGAATAGTTGTGAAGAAGTTCAAAAAATTATTAATAAATATCAACAACTTTTTACAAGAGATCATAATATGGGGCTTGTAAAACAAGTACTCAGCTTTTTGTACAAAAAGAATATACAAAGGTTGACAAAGACTTTTTTAACGCTTAGCTTAAGTGATGTTGCAAGCAGAGTTCAACTATCAGGGCCTGCTGATGCAGAAAAGTACATCCTGAACATGGTAAATATGTTACTTTTTCAAATATATAGAAATTTTTGTATAAACTATTAATTAATAAATGATCTATTTATACTCGTAGATTGAGGAAGGAGAAATTTTTGCAACAATCAATCAAAAGGATGGAATGGTAGTATTTCATGATGATCCAGAAAAATATAATTCACCACAAATGCTGGCAAAACTAGAAAATTTAATGGCGGCATGTATGGAATTAGATAAGAGAGTACTTGAAATGGAAGAAGAAGTTGTACTCACTCCACAATATGTTCGGAAAACCTGTGGTCAAAATGATCAAGATGATCAAACAGCTGGACCTATCACAGCAAATGTATCAAATGTGCAAGGTCAATCTAAACATAATGCCTATTCCATGTAACATATACACGTCGTTGTGCGTTATCTTTATTAAAAAACAGAAAACAAATGAAAAAATTTTGTTAAAAGTCAAGACACAAATGTTCAGAAGCCTGTTTTGGATGAATATGTAAGTCTCTACTTCAAATTTAACAGATTTCTAATATTATTGGGGAAAAACAGTAAAAATACATAAAAAATGTTGAATGTTCTTTATACAGTTTATACATTCTTCTTAAATCATCAAAATTAAAGGTCAATCAAGAAATTTTTAATTTTACGTGTCCATAAGCGAGTTACCCTCTACCATTACTCAAATATATCTTATTTTTAAGTCGTATATAATTACCTTTTGTACAAAATATGTTATGCATGAAGAGAAAAACTTAACACTATTTTCTTAAATATTATTTGGCATCTAAAACAGGCTTTATAAATAATACAAGAATGCAAAAAATCTATATAATGTAGTTAAAGTATTGTAATACTATAACAATCATAAAAAGTAAGCACGCAATATTCATACAATGGCATTCTCAAAGAATTATATAAGATATAATTCATTGCCTATAATACAATAGTAGAATATGTACATACATTTGCTACGAAAAGGAAAGCAATAGTCACAATTTTAACTATGATTCATGACAAAAAAAAATAAATGCTCAATGCACATTTGTGCCAGGTAAGTAAAGTACGCTTTTTATAACAAAATCACAAGTGATTTAATAGTATATAAATTTAATACACAAAATGAATGTCCTATTATAATTGTTTTATCTTAAATTTATTAAAAGCAAAATAATATAAATGATCTAATTATTAAAAAAAGAGATACTTTATAATTTTAATTGCATTTAGTAGTGAGCAATCTGGTATATATAGTAATTTTCTTTTGTATAGCTAATGTTAACATTATTTTGTTTTCACAAAATACTAGATAAATGTCCAGTTACAGCTCATAGCGTATATTTATTTTTAGTTGTAAGTATTTTTTTTGTATGTAATGTAAGAACAATTTTATGATAGTAATTTTTTTATGTCTGCAAAAACCATTTCAAATATTTCTTCTCTATTTTTTGATCCATCAATGAATGTTATTGTTTTATATAAATCTTTGTCTTTCATTAATTTGTTTTTATGTTTCACATATTCTGGCCATACAACCTGCTCAAAGTATCCAGGAACATCAGGTGGATCATAACATCTATCCTTCCTTCTTTCCCAACACTGATCTTTGGTTAATGTTAAGAAATATTTCTTATCACATAAGTCTGAAATAACCTCACATGCAAAGAGTAAAAATCCATCCAATATTAAAATCTTCTTATCATTTGTCTCAGGAAACGTGCTTTCCTCTGGTGATGTAATTAACTTTAGAACATCCGATCGCATTTTATCCATATCTAAACTGGTGATTATTTCCCAGTTTAAATGATTGAGTTTTGGTATAGTTTTATGTCTTGGATCATTAATTGGGAAGAAATAGCTATCTTGACATATAAGAACAGAGTTTTTTAATTTCTTGTGAAGTTGATTAATTAACGTTGTTTTTCCACTGCATGTTGCTCCAGAAATACCAACTACAATCCACTTTTTTGAAGACATGTTAGCTTTTTTTGTTATTAGACTTATGTACAGTTATACAGTAATGGGACCTACTAATGCACATTATGTACTAGGTCGTAGCTTGATCTGTTAGCGAGGGTTGATATAGACATTTTTCCGATTAGTTGACAATTCACTGCTGAGACAGGATTCGTCGAGGATTGAATGCACAGTAAACTGCTGGGGATGTGCGTCTCAGTAAAAGAATTGTGCAAAAACAGGTTCTTTCACTGTATCAAGTGTTCGCAGAAAAATAGGTTACGCAAGCAGTGGTGACACATGCGCCGGGAGTCCCGCGCATTATGTATATGATGTTATGTCACACATGTTGAGAATTTTTTAGAAGCATCGTTAATTTTTATTCCTTTTGTTAGCGTATTTTACATGAAACTTATGAGTCTTGAAGTTTATTCAATATATCGTATGAAAGATATGACTTAATATGATAGATAGTGAATAGAATTAATCCACCAATGAAACAAAACCCTGAAACTGCAGGTACCATTAAAGCTAATTCTAGAGAACCAAATAATGATCTTAATTTGTCGTCATCAATAAATGGTAAACCAATTACCCATATAGTATAATATAGAAATAATATAATGGTTACCAGCAGTATCAATTTACCTTTTTCACTGTCATTATTAAACATTTCAAGTTATCAATTGAAAATATATTAAAAATGCTTACATATGCAATTAGCTATTTTTTTTTCGATCTTTTTCAGAAGAAACTGATAAGCCTTATATGTGCGTACTTTTACTTATTTTATACACAAAATTAAAATTTGTAATTTCTCTGATCTACGAAATACAAGATTTATGTTATGTTACTGATCCACATATTCTTGTTCAAACTTCTTAAAGTCTTCTTCTGTGAATGCAGTAGTTTCAGGTTCTTTAGATTTTTCTTTCTTTGGAATATATTTCTTCTTTATGGCTCGATCTAAAATCTATAAGCAATTTATTAGGTAATATAATCTCATATGGAAATTAACCAAAATTTTTTAAAATACTAAATACCTTCTCAGCTATATTTGTGTCAATGCGATTTGTACTAAGCATTAGTAATCTTTCTACATTTTTATCCGTTGGGTCCTTCTCTGATGCTAATTTCTTTTTAGTTTCATAAACTGTTACTTTACTTGATCTTCCCAGGATTGTTCCAAGATCTAAAAACATTAATAATTTTCCTTAATTTATTATATGTATATTCTAAAGTATGATTTCTTTTGTTTAAAGATTTATATTTATACCAGTTTTATCGTTTTTCGATAGTATCCTATGTTTTGATGGTATTAAATCCAAAGTACCTTTGTATTTAGTATATCTTCGTTTCTTCTTTTCTGTAAAGTAAATAAGTGTTACTATTGAACAAAACTGAATAATTTATGTATATAAAATGCAAACCCAGTTTCAAAGTTTTCTCGTAACCAAGCAGTTCAAGACCTTTACGAACAAGTGAATTTGACATTTTCTATTGTACATTAAATTCGTATGACACGTAAATATTGTTCATAAATAGAGGTCACATGTTACAATCTACAACGTGCTACAAAAACTCCATTCCATTGACACATACATATTGAATTATTTGCGAAGATGCGAAACTCTGGTAATTTTCGGGTTCCAGCCAACTAAGGTGTTTCTCGATTTTATCACACGATGACACTGCAATACCAATGCGAGTATGATGTTGCGTGACCACGCGAAACGTAGTTCTAAATAGCGCCTCTAGTGGCTTAGGTCATAAACTCAGTTGATGGCAATAAGAGGGAAATTCAAACATAATAGTTTAGAATAGGTAAACAGGTAACGAGGGAGAGAATTACCACGGAATCTTCAATGAGAATTTATTTAGCGAGACTAACCGAACAACAGAGGAAAAATCTCGTAGCCTCTCAAACGATCGTTTCTTACTTCACAAGACGAGTCGAAAACCTGAGCCCTTCAGGACAAGAAGTAATAAATTCTCGGTTGAGGACCTTCTTGAGCTTTCCCTCGGACCTCTCACGGGACGAAATCTTCGCGCGCAATACCCCCACATTTCTTGTTTTGACCCCAATTTTCCTATTGGACTAGGGAGTTCATTCATTCTTACAAGTTCTACGCAAACAGAGCACTTTTGTGTTCCACGTTCATCCGAACCGAAATTATTCTAAAACTTCTCTCAACCTGCCCCAAACCCTATCCCTTTCGCTACGGGAGTCCGTTCCACGGAAGTGGCGCCACTGAACGGGGCACCGCGCCGTGCAATGTGCACATTGCGTATCTGTAGGCGTATCTGTACGTCTCGCGGACACCGATTATAGTCGGCATCCGTACACACAGCACTTGGTGTCCGTAGCGAAAGGGTTAAAGGAGAGGGACTAACAATTGGGGGCGGTGCTACCTTAAAGGGGGCGGGCCTATTGGTTAGGGGGCGTGGCCTATTGATAAGGGGACGAGCTTATTCACAAATAGGCGGGGCCTAAACCCCAGGGGCGGGTCCTATTGGGTCAGGGGCGCGGCTTATTCCCAAGGGGGCGTGGCCTATTGGTCAGGGGGGCTTGTGGTCAGAGGGCGGGGCCTAGACCCCAGGGGCGGGTCCTGTTGGTCAGGGGGCGGGTCTTATTCTCAAGAGGTGGGGCCATTTTTCCATCTTTCCATTTTTCTATCTTTCTATCTTTCTATTTTTCTTTCTAGGGAATATTGAATGAGACGTTAGGGAGAGAAGAGTGGGTGAGACGTTACGCAGGGAATCTCTCCAGCATCGCCCCAACTACTGCTGGGAGCGAGGGGTCATCATGGCCTATTAACATTCTTAGAACTCAGCGCAGAGCTGAAAAGGCAGGGCATTCCTCCAGCGTATGCTGCGCAGAGTCCTTATCCTCCTCGCAATGGTAGCAGACCGCCGTCGCTTGCCGTCCGATGCGACACTGGTACACACCGAAGCAACCGTGCTCGGTGAGCATCTGCGTCGCACGGTACGTGAGCCTGCCGTTCCGCCTCTCCCGCCACTGCTGAAAATTGGGCAGGAGGGCTCCGGCGTCGCGTTCGTCGGCATGGAGAATCAGCTCCCCATATCATCTGGCCCACGCAAGTCGCCAGGCCTGGAGTTCGAATCTCTCGACCACCTCCGGCTCCGGCGGGACCCCTCGAGACCGGCGGGCGATATCCACGCGCCTATAAACATAGTCGCGTATCGCCAACTTCAGCTCGAAGGGAAACTCCTCCGCCAGAGCCAGCGCTGCCACTGTAGACACGGTGCGGTACCCTCTAATGAGGCGGATGGCCATCCACCTCTGGAGCCGGCGCAGCATCCGCTACCGATCCGAAGGCCGGGACCGAACCACGGTGTGACCTTGAGATGATCTTGGCATGACCTTGGCATGGGGAGTCGTGAAGTCCAATCCGAAGTCATGTTGCATCTTTGTGAGGGAAGATGCGTGGATGCCTCCATGTATGTCCACTCTCGATTCGTAAGGGAAGGCGTCGTGGGAAAGCGTGGAGGGAAAACTGAGAGAAAGCGGCCAGTAGGTCCGTACGTGATTGTAACGTGACACACACATGACCGTCGCTGCTCGATTCCTCCGATGAAGGCCTTTTTTGTTAGCGCTTATTTATGATGAGAGGTCCTTATTATTCCTTTACTCGTGGGACCGTCTAATCTGATTTACTATTTCCTTAGCTAAATAAGTTTATCGCTGTTAACACGTTAAGCGCCACGCCGGTCGCTAGGGACCGGCGCTGGACTTTTCATTCAGGCCTCGTCCGTCCTTACGGACTGGCGATAGATTTTTCGTTCTGCTATCGCGGCGCGCCTGTCGGTCCTTGCGTATTTGTGAGACTGAACATTTAAATTATGCGATATCGGTTTTTGTTTGGTAAATGCTTCAAGGGAAAGAATATATACTTAAAAACATTAATGTAATTTATTAAAACAAGACAAGCAAAGGTGAGGTTTCCGAGCGGACCGGCAAGACCCGCCTGACGGCTAACCGTGGCTTGAACGGAACGGCACAGAAATTCGGCGTGGCGCTTAACGTGTTAAAATAGTATTTGTCCCTATGATATTCCGGTGTTTAAATAGTGCGCGCTATCACGGCGATAGGAATTATTAAAATGGCGGCGGTCTGGGTTTCGACGACATTACAAGGAGTAGGACCTATTACTATATTTTATAGTCAGAAGTAGAGAAAAGTGCTGCTGCGAGGGACACCCCTATGTTGCAGACAAATGGTCACACGCAGTCACACAATCACATTACCCATGACTATATACTCATCACTATACTACTGTCACTATTGCACATATTGTAATTTGTAGTTGTACATAATTCCTTCAAAAGCAGTTCTAATTGTTAGCTGTCAAGATAACTACAAACAATTTATAGTCTGCAAGTACTTGTTGATCTTTGAAGATTTGATTTACTATTTTTGGAATTTAACAAGAAATTTTTAGAACGTCAAAATGCATGACGCCTACGAACAATCATCAATATTAAATATTTCTGTTCAAATTGAGTCCATGGCTGCATATGGTGGGTAAACTTTAACCTCCATAATAAAAGTTTTTAATTTATTTATTCAAGTAATATTTATACAGTAATATAAATTATAAATGCGATTAGTTGTACGATTTTAATCACATAAAAATGTGAGAAGTTTATAATTTACATTATTAACTTGATACCAATGTTTTAATATTGAAATGAAGTAAAAAATATTGATATGTTTCAGATGACAATTTATTAATTGGTACAAGAGAAGGTCATCTTCTTATGTATAATGTACCTTCTGTAACAGATGACAGTCATAAATTAGAATTATTGCGACACAGTAAGAATTTTAATAAAAAACGTATTACACAAATCGATGTTGTGCCAGAATATAATTTGTTGTTAATCTTAACAGGTAATTGTATATTTACTTTTTTTATATTATAAACATTCAACAAACTATTATATCGTTTCTGAGATTTGAAGAATCAGATGTAAGCCTTGTACTTTTCAAATTACTTTCGCAATGTTGTGAAAACATAATAAAATACTCTGGTAACATCATTAGAGATATAGAGCACACCATCTAAATCCAATCTAGAGCTCTTTCCTTAAATTTTTGAATTTTTCAACTGATCTAATAAAAATATCTTCTGATTGGTAAGCAATAAACTCAGAGACGAGCAGGATCCAGTATAATATATTATATCTGTAGATCCTGTGGTAAAACTCCAATGCTTGTGAAGTATTGGGAAAACAATTCCAAAACGACAAGTCTTACAATCAAAAATCTCAAAATGGCGATAACTGTATATTGTTTCTGTTTATAGATAATATTCTCTGCATACACGATCTAAATTCTCCAAATTTTCAACAAGTTTGTCAGTTACAAAAAACTCGTGGTGCTACATTATTTACCTTAGATGTCCAAACTAAACAAAGTTTAACTGGTGAAAAAAATACATTTGTGCGCTTATGTGTTGCTGTAAAACGCAAGTTGCAGTTATATTACTGGAAAGTAAAGAAGTTTGAGGAATTCAAAGATTTTGAATTAACTGTGCCTGATATACCACGTGAATTGTCCTGGTATGTATTACTTTTATTACCTTCATGTCATAAAATGTCATTAATAATTGCAGAATGGTAAAATACGCAATGATTATAATACAGGTGTGGAGATTCATTGATTTTGGGTTTCCGTGGTTTGTCGTATACAATATTAGACTTAAATAGAAAAGCCAAAGAGTTATTTCCAACTGGGAAGTCACCTGAACCAAGTGTTACAAAATTGTCTGATAATTCGTTTCTATTAGGAAAAGATTCTCAATCATTTGTAATGAATACAAAGGGTGATTTAATTCAACATAATTCAGTGAAGTGGTCGGATACACCAAGTGCGATAGGTATATGAAGTTACATGATTATTATGATCTATTAATCGAAAAATATACATTTTAGTGTTACATAACTTAAATTATTTTAGCTTGGGATGACCCTTATCTACTTGGAATTGTGCATGACAAATTAGAAGTATATACTATAGAGGACTGCATACCTATTCAAACGATAAAGGACTTGAATAAAGCAAGACTTATATACAGATGCAAGCAAGGAAAGGTTTTTGTAGCATCTATTAGTCATATTTGGTGTATTAGAGCAATTGATGTAACACTTCAAATTAGAACGCTACTTGAACAGAAGCAATTTCAGCTGGCTTTGAAATTGACTGTATGTAAACAGTATTTTTAATTACTTAATGTCAAACTTGTTAATTGTTCATAATAGAAAAGTTAATTGCTATTCCAGAGTTTATCAGATATAACCGAAGAAGAAAAAATTAAACAAACATACAAAATACAAACTTTATATGCGCATCATCTCTTCGCTAGCAAAAGATTTCAAGAAGCAATGGATTTGTTTTTAAAGTTAGGAACTGATCCGTACGAAGTAATCATATTATTCCCCGACTTAGTTATTTCTACTAGCAATAATTCTGAACTCAATGAGCCAACTCCAAGTTTGCCTAAACTAGAAGATCATGATTTAGAAAAAGGATTGCGTGCATTAATAGTATTCCTTACAAAAGTTAGAGATAAATTAATGGATGATACAGAATCGAAAGATAAGGATAACAGCAAAGAAAAATCTTTGATTAAAGGAGAAAAAAATATGACCGCAGTAGCTACAGAACAGCTTTTAAAAATTATAGACACAACTCTTTTAAAGTGTTATTTACAGACTACTGATGCGTTAGTGGCACCACTGCTTAGATTAAATCATTGTCATTTGGCAGAGGCTGAAAGAACATTGCTAATGCACCAAAAGTATCCCGAGCTTATTATATTGTACCAAACAAAAGGACAACATAGAAAAGCATTAGAACTTCTCGAAAAGCATTCAAAAGAAAATGATTCTAGTCTTAAAGGAACTGAAAGAACAATTCAATACTTACAGCACTTAGGCAAAGATCATATGGACCTGATTTTAAAATTTGCTGGTTGGGTTTTAAATGAAAATCCAGAGCAAGGACTTCGAATATTTATGGAAGATATACAGGTAATATTTAAAATGGATGTAGAACTATATCATTTCGTACAAATAATAATATTTATTAATTCCAGCAAGTTGAGCAATTACCAAGACCGAAAGTATTAGATTATCTCCTCCGTTGTCACAATGAGTTGGTTATAACATATTTAGAACATGTAGTGAATATTTGGGAGGATACCAATCCACTATACCATAATGTTTTAATACATCAGTATAAAGAAAAATGTTTATCAGCTATGGAAGATAATGAAACACCAGGTGAGAAAGAAGCAGCACAGCATATTAGACAAAAATTACAGCAGTTTTTGGAGAAATCAGCTCATTACACCCCGGAAACGATATTAGTACATTTTCCTTTTAATAATTTATTTGAGGAACGTGCAATCATTCTTGGACGACTCGGACGTCATCAACAAGTTATATCAATATATGTTAATCTTTTAAATGATATACAGAAAGCTATCGAGTATTGTCATAATGTATATACTAAATATCAAAGTAAGTATAAAACTGTGTATCATGAATACTCGCTCGCAACTTTTTATAACTCTTCCTTTGTTACTTCAAGATCAAGATAATATCGAGAAACAGAAACAATCTGATGGCGCAGATGAGGTTTATTTGATGCTCATACAACAGTTGTTAAAACCTGATGACAAAGGTGTTTTGATGACAGGTAAACATTTTGATGACAGACGTCATTGTCATTCTATAATAATAAAAATATCATATGCTTAATTATAATCTGATAGGATGCAAACCAGAGTTTCAACGAACAATGCAACCTGATTTGGAAATGGCGTTACGGTTACTCGAAAAACATGCATCAAAAATAAATCCGTTGAAAGCATTAGACGTCCTGCCAAATACCGTTCCTATAGGTAGAATAAAATGTTTCTTAGAAGTCAGTTTGCAGGAGAAATTGAATGCCAGGAGGAAGATGCAAATGCTGAAAGGCTTACTTTATGCAGAACATTTGCAAGTACAAGAGCAACGCATGCATTACGAATCACAGAGTGTTCTGATGACCGAGTTTAATATATGTCCAGTGTGTAAAAAGAGATTTAGCAATCAGAGGTTTGTATTTCCGCGTTTCTATCAATTTTTTTTTACTGTGTAATTAATAGATACATGTATAATAATATAATTTATTTTGCAGTGCATTTGCCAGATTTCCAAATGGCGACATTGTACATTACTCGTGTCAAGATCGTAAAGGATAAAACAATTAATGAATTAAACACATTTATACTAAGCGATGTAAAATGTATACTACAATGTATTTCTGCAGATATCATGTATATAACTGTACACATTCTCCATTTGCCTTCCTTTTACTATGATCTAGTTTTAAAATTACTTTTAATTGTATAATACGCTTAAACATATAATTCGCAATTTCATTTCCCTCAGATAAAAGTCGATAAAAATCTTAAAAGGAAATATATGTAGTGCTACAAACAATAGTTTATTTTATATTATACGTGTATATATTATACATATATCTTTTTTTCTTCGTTTTCTTATTTACATATTTTATTTTATACAGTGTATAATTATAGCGTTTAGATTTACAATTAAATCACGATAAGAAAAGATAAAATGAATGGTTTCTAGATTAAAATTGTCATGCTTAATGACAGTTGACACTATACACGTATGTACATGTGCTTTTCGATGATTTTCTATAATTAATGACACTCTTCGTTTGTTTTCATTCTGGAATATGTGAGACATATTTTTCTGATGTAAATTATTGCTTCTTAAGTTTTCGCAGTATATAACACATAACGGGGAGGTTGGGGCGTGCCCGGTCCAGAATATGGGTAAACGGGACTAGTGATGTCATACGCTATCTTGTATTCCTACGCCAACTGTTATAACGCAAGTACAGTACCGATGTGAATGTAGTATAAACGGTGTATTTAAGTGTTAAGTAATACTATTAATTTTTATTGCGTTAATTACTTTGATTTACCTATTTAGCTCACTTTAATATTATTAAACTGTTTCTTGTATAAGTATAATAATACATCTGAAACTATTATAAAGCAACCGTTACATATTTCTGAAAAGATGAAGTGTGTGCCTTGCTTATAACAATGAAGTACAATTTCTATCGTAGTTTAGTTAATACTAAAAAGTTTGTTAACATATTTTAATATACTGAAGATGTGCCTACATAAACGAAAGTAAACTAAAAAATCAAACGGTCAAATTATTAGCCAATAAACATTATAAATATCATTGTTTAGCCTTAGATTATAAAATATCCAATTTTAAATAGCATATTACAATTTTAAGATAGACTATATATTTGGACAGCTTCTCGCATAATAAATGAATGTATGTAGAAACTTTCCTTGCGACATAGTTCGTTGATCACTGTGTCCTTTTTTTAATGCTACTTTTCTCATTACTATATACTTTAAATATCTAGTATTCTCGTATCAGGTAATTAAATCATTCGGAAAACCATTCAATGTCTTTGCATTTTATTACAAATGGACTACAGAATATGTGACCAGTACATGAATTACTTAAGCAATGTTTAACAATTTATTCATGTTATAAACAATCGTAAATACCTTGAACCTATTGGCATCTTTAGTGATACATAAAACAAAATATTAACGGTAGTTGTAGTTTGAAGTTTGTTAATGATTATGTAAATTTACATAAAGCTCAGGAGTCTAATGACTATTCTCAAAGTGTGGAAGTATTTTTTTCTAAATAATATCGCTTTAAATTTCATCCGGCCGTAGATGTTGCAGCACTCGCAGGTTGTACAATGTATATACATATGTACATATGTAGTATTCGTAATGTCACGCGTGATTCCCATTGGTGGGTGAAGACTGGGACTAGCTACGCTGGCGTAGGTCGACGCCGTATGCGCTCAGTCGGTTGCGCGCCGGTTGGCTGTGTGGATGGGTTTGTGTGGATCGTTAATCGGTGGTTTTTGGTGTACTTCGACAGGTTTTTATGCGAGTATTCGGATAAAACGGTGTCGCGGACTATCCTCACGAGAAGGTAAGTGAAGAGTTTCGTTTGGTTTCATTCCGAAAACGCGACCGCTTTCGCGTTTCACGATCGGTTGTCTCGTGACGGCTAACACTCCGGAGATAAAAATGGCGTGTGCCGCCTTTAGCTTCCCCGATTTCTCTTCGTTTTATTTCTTCGTCAAGCGTGTCTTAACTTACAGCTGTGACACCGTTCGAACGTTGTTCGTATTTCAATGAATCGACGACGCCGTTCGCCATTTACTACCAATCGTTTTCACTGGAACAATTGCTGCTTAAGAGTGCGGCATCGATTCCAGCGACGAACCTGCCCATTCTACAATCAAATGAAATGTTCTTTTCTTGTGCCGTCTTGCTGACACGGTCACTCCTTACAATTTTTGCCTGATCACGCCAACTACCTTACATCGGATGGGTACATGTCCATTCTATTATCCTCATTTTCATCCCGAAATAAGATCGCGATACCATTCGTACGCGTTCGTTTGTAGCGCCTTAATTTCCGCTACACGGTGTTCCATGAATGGTTTTGTTCACCTGTCAAGACGCCCTATATGTTGCTGACCTAATTTCACTTCCCACTGAAAATCCGTCGGGCATTGTGACAATGTCGACCCCAGTCGGCACGCTGGACGTTTCTTTCTTTGTTGACCTGAAAATTTGACACAAATATTAAACAGTACGGTGAAAAAGAATATTTAAGTGCGTCGGTACTATCGAACGAATTACCATCACCATCTTTCAATTGATAACCGTATCATACCTTTGAAGATCACACTGTCTTTCCACGTCAATAATTCAGTACGTGGAAGTGTTATTACAACAGATAATGTAATCGCTTTCGTGTCGTTTATATTGATAAACGCGGTCTTTAATTCTGATTTGTCGATCGCCACGACTGAAATTAGTCGTTAGGTTCATCGGTTTTTTTAGACCGTCAGGATATGTCACCGGAAGGTACGTGTCTCTACAAAAATATCTGTGCTACAGAGCCGTACGATAAACATTATATTTATCCGCCGGTAACATTAGTGATACCAACATCATCGCACAAGTTCGTTGTCTAATTGTCGACGCTGTTATAAGTTGACATAGCTCGTTCGGCACTACTGGCTTTGTCACGGCGCCGAATTTGTAGCTGAGTCACTGTTAAAAATCTTTAAATTGTTCTCGATGTGCCAGAAATGTGTATATCGAACTCTGTAACTAAGAAACCGTTATTCCACTAGTCCTCGAGAAAGAACCATACATACATATATGCAGTTACATTATTTGACAATGTAACTAAATGTTGGAACGAAGTTTGAATGATCATACCCGTAACACTATAATAAAACAGCAAATAAAGTGGAGAATCAATTAATACAGATTTCTTCGATCAAGCTATTTCCTTCGTTCCTCTCAGTGTTGTGTTTACAGTTACGTCACCGTTGCCGGGCTTGGGCGTGTGCGCGTCTTCTTCAGCATAAATTAATAAATTAGTGTCGCACCGATCATCATTTCCGGATCGCGGTTTTGGCGACATCTGGCCTGTCCATCGCACCGGAACTACTACCGGACGTTAACCTACGAGGCCTGGGTTACACACGACCCAGTACTTTGAACTGACCCCGAAAAGTGAACCTTTTTTACCTAATTATTTTTTCAGGGGCAAAGCGTACTAATAATACCAATTTGTGAATATATGTATGTACTAATATCTAAGAAATATTTGAATATTTGTCAAAATCTATTTTAGTGTTCCTTTTTCGTTGCAAGCGAGTGAAAAAGACCACGAAAAGTTCGATTAGACTGTGAACATATTTCGAATATTAACAAAATTAACGTTACAAGCGAAAGAGAATGTTTCGTTTGAACTTCAGTAAAGAGAAAATGTTTAAATTGTGGGCGTGGTAAAATATTAAAAACTCATGTCCACCACTTTAACGGAAAGAAATTCGATTTTTATAATCTAGTAAAATGAAATAATCCCTAAGGGATATATTACTTACAAGAGAAGATTTCAAACCGGAAATTCAGGAAATTATGGAACATTGAGAGAACATACTTTTTTTACTATTACAATTACTACTACTTTTGAATAGATTTATCAAATGGAAAGAAAGAAAGAGGTTTAACAAAAATAATTTTACTTGTGACTTTTTATAATATTTATTGAATATTTAATTATACGAAAATCGAAATCATAAAACTGTTGCTCACTGTTTTATTGTAGTAAGTTAATCTTTGCTTTCTGGCGTGGGAACATTATTCTTTAAAGAGGAAAGCAATTTATTAATTGTATCCAGTTACTCTGTACTAGGAAATGATAAACAGTTCCCAGGGAATCCCACAAGTACTCCCGTCTAAAAATATCCGCGGGACGTTTTTAACTCTTCTGCTCTGATTACCTTGACTGCACTTTTATGCAGTACAGGGAAACGGTATTACAACATAAAAAAATTTATAGCCGCGAGAACGTACATGGACATTGAACCATATTTAACAATTTCCCAACTTGCTTGCATTACTATTTATTTCTTTTTATTCAAATATGTTATATTACCATTTTTACGTTAGAACAAAATGAGACCATTATACGATTTTAATAGATCATTGAACTCGTAAAACACAAATTGGCACGAATTTTTTAACGACAACGCGTGCACAAGTGTACAGCATGTTGTTTTTAAACATGATATAGGTTCGTAGAATCTCAGTTGGCACAGAATCTATGGTTGAATGATAATTTTTCGGGATATTTGTGTTCGTTTCCTTCTCGGTCGGTGTTCGTTCCTTGAATTTCGTGAAATTGTAATTGCTGAAAATGATTGCGATCGTTTGCGTAATGCACGTACAACTTCCGGAACCCTGACTTTCCTTTTTTACCAAGCAGTAATAGTCTCTCGGGACGCATCATGATCAGTCACGTTCTAGTTTATCGTTACATATCCAGCACACAACCAATCAATGAACGCTAATCTAGTCATGTTGAACGGGCTCCAACGAAGCCAGTGTTCTTCAGACCGGAAATGTAAACGTTGATCCGAACTATTCGGTTCCTTTTAAAACTCTGCGTCACCAGAGTCGAGCATATTTTATTTGAAATAAAATAACAAATAGACATTGAAAATAATGGATTATTCCATATTTAAAATAGTGGATTGTTTCATATACTTTATTATTTTGATTTTACAACTAACATATGACAAGTAGTTTTATTTGGTACTTCGTTCAAGTAAGCTATTTTAAAATTTTCTATTTCAGATACTTGGCTTAAATAAGGCAACAAATATTTTGAAATAATGTGTTGAACCGAGTTAATTAATAATAATGAATTACGGATATACAATCATAGTAGAATCTATTACCTATTACCTCGATACGATGTAATTTCAATACAACATTACTTAATGTACAAATCAGTGAAGATGTAATCTAGCACTTCAATTAAGTAAGCATTTTGTTATCCGAGTAGTCTTGTTTCCTCGATTAGATCGGACAATCAAGGTGTTTCTGCGAACACAATTTATTTTTATAACAACGGTGATTTTTAATTTTATTGGGATAATGTTTCAGGCAACAAATCTTATTAGATTCTCTGCATAATTTTGTGTAACTAGGCAAATTTTTCGCTCGATTGAAGAATCGTTTCGAACGAATACGAAAATGTGTTATCGCGCTGTTTTATGAACTTCCCGTGTTTACAAAATTGGCTGCTATAATATCTCGAGATCTACTTGGCCGACCGACTTTAAACTTAACCACTCGTTATTGTTACAATTAAGATAAAATATCTTTAAGAAAAAATTCGATATTTAAATTTTATGCTATAAATGCTATCCTATCACGTGTAGCATTCTAGGTAATTTTCTTCAAAATGTATAATAACAGAAATCATAAAATGGCCGCTGTGTCGTCTTTGATCGGCTTATCTGCTGCTTATCGAATGCGTTTATGGATCTGTATCGACCTGATCTATGAATTAGCTTTTCTAGAAGACGCTTGTGCTCGAGAATGTTCGAAGGTAAACACGTGAACGTTTTTAACTCGGGTGATTAAATTGTCCTTGAGCGACGTCGGGAAACCCTTTTTATTTAATGATACAAACTTTTCACCTTATAGTGGAACAGGATAAATAAAATTGAAAAGTCACATTTGGCATTCAGGTTAACTTTCGCGTGGACATTGACAATTTCACGTCGCAAGTAGGGATGCTCAAGAGACCGATCTTTCAAACATTATGTTTACATTCTGTCTACAGCCATACGAACAACGGTCATTGTTAGTCGAATTGTAAACAGACATTTCCGATAATCGAAAAATGGTGAACATTTGTACTGTTATAACTTCGTAATAACCAGTTGTACAACAACAAGCCAGGGGTGATTTTAAAGCTTGAAGCCTCAACCTTCACAATTCGTCGATCACTTTTTTCACTCGAAAATTCAACAAATTCAAACGTCTCCCAAATCGTTGGGAATCTTTTTTCACAAATGCCTCTGTCACCGATTCGAAGATGGAAGCCTTCTCTTTGCAACTACCTCTTCAAATTTGGAGCACGATTTTTTGAGTCGTTCCATAGGACAGAAACAAGGAACAAGTACGGTCGTGTAATATTCTCGTGTGTTACTGTAAAGTATTCAGTACAAAAGACAATAAACTGACTAAAAAGATCGTACGCCGAAGTTTACGGGGTCATTGTAAAGGCGAGAGTTCAATCTTGAAGTCTATATCAGGACCAGTAGCAAAAAGAATTTTTCAATGTGTTTATAGACGTTTCGATCGGTAACATTTTCAAAGTATTATGCAAACACATGTTAGAAGAGTTGAACAGTGCAGAACAAAATTAAAAGCTTCAAACTCCAGGTTTATTTAGGAACTTCAAAGTCCAGGTTTATTGTTGTTAGTTTATTGTTATTTACGAAATGGTAACACTTCGAATACCAACAAGTTGTCGAAGATGAAAAATTTAGCGTGCGGGGACTTTCTAAATCCGCTGTATGCACTTTTCGAGTTCCTGGTTCCAAAAATAATCGCGCGAGTGCATTTTAGTTAGGCGTCGCGTGCGTATTCGCTTCGCTGAGTGTCGGCGGTTCGTGTTTCCGATCTCCGCTAACGCATGGTGTCGGCGTTACGCGAATTTTAGGGAAATCGTCTCGTAACCGGGAATAGGGTCGGAATGACAAACGGGCGAACCCGTTGTCCGCGTAAATGACGGAGGTGACCAAGTCGGCCGACGGCAGATTAACGTTAAATGCGGACGTGACGTAGGTACAAGTACGGCGGCAACTAGTCGTTGCTCTATGCACAAACTGTCGTGTCACCTCTATACCCACGATCGACCTTTTTTCTTCCTCGGCCTTCGTATCCTGGCCTCCATCTGTTTATCGCCTCAGTCACCATCATTGTTACATTTCACAACACAACCATTGACTTTTGTTCGCGATCTACAGTTGCCAGTGTTAACGTCGGGACTGCGGTGCTAGGATCTACTTGGAACAAGAGTACATATATTGTTATACATTGTTATTCGACTATGTATTTTTTGATAATTAATTGAAATTTTCACATATTTGATTAAGAGTACCTTATAAGATATGTTGAAAAAATTGGTAAATAAAATTACAAATGATACTAAGCATGCTCGGTTATATTATTGTTGAAAAGTTCCGTTCACATACCTCATTCATAGAATTATTTCTTATTTCTTGATCTCTCTGATCATCGACGAATGGTATGTTCATTTACCATATTTTGACAAAACAGTGTAAATTTTACGCTGAAATAATACGACGTTATGTTTATTTTTCTGCTCACACGAGAACGGTATACGAAAGTCCACGTAGATTGATACGGAAATAAATTCTATTTAAAAGATGCATTAGGAGTCTAAATATAGAAGCGAAGATTAGACTTCAAAATTGAAGTTCCGTGCATTAAAATTCTATACAATTACACATAATATAAATCCGTAAATATAAATTGATAATTATATAATTATTATAAATGTATAATTATTAAAATGATTATTAAATTGATAAGAAGAAATTGTATAATTATTAAAGTATAATTATTAAAATACAATTGATAAGAAGAAATTGTTTATTCGTTTCCAATCTACAATAAATAGTTGACGTTTTTGTAAAATAAGCAATATGGAACTTGAATCATCCCTCCTTGTGCACTGCGGGGAATCTTGGATTAGTATTATGAGAACCCTCTTCGGGTTGAATTGGTCTAATTAGCAGATGAAGTTGCTCTAACGAATAAAGTTGCTGCCTCTGACACTTTTAAACATCTGAATCGTGAGGTCAATTTCCGTGCATAAAGTAGAAAACTTTTAATGCATACACTTAAAAGTAATGTCTTGAATTCGCACATTTCTTACTATTCATCATATGGGAACAAAAGTATGGTGTTCCATTAAAACTTTTACCATAATTTACATAAAACAGAATTATAAGAACTTTCATATATTTTCGTATCATCTACCATTTGTCATGTTATTTACCGTATTAAAATATTTCTGGATGCGACGTAATTATTTCAGTTGACTTAAAATTACAAAACATTCAGTTATTCCACAATTGTACATCTAGCTATTACACAATACTTTGTTGTCTTACAATTATACAACATTTTGTTATCCCATAATTACACAACATTTAAATATATTACAGGATTGTACAACATTTAGTTGATGAGAATTTTAGAAGCATGCTTTATCTTCCATTTGTTCCATTATAAGCAAGCTGGTTCGAAATTCAGCGATATTTTCCAAAAATTTATAATCAGTTAAACGCAATAGATATTGTTAGCGTTATCGACATGTATACAGGGTGACTCAGGCAATTCGGCAATCTCGTATCTTCCGTTTCATCGAAAATAAAACGAAAGTTGAAGAGCACCACGCCCATCTCTCTGCAGTTCTGTTTCTGCCACAATGTTGCAATTACACGCATCGGAGGAGAACGAGTTTGACGGTGACGGTCATCGGTGACCGGCGCCGACAAATTTACCACCGCAAGCCTGGCATCCACTATCCGCGTGCAAATGCAACGTTTAACCTTCAATCAATCTGGAAGACGCATCTTCCGAGACAGTGTTTTCACCAATGCTTGATAACTGGCCAAAGGTTGACTAGGAATTATTATTAGTTGCTTCCGAAATTCCTTGGCGCTGGCAGATGCTTGCTCCGCTATTCGCCGGCGATGACTTGGCGCGTCGTTCGGCCGTAAGGTCAAAAACCTGGAACTTGCGGGGATTCGTAGGCAGTAGATTGAATCCACCGCAAAAACCGATGCAATCGATAAACGGACTGTTTTGCCGGTCGCATAATCTTCCTCATGGCTGTCCGTGGCGAGTCGACTCCCTCTAATGTTCTCTGATCCATAGTGGAGCTTTAGTCCGATTTCGCTGGCCAAAAGTCGATTTCGTCGAACTCGTCGTAGGTCGAAATGACTTGTTATCTGCGGCGATTAACGTGTTAAAAAGTCTAATAAATAAAGATGAAAGTGGGCCTGAGTGTCGTTAACTGTGCAGCAGTCAACAAACGTCCATTTTCTGAGAGTTAATGGTGAAAATGGGCACTAATAGTAGCAGCACGGCCGGTTTAACACGTCGTTACTTCGTTTACTCAATATTCGAGCCAATGCATCGTCTAGCCCCGCTCTTAACCTCATTAGCTGGCGAGCCCCTCCCCCGGAGCAAATAAAGTCGCATTGTTGACGACATCCTTCGAACAGGGACGGTGAAAATCGAGTCACCCTTTAAACCTCCATCCGCTTCCTTTGCTATCTCCGATACAGTGACGCCAGAAAGTCTTCTGTATACTAGGTTTCCGGTTTTCCACAAACTGTTAATATTTGCATTATTATAGTTTTCAACAAGAATCGTAGATCGATTAAACTAGCCTTATTTTAACGCTCGAGGCCTCTGCCCCTCCGAATTCATCGTTCATTTTTTCCAGACATGATTTTATATGATATACCAGGATGAATACTGAAGGGGAGCCTTCAATTTTCAAATTTATATCAGGTTCGGTCGCAAAAAAGAATTTTCGTAACGTTTTTAAAGAAGAGCGTGTCTCCTGTTTTCTATCTGTTGTATTATGCAGAAACATATTATTTAAATATAAATAAATATTTAAATATCGACAACTTTTAACTTACGGTCGTCACCGAAAACGTGATTTGTGGGTAATGGAAAACGACGCTCGAATACGGTAAAGTAAACGATGTTATCTTAATGGGTTGGTCATTAGAATTTCAAACTTCGGATTAACGTTTGTCGACCTAATCAGTCGTGAGCAAAATTCCTTTCAAATGACATCAATATGTATATATAGTTCGATCGACGTTCCTTATTTGGTCAATTAAGGGAATTTGAGACTCAACGATAAACGCATGGACGTTTATTTGTTAATTGACAATCTATCTTTGAAATAAATAAATATCGGAGAAGTTATTTGAAATGGACATTTCTCACATAATACGCGTGTCATGAATGTATGAGTAATATTTTTATAAAATTTTATAGCTAGCGCGTTTTTAATTGCGGGTGCAAATATGTATCATGTTGTTCATACATATATGTCCATACACTTGTTGAAACTGAAAACAATAAATTAGCCGTTTCTTGAGAATATTTGTGGTAATTCTCTATTGCGAGATATGAAACATTAGATACATAAAAGAATATTACTTGAAATAATAATTCTAGTTAATATACGCAATAAATTGATATCTCCGAATTTCCTGTTGATAAAACTATGAAGTAAAACATCTTTAAACGTTAAAATGTCTAGACGTTTAACAAATCTTTAAACATTATTTTGTGTAAATAAAAGCATTTCAATTACTTTCCCTTATTTTTTAAAATGTTATTAAACTCTTTTAGCGACTTATAAGTTGAGAAACGCTGATTACGTTTATATTTAGATAATAAATCCAGATTTAATTTAGATCGCATCTTAAATATAGAGGATGTCATATGTGATACAACCGGATAGGGGTTGATTCTGCGTTAAAAAATAAGTCGAGAAAAAGAATAACGTTTTTACATTTAAAGCTTCGTTTTCGAGTAGAAAAATGTGTCAAGTTCGCGTGGCGAACTATAAAATATGTTATATGTGTAACTATATTTATTATTATAAAAACTATAGATGTTTTCAAGGTTTTCTTAGATCTAATCTTGGTATTGTCATGGAAACTGTTTACCTTGTAGAATTTATAATTTCTCTTGCAAATTGGTTTTAAGTAAACCTCTTCATGCTTCTACGCTGTAAAATAAAAATGAAAGAGAAGCTTTTCTCTCAGGACAGTCCTTTACATTCGCCAGAGTTACCAGAATACTGCAAGAATGCTAGCGAAGGGTACTCGAGTGCCCCTCCGGGATTGTTAGCAGGTACCGAAATGTACACCGGGTGGTCGAACAAACACGAATTATTCTTGCTAAACTCCTAAAAACTCTACAATGTAAAAACCACACTTATTACATGTAAAGGAGTTTCTTGCCGACATATCTTTTCTATTTTTTTACTTTGATTTACAAAATGCAACTTTAAAATAAAAACATACATATGTGTTCTATATTGTAGAACACAATGTAAGGCATAGAAACAAAGATTGGTAATAAGTATCAAGGTTATGTGTCCGACAAAATCAATGCAATTTATTTACTGAAATAAAAATTGAAAAGTTATTTCCTTGCGTTTGTCTATGTACTTTGCAACTTTGATACCTATATAGTAGCACAAACAAATCGCTCCATACGCTAAAGCCATCAAACCGGTTAAAACTATTTCTTTCACAGGCACTGAAGTCATGAAAATGTTGTTAAAAATTGTTCTTTCTATCTCCTTATTCAAAGATATATAATACAAGAAATCGTATAGAATTTATGTAAATCGAATCATGAAATTGCATATGAAACAATATGCGAAGAGTATTTACCTCAGAAAACAGATTACGTCTTCAACAATTAAAGAAATGAACAATAGAGCTTGATATCGTAACATACCTGATCAGATCGTACGCTTGCAATGTCTGGAGAAAAATATACAATACTAATATTGTTACTATGTCGACATTTATCCCGAAAGGGTTAAATCTGGACAAATAATTCTATCAGCCACTTACGGACAGTTGACGCATTAAACTCCGAATATTCGGGTTCCTCGTTGTTCTCTATGGGGGTGCGGCAGTGTCGCAGTGCCTATTGTATACCGATTAGGAGGATTTCAACGGTGTCACCCTGTATGCAGTGCATATCGTGAGCATTGGCGCCACGGTGACTCCGGTGGAAAATCAATAGCTCGACGCTCTGTGTTCGTTCGCGGCGAGTTCATCTTACCTTCGCCGCTGCGGCGTCTAGAGCGTCCGAAGCGATCTTTTTTGTGCGAGACACGAAGCGTGCACAACAACGGATTGCCCTGAGTGCGACTTGTCACCTTGGCGACGAAGTGCTCCGATCGGGACACTTTCCGATGATTTATAAATGTAGAAGAGCCAATCAAAAGTAAACCGAGACGGTGTCATACCCTGAGGCCAGGGTGCTGGGAACGTCAAAACAAGCGTAGCGAGAGCAATCGATGCCGATTCTAAAGGTTTAACCCTTTGTATTCGGACGTGCCCTTTCGGGAGTCGTAAGACTGTTGGCAATTATTGTACTATCGCGATTCGACATTTTTGTTTCATGAAATCTGTATGAGTACGATCTTGTGAAAAAATCCAATATAACTTAGCGTTAGTGAGTTCGGGTGCCGAGGCCAGATTTTCATTTTTAATTCTTAATTTGTTTAATGATTTACACAGAAGTGACTAATTTAGTGGAGCCATGATATACTCCGATTAAAACGTGTTAATCTGATTCTAGATAAACGCTCCGTTGACATTTTATTCGTAGCTGGTGTATAAAATAAGAAAGGCGTGGCAAATTGAGTTTCTACTACAAAATGAAACAGAAATACAATATTAGGGTCGCTAGTGATCCGCTTATACCAGTCAAGGATTGAATCAAAATTCTGGCAGATTGATAAGTAACAATTATAATTATCCAGGAGAATATAATATAGGAGCGAATTATTTTATAAACAAACACTTACAATGAATATATTGGTATACTATGCCCACCTCATATGTAGCTGGTGCAACAATTTCCCACCTCGTTCACGCCGCCGAGTTGAGTAGAGTAATTATTGCCAACGTTATATCAATTTATATTTTATCCGAAGCGTTGTTTATTATTTCGTTAATAAATACGTTTGCTGGTATGTGATCTGTGATAGTTCTCTGGGTGCAAATCGTTAATCGAAAGCGTCTATGTTGTATTCTACGTACACCCGATGTAGACCTTTGTTCGAAGTTTGCGTTCAATTTACGGCTTTCCTTATCTCGAGACTGGGCTCGATTAGGAATTGTTTACAAAGTGGTGTTTATTAGGTGAGACATATTGTAAACACAATAGTGTGTGGAATGACACGCTCAAACGGGAAAGAAACAAGAAATGAGAGAGAAATAAACAAGGAATAAGCTAGTAATAAACTGGAAATAAAGAAGAAAGAAACTAGGAAAAAAGATCATTGGTTATGCAGTCTAATCACGAGATCCGCTGAAGTAAAATCATTGGCAGGCTGAGCCTACTGGACTAAAATCGTGGTGCAGTCGCACTAGTCGTAGGACCACAAAGGGTTCACCGTGACTTAATAAGCTTATAGGGCGGATTAACCCTAAACTTACGGAGCACCGATGACGCTGCAGTCCGTTCCATTCAGAGTGTTCCGTCTTTCCTGTTCGTTTCCAGTTTGGGTGGCTCGCTACTCGCCTCTTCGACCTCTGGTTCCGAAGAATCTGGAGCGGTCGAAGAAGAAGAAGACCTCTTTTGCTGGGCGGAAGGTCATGGACACTCTCCGATGTCATGGACGCCGAGACGGCGAAGGTTGCTACCGAGAACAACTTGCTTGGTACCTTAATGTCATTATCCCGAACCATTTCAGCGGAGATTAATTGGAAACAGGCCCGTTGAAACGAGGCTACGCGTTGATTTTTCGTAGACTAGTAGCGTCTGTTCAAAGTAAAGCAACTGTGATGAATCTGTCTAATGAAGGTGCTCGGTCAATGTTTCAGATATCGATCTAGCGATTCTTGGAAAATCCTCTCCTCTCCGTGATTACTGGGTTTGCGGTGCCGCTTTAATTGCCGTTTCTTTGTTAAAATTATTTGTTTTGAAATTATGCAACGACAAAACGTAGAATAATACGATAGTCTTGTTCGAATTTGAAATGTGACATTGTTAGAATTTCCATTTCTTAGAAATCGATCGTTTCACTGACTCGACAGTAAATCGATATCTTATCACATGTTGAATCGCATGTTACTAACTAGACTGCATTATGGAGTTGGTAGGCATTAGACTCCATCCACAGCATTCCTAGGTCGTGGTCACATTTGTTACGAAACTTCTCCGACGATCTTTTGTATGGTCGAGACTGTTTTCGTTGGTCCTAGGCTGTGTAGACTGTTTCGAATTTACCATAGTATCGTTATTCTTTATTCTGACTTCGAACTACACATGGTGTACCTGAAAGGTATGTGCAAGCGGGCACCAGGTGGTTCCTCATAAAAACAAAACATAAAAAAAGTGTATACTTATTTCTTTATGTTCGGGTTTCAGTTTTAGAGAAAAACCAGCTTGAAAATTCATTTTCTACATGCGCTATTATAGCTAAGATACGGTTCGTCGAGTGACGTATATCGTCTATAGTATGTATGTAGTCAAATTTAAACGTGATTCTGAAGTACATTTGCTAGTACATGTAAAGTATGATGAAGCACAACCTAAAACGTTTGTTAAACATTACGAATTAATAATATTCTTTTTGGATGTCGGTAACCATTATCGATGACGAAAACTAATGAAGCTTACAAAATATTAACTAATATAAATGATCGGAATTTTTCTGGTTAGCAATAGCTATTATCAGTGTCCTGAATTTGATTCCGGTCATCGATAACCGCGAAAATGTGGGCGAAAACTTTTGGTATCGTTAACCGATGGCCGAAATTTATTTTTCGGTTTCTGTTAATTAGTATATGTATATCGACGGGAGAAATGTGTAGAATTTTTCCGCGTAAAAATCTGATTAAATATTAACAAGTACGTAAAATAAAACAAATTGTATGCCAGAAAATATGTTGCGATACCGATTCAGTGAGTATTCCGTGTTTCAGGCGAACAGAAAAAATATGGGTTCTTTTAAAAACTGCATTTCGTCATTAACGCCATTAACACATGCAACAGGATTTTCGATGAGTGAACTCTCTAAGAGAAGATCGATAATTATTCTCCTAAATAATAATTTCGAAGAAACTTGTTACATTATATTGATCTAAATAAGTTGTATTGCGGACAATTTTTTTAAAGATCCTTAAGCGTTGGCAGTCAATTTTAAAGAAAGCTATTTGAAAATTGTTGGGAGACGAAGTGTTATATTGTATATTGTATGCATCGAATTTTTGACTTTCGCCCTATGGATCAGACGGTGTGCGCCGTGTGTAACTCGGCACGTCCATGACGTATTCGCGCGGACAGCCTAGCAAAAATCCAAGGAAAACCACAGTAAGCGGATACGGGTGTCGTTCCTTGACGGGTGACAATTTCACTGCCGCCTCGGTTGAAGACGACGACGAGAAAAAGATGCTGGAGCGCGGAGTGCACCGTAGGGCGACACTGATACCTCTCGGCTGCTAAAAATCGGTCGTAGACGACAGTCTGCGTCTCCGGCCGACGATGAAAAATAGACTGGCCGTCCGTGTGTCCCTCTTGAACACGTTATTTAACCTTTGCTCGAGGAGTGGGACTCCAACAGGGTCACGGATACTAGCCGATGTGTCGGCTACTTTCGAATTTTGTGCGTGATCTTCTCGAACGCATCCGATTAACGATCGGGCTATCCAGCCGTCGAAGTGAATGAACCTGGTCGTAGTATTTAAATTACGAACGTCGATTTGTTCACCCTCTGCACGTACTTATTCGCGAATTAGTAAGTCGTGCTTTGATCGTCTGCGGTCCGGAGTGTTTCTGTCCTTTTACTTCAGAAGTTGCGGCAAAAGTGTATTCATACACCGAATGCAATTAATAAACTACGGACCTGCACGCAAAATAAAAAATGTATCCGTTTGTCGCCTGATACGGAAGCTACGTACACTTTGATTTTTATTTTTAACAGTTTGAGTGAGTTGAAAGTAATACAACAGCATTATCTAATTCTTCAACCGTTTCTCCTGCTATGAACTCGATATACACATTTTCGTCATATATGCATAACATCCGCAGTTTACTAATTAACAATATGCAATAGTTTATTTTTATTTATGTTTACAATATACGAACCCGTCGACGGGTGTCGATTGTTTACTATCGTAGTATACGTTTTACAATTATATCCTGATTTTTATAAGTTGGTTTAGCCGCGTAACAACGTTACACTGCTTTACGAAGACAAGAAACGCACTATGTACAAAATACAAAGAGAAATACAGAATAAAATACAAAAAATTGAAAAAAATACAAAATTGAATTGTCTCTATGCCGTGTAAGCTAGAAGCGATAAAAAAGGTAAGTGAAAACGGACAAAATGTTAATTTGTGACTATTGTTTGACAACAATGTTAACATAAATAGAAATAAACAATTGCGTAATGTTAATTACGTTCAGCTTGTAATTACAGTCATCCAAGTCCAAACGATTAGTTAAGAAACTGGTAGCAAGATTTTTATTTTCATGAGACACGTGCTGTGTACATATACATTAGTTCGTCACTGTAATTCAATCAGCATCCCATATGTCACTTCAGAACCTATTTAGAACAGTTTAGAAATACTAAAGTTAGTTTTAGGTATCATATAATTGTGACGTTATTCACGAGTATATTCTAGGTCAGCAAAGTCAGCACATTTTCGAGTACATAAGTATACGTAAGCGCAAAGATTAACGTCGAGTATGTTTCGACATTGAACTGCAAAGGTTTGGACAATATATAAAATAATCTAATGTTGGAAATAATTACTGTGCCGCTCCAAAATCATGTTGAACAGTATAATCCGACGCTCGCCGTCCCACAGAGCGCAGCACGATCTCGAACGCCGTCTCACAAGAAAAAACGTAAACATTGACGCTGGTGTGAACGTGCTAGGAGAGAAAAAAAATTGTGACGAGCGCGATATATACCGAAATGCTTTTGCTCATTACAACCTGAAGGCGTACGATTTCGGTGCCAGCTACGCTCGGGTTCAAATCCTGTTGAAGGCAGAGTATGCTGCTCAAATGACTTGAATTTTTTGTGAGATGTTAGGTTGACTACTTCACTAAACAATGACTGTAAAAATTGTTGAAGAACAGCAATTGATTAGAATAACGAAAAGAAATAAATGTTGACTTTTCAACTTTTTCATCTGATCTCATAGCGAAAATTTCACTCATAGTCGGTCTAACATCTCAAAAAAAAAAAGAAACAATTCTAGACTTTTGGTTGATATTTGAGAAAGTTATTGCATTTTAAAAGGTATTCGAATATCATGATTTGGGTAAAATTGGGTTGCTGTAATTTAAAATAGCGTAAAAATTTGACATTTTAGAATGTCAAAGTATTATTATTTAATCTATTAAGATGATTAAAGGAAGAATGAAATTATTGCTATTTTCTGTACCCTGCGATTGACGCAGACAATTTTTATTTCGCATAAAAACCCGTAGTCCTGTATATGAATTTGCAATCCAGCCATTGTCACCGTTCGTCAACGATCTAGGATAAACAACACGACCTCTCGTCCTGTTTTACTACGTGCCGTTTTTGCAATTAGTTCCGAAGAAGCTCGCTAAGAAGCAACGAGATATCAAGATGGTGCGATACACGCCGCGTTTCTTTTCGACCTGATTTTCTTGCTGCAGTCCTCGAGGGATCGAAGGTGCCCGGTGAGAGAACAGAGAAGAATGTAAACCAGGAATGGAGGAGGCTCCTTAAGTGTCTGGCAGACACTTACGGTGAATTAAGAGCAATTACACGCAAGCAGCGACATACTTAATGAGAATTGCCGAGGAGCGAGAGAGAAAGGAACCGAGGGAGTTGGGAAGATTAGTGCCTTTGCACCGTGTAGGCGGAGTGAAGTGAATCACGAAGTGAACGACACGATAATCGGGGAAGGTTGACTGGACTCGGCGTGCTTTCCGTTGAACTTGAATCAACCAGAAAGTTCCGTTCGAGCTTGTCCGAGATTGTACATAACCGACTTGAAAATAACGAAAAGATTAGGCTCGGAACTCGGGAACATTAGCGAACTTTGTAATTCGGTTAAATAAAAGCTTTTACGCCTCAAGAAAATAAGAAAATTCTTATTCAGTAAATTGTCCCCAAAAACAAAATCAAGAACATATTTTTATACGTCTCAGGGTGGTCGCCCCCTTAAACTATTGGGAGTGAATCATCCTATATTTTTGTCGCTCCAAGAAGAAACCAATTTCATTGTGAAACCAATATACTAGTAAACTGGATGAATCAGAAATACTTAATTTCTAGATTTAAACATGAATCAGCATGTACTTCTGTTCCCATAAAACGAGAAAAGATTCATCTTAATTCTCGCTCATTATTTTTTTTTTGCAATTTGATGAAAAAGCAGACCGTTGCTGTTAATTGTAATTCGTCATGCTGAAACATATAAATAATTCACTGTGAACATTTTATATCTATTACACGCAAGTTAATACTAGATCTACGGATTACTAAAAGTGATTATTCTTCCTGAATTTGTACAAGTAGTAATTGTAACATCTTTGTATCAGAATTATTATTGATCTTTATCGTGGCATACGTCCAAAGAAATAAAGGTATTGAATAAATTTCCTATAGATTGTTACAGTCTAAATAATTTTAAATTATAAAGTTTGGCGATAGCAATTAGATCTTCCCTTGAATTCGATTTCAATGGCGCACGAGAGTTAAAGCCATCGCTACACAGTTAATACAAGTTTTAACATGTTGACTGTCGTGTCATCCACAAAATCGTTCGCTTGAAAATTCATATTTATGCTGATGCACTTAGTATATCTTTACTTGCGACCTGCAAAACGCAGGAGAATTGACAGAACAATTAATATCACTATTCTGAACTTCTCCGGATTTGTATTTTTATATAAATTGCTTTAATTTTAACAAGTTCTATTGTATCTAATTGGGCTATGAATGTGTTAAAGATCATTCAAATTAAAAATTGTCTCAATACGGTAATATTCTAAAACTACAGCGGCCGATAACGGCGAATAAGACAGAATATGGCTGGTTCGAGTTGCACCGTGGTAACAATCAATGGGAGCAGCTAAATGCGAAATGAGAAGTTCTTTGTCCATCGTCATGGGAACAGAAGGTTCCTGCTCCTTCTACAAGTCCAGAATAGCCTATCAGTAACAGTACATAGAACCTACGAACAAGATCCGCTAACTCTGATTTACGTTAGACAAAAATTATTTCACTGTGCAGGTGCGTTTTATCAGTTTAATGGAACCCGATAAAAAATTGTTCACAAATATCTTGAACGATTATTGTTCTTAATGACGTGAATGCGTAAGATCCGAACAGTAAGAATCATTTACACAGGCACGCTCATATAGGCCACTTTGGAACCTTCGAAACAACAAGGGACATTTATAAATGATGAACTCACCTCGACCCGGTCATCTGATTACTCCTAATGGCGTGCCCGATTAAAATATACTATACTCCACCTCCAAAAAATGTTTAATAAACTGTGTATTTTATGCATTTATGAACAAATTGGGTGGTGGTTGCAGTTTAAACGAGTAGAACGTTGGCAGAGAAATTAAAAAATATCAAGGTCTTATTTTTTCCACTTTGAACAAATATTAGCAAATTAAAGCAACGCGAATCTGAAGTTTAATATGCCGTCAATTCGCGTACAAAAGTTTTGGTACGCTTTATAAAACTCGAATTAAAGTTGATAAAAGTTAAGCATACAAAACTAGGACCAATTGCGATTTTTAACCAAAAATATTGCGCAGTTGGAAGGTATTATAACAGTAAACACACCCCATACAAATTAAATTAAAAAAACAAATAGCTTACGGCGGGCATTTGATTAAAAAAATGCGCGTACGTCAACAGTAAATTCGCAGCCCCGATATTTTAACAACAAATCGATTTCATCGCTCACGCAAGTTTCTCGATAGCAGCAGCGTAGGAAACTCGCCGATTCCGGTGCTGGCAAAAGCGAGCCACGTTCGTTCGATCCCCGTTGCCACGCCATTGGTGCATATTTCGCACGTGTGACATCATTCGCGTGATGTAATCGCGCGTCGAGGAACTCCCACTCGCCTCGCGGACGTAACGATACGCGCCGCTCGCTACAACCTTACTGAAAATAAGCGGTACACGCACTTGACAATAGATCGTTGCTGCTCGTCAATGAGCTGCCGAAGTCCTTCGGTTATTGTTGCAGCGATACGGTTCTCGAAACCCGCGAACTCGCACCGTGTTTTCCCCAATCGTCGTTATGACCTAACAATACATCTAGAAACAATGCACGCTTCTCAACCGCTTTCGAGCCACAGAGATCAATATTTTCACCGCATTCGTGATTTCACTATCGCTGGAAGTGAATTCGGCGATACTGGAACAACGAGAGTGATACGAATTAATTGTTTGGCAAATCGGTGTGCTCCATAAAACAAAAACCAGAGAACAATGATAGGACAGATAGATAGATCGCTTTTGAAAATTCCTTTCATAATGTAAAGTGAAGTAAACGTTGTTAACCTACAACGTGTATGATAATTAGTCTGCTGCGGGTCTTTATGCATTTATGGCACGTGCAGTTTTGTGAAATGCAAGAAACCGTGTCAATTAACAAGAACTGATAACATTATTATTATATTTTTACGAGGAATCTTTAGTTGATGTGAGAAATTTTCTCCTAATTCTAACTTTTGTACATGTATGAAACTGGAAGTTTACGAAAAAGCCCGATGATAATATACATATATAATAACGAATTGTCTAATATACCTATATGACAATAAATTGTCTAACATACATGTATTATAATAAATTGTTTAATATATCTGTATAGTAATAAATTGCTTAATGATACAATAATAAATAGGATGATATAGTTGTATAATAATAAATTGTCTATTATTCTACGGCCAAACAAATTTTTGTTCTTCTAACGTTAAGGAAATTTATTTTAAATATATTATAGAGGTGAGGGCACAGCTCGGTGCTTTCGCACTGAGATTTAAGAAAATTTACGCCCCCGAGTAAAGAACGACTCCAAATATCGATCAGTGTGATCGGTGAGTGGTCCGTGTGTGTTGGTCCTTAATCAACCTGTCAATTGAAGAAGCATCGATACGTGGGGGCTAATGTAATTAACGAGATGGGACGAAATAGTCATCTCAATCTGAAAGTAACATTCTCGGGAGACGGTTGCAATACTCTGGGATCTTCTACGAAGAAAACGCCGGTTCAGAAATGAATAAAACATGACCCAGCAATGACATCATCGCCGCGATCGGATAAATACACTTTTATAGCACGCTAGGCATCGAAATTACGTGACAGAGGTAGCAGAGATGCTTTCTTCGCTCTAGAGAGCTCATTTTGCTGATAAAATTAGTTCCATTTTCGGCATAGAACTTACGAGGAAATGTGCTCGAGACACGTGAACCGATTTCGATGGGACTTATGCGAGAGATTGTTCTCAGAAAATATTATGTATTATATATTGTACATTATTATATATTATTATATATTGTATTATATATTATATATTGTATGTGAACTGAAATTTCAGTTTTGAAGCACAACCTTCATCTATTTAGATACCTAATGCAACTGTTAATACGTTAAGTGCCACGTCGGTCACATATAGCTCACATACATTTTTATTGTGATATCAAAGATTCGAAGGAATGAAATTTAACGTAATCAAAAGCGTCATAGTTGAACAAATAATTATCCTACGACTTTTTACATTTTAGTTAAAACAATTTTCTTATTCTTATAATTTTTGTCCTGTAGAGTCCATGTACGTCTCTTCAGTTTGCAACAACTGAAAAGATACATTGGACCTCCTGGAACCTTGAAACATGCTAATCAGTATTTTGTCGTGTTAAAGTAATCATTAAAAGTGCATGCAAAAAACATACGACCTCAGTGACTTTCAGTATCAATTTTTCTTCATAGAAAAGATTGATCTAAGTGCAACTGTTAATCTTAAATAATATAATTTCGATAGAGGTCATGATTTTTCCCCTTCACTTTCAGCAGACTTATTAGATCGTTGATAATTTCTGTCATATCACGTGTAGAATTTAAAACAACATAACTCTGCAAATACAATAATCGAGTAACAAACAAAGAGATCAGCAAGAGCTGCTTGAATTAGTTCCACTGTAAAATGTTGGAATAATGATAAACAATCATGAAATTATACAACGACCTAGTAGTTCAGCGAAATAAAATGCAAATGGTCCAGCCGCACGAAAACGAATTTTCGTTAGCTGTTCCGCAAATTAGACACGCGATTATCATTACTCCGAAAGCACGCCGTATTCGTCACGCGCTCGTGCTGCATTATGGAATCGTTATATGTATACTTTCGTTTCAGCGTCGATCCTGCTTAATTGGAAATAGAAAAATCGCTTGCTCGATCGCGACCGTTATCTCATCACTTGACGTAAGATACACAGAGCATACAAAAGACTAGAGATAAGATTGCCGTGCACTTCTTATCTTAGCGAAGGTTGTCCGAGCTGAGCGACCGGTTACTAGGATTTGGTTGCAAATAAAAAAAATCTGATTCACTGAACACAACGAGCACAGGGTTTCCGGTTTTAGGTATGGAGATAACTATCGCGCGTTTCCACGCTGCCGGTGAAAAGCATTCGTTTGTACGGTGCCGCTGAGTTCCCCCTTTATAATGTGTTGTTGGATCGAATCAACGATTCTTGTACCTGTCTACATTTGTTAGACTTAGTGGAAAATGTCATCTATTTTCTAAAGTTCAGTTTTTACGTTTACGGCGATAGAAAGCTGGTGCTTCTCTTTTGGGAATTGGACTGCAGTGGATATGCAGTAATTTCTCTCGAATGGTCCCTCAGTTTCTAAACAAAAATGGACGATTTGGGAAGATGAGATACGATTATTCTAGACTCGCGGCTCGTTTTTATAGTTATTGCCAATCGACAGCACTTGATGTGTTAATATGAAATATGTAATTACAAATATTAAAAAGTATTAAAATATTATAAAATATTATAAATTACAAAAAGGGAAAAATAATATTCCGATGTTAATTGATATTCAATATTATGTTCCTTATTCGTGATCTCTTACTGTTGTACTCATACCGTGTATATACCGGGTAGGGAACAATTTTTGCCCACCTTAAATATCCCCATTGCGTATGGCCCTATGAAAAAAGCTTTTTAAATAAAATTACACTGTTCTGTGGGTCATATTTAATGATAAAATAGAATTTTTCCATGGTCATTTTCTTAATGAGATTTAATAAAGATTTGAGTTGAGAAAGTTGGGAGAGTTAAGAGAGTTGAAAGTGTTAGAAGAGTTGAAAGACTTGAGAGACTTGAGAGAATTCGGGGAGTTGAGAGAATTGGGGAAGTTGAGAGCTTGGAGAGTTGAAAGAGGTGGAAGAGTTGAGAGAGTTGAGAGCAGTGTTGCCGGAGAATTGATGGTGCGTAGGGCTCCCCGGACGTCGCACACCCACAATAATTCCATATTCCTACCTGAAAGAGTCTGGAATAGGAATACGCTGAAGTAGTGGGGATGCGTCGTGGCCAAGAAGCTGATCTACCAACTTTGGTTGGTGATTGTGTACTATGAAACAAGGGGGGGGGGGGCAGAGCTTCCCCTCGCGTCATCAATTTCCTGGCAACGCCGGTTGAGAGAGTAGAGGGAGTAGAGGGAGTAGAGGGAGTAAAGGGAGTTGAGAGATTAGAGGGAGTTGAGAGAGTTTGGAGAGTTATTATCTTTTAAGGTAATCATGTATAATACATAAATAAAAACAAAAATCTTTTATTTTATAATTCCTATAAAATTTCACAGCAGTGTTATGATTTTTATTTCAATTCAATTTTGTATAACAGAATCACGATTTTGGCAGAATTTGTTCCGAGTTGATGATAGGTATTTAGATCAGAAAAATCTTCTGACTATTAAGGGTTACTAAAGGTCATCTATGATTTTTTTTTAAATGGAATATTATTCTCATGTTTCTTATTCTTTTTTCTTATTCTCGTTCCATTAAAAAAAATATCGATGACCTTGCAAACCCATTAAGAAAATTACTCCAAAAAAAGATCCTGTTTTGTCATTACATGTGTCTCACGGAACAGGGTAACTTTTTTATAAATCCATCCGCAACGAAGATATTCAAAGCGGATATGGTTTGGGGATTCGCTAAAACTAGCTTACATACTCAATAATGTCGCCGTTTCTCTACTTTTGCGGAATGTACAAGTGATAATTCTCTGAGATTTTTCGAAACAAGGGAAATCGTGAATTTTCGAAATTTTCTATTCGCTGTGTTTAAGGAGACCGCTTCTTAGTTTCTTGATTTCTGGGATTAATATTTTATTCTGCTTTGTTTCAGGAGCGCCCTTACGAAGGGTAAGACAGAAGTGAGTTGTTGGTCCGATTGACAAAATGACGACCGACATCTCGGTGGTGCGCGGGGGTTGGGACCCCACGCTACAACAAGAGATTGTCGATGAGTACGAATACGACGGAGGAAACTCGAGCTCGAGACTCTTCGAACGTTCACGAATCAAGGCTTTAGCTGGTATGCATTCTAATTTGTTATTTGTAGACCGTGTATCTTTATGCAAATTCTCATTTTCATTAATTACTTTCTAAATATTTAAAGAAGAGAAAGATGAGTACAGAACGATAGTACAAATAACTTTTCTCAATATGCACGCTCGGGCTGCGAATAATCTGGACACATAGTGGATTGCAAATATATTTGTGCGAAACAAAAATCTCCTATAAATCAATTGTATATAATACAGCAATATACTTAACTTCATTGGCAAATTTTGTTGTAATTTGCATTCATGTAGTTTTCGTATTCAATGTAAAAATGTGTGAACAGGAATATTGGTTGATATTCTATTTTCTTATTGAAGCAGCCTCTTTAGTTTTTAATTCTTACTCTTCTGGCTGCGGCACGTTCTAACTTACAGCTACATTGTTACAGACAAGAAAACATCAGAACGTTTCTTGTTATTTAAAATTCACTCATGTTCTTCATATAAATATATCTTCTGATAATTATGTGTACTTGATGAACTATTGATGTAACTATTTGGAGATATAGATAATCTTTTACTATCTCGTTGTGCTTCTGACTCTGCAGGACAAACTATACTTTGATTTACCTGTTTAATAAGAATGTATATTCGATATACAAATTGAATTATTGTATTTTGGAAGGCCACCTCATACATTTTTTATTGACAATAATATTTACAGTTGTGTACTAAGGGGTCATTTTCAGTAACATGAGTTCTTTGACCTACAAAAACAAAAGAAATATGGATTTTAAATATTCAAAATAGAGTATCTAATAGTGCACAGTGAAACTGTTTATTCTCTCCAATTATTCGTTAAAAATTATTAAACAAGTTTTCATTTATGTATTTATGTATTTATATATCTCGAAAGTATATTTGTATTCTAGCATTGTATGCTTGAAATGTTCCTTTAATATCAGGAAGGAAAAGACTGTGTGCAATAGTATTTCGTTAGCTGTTCGGGACATTATGGTATACATCAACTATTACCACATCCTTTGATACAGATATCGCTACGATAACTTGACACTTTTAAGTCATTTTTCTGTGAGAGTTCTTAGTAGTCGCCGCGTGGAAAGCACTGCTACACTTGTGAGTGTTGTGACCGTAGAACTAGAAATTCATTGAAGTATGGCTGATAGAAAGAGTCTGATAATTTGTAATGAATCTAGGGCCGATTATGATAAAATTGTCCTTAGTTTGAAAGGTAAACGCAGTGCATAATTTCAGTATTATTAATTCGTTTGATTCGTTGATTCGTTTGTTTTTTTTTAAATATAAAGCATTACAATATTTAAACGGGACATCGTTACTAACTATTTCTTCCAATTCAGGTGAACGTGAATTAGTACAGAAGAAGACCTTCCAAAAATGGGTGAACTCCCATTTGGTTCGATGCTCATGCCGAATTGGAGATTTATACGTCGACCTCCGGGACGGAAAGATGCTGATCAAACTGCTGGAGATCCTTTCCGGAGAACGTTTACCACGACCAACGAAAGGAAAAATGCGAATCCACTGTTTGGAGAACGTCGACAAAGCGTTGCAGTTCCTGCGGGAGCAGAGGGTGCACCTTGAAAACATGGGTTCCCACGATATAGTCGACGGGAATCCTCGATTGAGCTTGGGTCTGATATGGACCATCATTCTTCGTTTCCAAATCCAGGACATTACCATAGAAGAAACCGACAATCAAGAGACAAAGTCAGCCAAGGACGCGTTGTTACTCTGGTGTCAGATGAAGACGGCTGGCTATCATAACGTCAACGTGAGAAACTTCAGCACTTCCTGGCGCGACGGCCTGGCTTTCAATGCCATCATCCACAAGCATAGACCGGATCTGATCCAGTTCGACAAGCTTTCTAAGGCGAATGCTATCTACAACCTGAACAATGCGTTCAACGTTGCCGAAGACAAATTGGGACTGACTAAACTCCTCGACGCCGAGGACATATTCGTCGATCATCCGGACGAGAAATCCATCATCACCTACGTAGTTACTTACTATCACTACTTCTCTAAGATGAAGCAAGAAACTGTCCAGGGCAAGAGGATAGGCAAGGTCGTCGGCATCGCCATGGAGAACGATCGCATGATCCACGAATACGAAAGCCTGACGAGTGATCTGCTGCGTTGGATAGAGGGCACCATAGAGGCCCTCGGTGACCGTAGGTTCGCTAACTCGTTAGTGGGCGTTCAGTCCCAGCTTTCTCAGTTCTCCAACTATCGAACCGTAGAGAAACCGCCTAAGTTTGTAGAGAAAGGCAACTTGGAAGTGCTCCTGTTCACGTTGCAGTCGAAAATGAGGGCTAATAATCAAAAGCCCTACACACCTAGAGAGGGGAAAATGATATCAGACATCAACAAGGCTTGGGAAAGATTGGAGAAGGCTGAGCACGAAAGAGAACTGGCTCTACGCGAGGAACTAATCCGTCAGGAGAAGTTAGAACAGTTGGCAGCGAGGTTCAATCGCAAGGCCAGCATGAGAGAAACCTGGTTGTCCGAAAACCAGCGTTTGGTCTCCCAGGATAATTTCGGTTTCGATTTGGCTGCTGTGGAAGCCGCAGCCAAGAAACACGAGGCCATTGAAACGGACATATTCGCCTATGAAGAGAGAGTCCAGGCAGTAATGGCGGTATCCCAAGAATTGGAGGCTGAAAACTACCACGACATCGAGCGAATAAATGCTCGCAAAGACAACGTCCTTAGACTATGGACTTATCTCTTGGAATTGTTGCGTGCCAGAAGGATGAGGTTGGAGCTGTCTCTGCAGCTGCAACAGAACTTCCAGGAGATGTTGTACATCTTGGACAGCATGGAGGAAATAAAGATGCGTCTCTTGACCGACGACTATGGAAAGCATTTGATGGGCGTAGAAGATCTTTTGCAAAAGCATTCTCTGGTCGAGGCCGATATCAACGTTTTGGGAGAAAGGGTGAAGGCCGTCGTCCAACAAAGTCAGAGATTCCTGGAACACGGAGAGGGTTACAGACCCTGCGATCCTACCATCATCGTCGAACGTGTGCAACAACTCGAGGATGCTTATGCTGAATTGGTTCGACTGGCGGTGGAACGTAGAGCCAGGCTCGAAGAATCTCGCAAACTCTGGCAGTTCTATTGGGACATGGCAGACGAGGAGAACTGGATCAAGGAGAAGGAGCAGATAGTGTCGACCGGTGACATCGGTCATGATTTGACTACTATAAACTTACTGCTGTCGAAACATAAAGCTTTAGAGAACGAAATTCAATCCCACGAACCTCAGTTGATGTCTGTAGCCGCAGTCGGTGACGAACTAGTCCGTCAACAACATTTCGGTTCCGATCGTATCACGGAGAGACTGCAAGAAATTTTGGGAATGTGGAACCATCTTCTTGACCTGGCTGCCTTCAGAAGGAAGCGTTTGGAAGAGGCTGTTGACTATCATCAGTTGTTCGCCGATGCCGATGACATAGACATTTGGATGTTGGATACTCTGAGATTGGTATCATCGGAGGATGTTGGCAGAGATGAGGCCAATGTTCAGTCGCTGTTGAAGAAACACAAGGATGTTACCGACGAGCTGAAGAATTACGCTACCACGATTGACCAGCTTCACCAGCAGGCCTCTGGCCTCGGAGAGCAAGATGCTAAATCGCCAGAAGTATTGGAGAGACTGGCTTCCATCGATTCCAGGTACAAGGAGCTGATGGAACTGGCCAAGCTACGCAAACAAAGACTACTGGACGCTTTATCCTTGTACAAGTTGTTCAGCGAGTCTGACGGAGTTGAGCAGTGGATAGGTGAGAAGAATAGGATGTTGGAAACCATGGTGCCAGCTAAGGACATCGAAGACGTCGAAATCATGAAGCACAGGTACAATGGCTTCGAGAAGGAAATGTACGCTAACGCTTCCCGGGTTGCTGTGGTGAATCAATTAGCCAGACAGCTGCTGCACGTGGAGCATCCGAATTCCGAGCAGATAGTCGCTAGGCAGAACGAGCTGAACCAGAAGTGGGCCGAATTAAGGGAGAAAGCAGATCACAAACGTGATGAGTTGAACTCTGCTCACGGTGTGCAAACCTTCCACATCGAGTGTAGGGAGACAGTGTCCTGGATAGAAGACAAGAAACGCATTCTCCAACAGACCGATAGTCTTGAGATGGATTTGACCGGTGTCATGACGCTTCAACGTCGTCTGAGCGGCATGGAACGCGATTTGGCAGCTATTCAAGCTAAGTTGGATGCTTTAGAATTAGAAGCCCAAAACATTCAACAACAGAATCTGGAAGATCCAGAGGTGATTCGAGACAGAATCGCTCAGATACACACCATCTGGGAACAGCTGACGCATATGCTGAAGGAACGCGACGCAAAACTGGAAGAAGCCGGAGATCTGCATAGATTCTTGAGAGATCTTGATCACTTCCAGGCCTGGTTAACCAAGACCCAGACAGACGTAGCCAGCGAAGACACCCCGACTACATTGGCCGACGCTGAGAAGCTTCTGACTCAGCATCAAAACATCAAAGAAGAGATTGACAACTACACGGGCGATTATCAGAAGATGATGGAGTACGGAGAGAGACTGACCACCGAGGCTGGCGACGGGGATACTCAGTACATGTTCCTCAGGGAACGTCTGAATGCGTTGAAGATGGGCTGGGAAGAGCTGCATCAGATGTGGGTGAACAGACAGATTTTGTTATCGAACTCGCTGAACTTACAGGTATTCGATCGCGATGCCCGTCAAGCGGAAGTGTTGCTATCCCAGCAGGAGCACATTCTTGCGAAGGACGAAACCCCGGTGAACTTTGAGCAGGCCGAACAAATGATTAAACGGCACGAGGCGTTTATGACCACGATGGATGCGAATGACGAGAAGATCAACTCTGTGGTGCAGTTCGCAGCTAGATTGGTCGATCAGGGTCATTTCGCTGCAGACAAGGTCAAGAAGAAGGCAGAGAACATTAATGAGCGCCGGCAGATTAATCGCGAGAAGGCGAACCAATATATGGAAAAGCTGAAGGATCAGTTGCAGTTACAGATGTTCCTACAGGACTGCGAGGAACTTGGCGAATGGGTGCAGGAGAAGCATATCACTGCGCAAGACGAGACCTATAGAAGCGCCAAGACAGTACACAGCAAGTGGACCAGGCATCAGGCCTTCGAGGCAGAAATAGCTAGTAACAAGGACCGTTTGCAACAACTGCAGCAGGCAGCCGAAGAATTGATTCAACAGAAGCCTGATCTTGCTGAAATCATCAAACCCAAAGTTGCCGAATTAGCTGATCAGTTCGAGGAATTGGAAACGACCACTCATGACAAAGGTGAACGCCTGTTCGATGCTAATAGAGAAGTCCTTATACACCAGACCTGTGACGATATCGATTCCTGGATGAACGAACTGGAAAAACAGATCGAAAGCACTGACACAGGATCAGACCTTGCGTCGGTGAATATCCTCATGCAGAAGCAACAGATGATCGAGACACAGATGGCTGTAAAGGCCAAGCAGGTTACCGAACTGGATAAACAGGCTGAGCACTTGCAGCGCACTGTTCCAGATGATAAGATGGAGGAGATCAAATGTAAGAAAGAAAAGGTAGCGCAGAGGTTCGCTCAACTGAAGGCTCCTCTGATAGATCGTCAGCGTCAGTTAGAGAAGAAGAAGGAGGCGTTCCAATTCAGACGTGACGTGGAAGATGAGAAACTCTGGATCGCTGAGAAAATGCCGCAAGCTACCAGCAGCGAGTATGGAAACTCCTTGTTCAATGTGCACATGCTGAAGAAGAAGAACCAGTCGCTACGTACTGAGATTGACAACCACGAGCCCAGAATCAATTTAGTCTGCAACAACGGACAAAAACTGATTGATGAAGGGCACGAAGACAGTCCTGAGTTCCAGAAATTGATACCGGAACTAACTGAGAAGTGGAAGGAGCTGAAGGACGCGGTGGAAGATAGAAACAAACATTTGCTCCAGAACGAAAAGGCTCAGCAGTACTTCTTCGACGCGACCGAGGCCGAGTCCTGGATGAGCGAGCAAGAATTATACATGATGGTTGAAGATCGGGGCAAGGATGAGATATCTGCCCAGAATTTGATGAAGAAGCACGAGTCCTTGGAACATGCCGTCGAAGATTATGCAGACACAATACGTCAGCTTGGAGAGACTGCTAGGCAGCTAATCAACGATCAACATCCATTGGGTGATCAAATCGCTGTGAAACAATCACAGGTAAATATGCGCGGTAAATACGGTGGATGCTCAAAGCAAATTTTGTTCAAAGCGAAAATGAAAAATGAAATATTATTTCAGTTTTACATTTTCCATATCCGAACATACATTTGTATAAACATCTACATTCTAACTATGATTACTTCGTTAATTATAAAATCATATTACAAGTACATGTTCTGTAATAGGTCGACAAACTATACGCCGGACTGAAGGATCTAGCCGGCGAACGGCGAGCCAAGCTGGACGAGGCTCTTCAGCTGTTTATGTTGCACAGAGAAGTAGATGATCTGGAACAGTGGATCACGGAGAGAGAATTGGTTGCGGGAAGTCACGAATTGGGCCAGGATTACGATCATGTGACCCTTCTGTGGGAACGATTTAAGGAATTTGCTAGAGACACCGAAGCCACAGGATCCGACCGCGTGGTAGCAGTAAATGGAATTGCGGATTCGTTGATCGCCGCTGGACACTCCGATGCAGCCATCATCGCTGAATGGAAGGATGGCTTGAACGAAGTCTGGCAAGACTTGCTGGAGCTGATCGAAACACGTACGCAGATGTTGCAAGCTAGTAGAGAGCTGCATAAGTTCTTCCATGATTGCAAGGATGTCCTTGGAAGAATCCTGGAGAAACAAAACGCGATGTCTGATGAGCTTGGTCGCGACGCTGGTTCTGTGTCCGCTCTCCAACGGAAACACGCGAACTTTATGCAAGATTTGTCCACTCTACAAAGCCAAGTGTCTCAAATCCAAGAAGAATCAGCCAAACTACAAGCAAGCTATGCTGGCGACAAAGCTAGAGAGATAACGAATCGCGAAGGAGAGGTAGTAGCCTCTTGGAATAACCTACAGTCTTTGTGCGAGGAAAGAAGAGCAAAACTAGAGGACACTGGTGATCTCTTCCGCTTCTTCAACATGGTCAGAACTCTGATGATATGGATGGACGACGTTGTACGCCAGATGAACACTTCTGAAAAGCCTCGAGATGTTGCCGGAGTAGAATTACTAATGAACAATCATCAGAGTCTGAAGGCTGAAATCGATGCTAGAGAAGATAATTTGCTGGCGTGTATTAACCTTGGAAAAGATTTGTTAGCTAGGAACCATTATGCCAGTACTCAGATTAAAGACAAGTTGGCTGCCCTCACTGATCATAGGAATGCATTGTTGCATCGATGGGAGGAACGTTGGGAGAATTTGCAACTCAGTATGTGTTGAATGTGATACTACCACTGGCAGAAAGTATTCGATGAAACAACTAAGTTTTTATCACCATAACTACTTTGTATATTCAATGTGGGGAATATTTTCATTCATACTAGAGGCAAAACTGTTAGCTATATGTTAAAAACTAATGCCTCCATACATACGATGTAAGGGCAGAATCCACACGTCTAATTCCCAAAGTTAAAAACAAATAATTTTAGTTTCGCTTGAGGAAAATATTTTGATCGAATATATTCTATCAGAAGTAATATAATACTACTTATCGTAGAATTATTAAGTTTCTTACAAATAACTTGAATAACTTATAAATTTTAGTATTGGAAGTCTACCAGTTCGCTAGAGATGCAGCGGTTGCAGAGGCATGGTTGATCGCTCAGGAACCGTATCTGATGAGTCAGGAACTTGGAGTGAGTGTTCGACGAAGTTTGATTCATTTATACTATTTATACTTTAACTGATTAAAGTTACTATATCTTGTCGACAAAATTATTCTCAATACTATAACATTTCAAAACATCGCAACTGAGATTCATGATAAGAAAAGAAATGTCAATTAGTTTCATGAATAGATATTAATAACAAGATGTTACCAATAATATGTTAGTAATAACAAGAGACTTGAAAATTGTCTTTATCTTACATTTATTTAGATTTAATTATAAATTGTTATAGCATACCATCGATGAAGTCGAGAATTTGATTAAGAAACATGAGGCCTTCGAAAAATCGGCAGCTGCACAGGAGGAAAGGTTTAGTGCCTTGCATCGACTTACTACGGTTAGTAATTATATAAGCTAACCGTTCTGGTCATAAAGATTCTGGAATGACATTTTAAGTTGATAATTATAGAATTGATAAACATCGAAATTTCTTCACGTGTTATAGTTTGAGTTGAAAGAATTGAAGAGGAGGGAGCAAGAACGAGAAGAGGAGGAGAGACGTAAGAAGGAGGAAGCCGCGGCAGCTGAAGCAGCTCGGTTAGCTAAAGCAACACCAGTTACTAGTCCAGATGAACCGCCCAGTGAAAGGTATTTTTTATTTCCAAATTTCTAATTTTAACCCTTGTTGCAGATTTCTTAAATTCTTACTGTGAACAATCTCAAGATAATACAAAACTTATTCTTTTTTTTGTGATCTTCAGAAACTATAAATATCGTTGTGATAATCGATGGATGACTGATACATTTTTACAATACAAAAAAAGTTAGGATCTGTTGGATAGTATTATTATAAAAATAATACTATTACAATGATATTTATTTTTTATCGCATACTAATTTCTAAAACACAATTGCAACTATTTATTTCATATAAAAAAATAAAGTAAAAGTCTGCCTAGTATATAACAGAGTTCAAGTGCAATGGACAGTCAGAAATAATACTTGAAATTACTTTGATGTATTGTTTACATAAAAACAGAAATTAATTTGATGTTTTTCTATAGAGCCGAAGCTGAAGGTGTAACCAGTGGAGAACGTACAGCCGGTGAGGACGAATCGCATGGTAAGATAACTTTGCTTATTGTGTAACATATTGGAAAGCAGTTTGATAAGATTTTTCTACTTATCAGAATGCATCGGGTTCGAGTAATAATACTTTATTCAAAACGGTGAGGTTTTCAAAAGGATAAGATCTCGTTGGTGATTTTTGTTTTCCCGGCAGAGGTGGGCAAAATTTTTCTATGCATATTAAACAATGAGTTCGAATTATGAAACTCGTGCAAAATTGTTTCATATTATTCTTGGTCACTATCTTGTTTAAATAAAATCTCGTTTCTGTCAAATTGAGAATAACAATCAGATTGCGAATTTCTATGCAGAATAAATTTTTATCTTCTAAAGTTTATTATACTAAAATGTTAAAAAGGGTTCATTCGTAATATTATAATATTTCCGATGAAGGAAAAAAATTTGTTTTATTACAATTTTAAAAAATTAGATTCTTCGATTCTTAAAAATCTGCAATCTGATAATGATCAATTGAATGCCCGATTCAACTATAAAGAATGAGTAATTCATTTATATATATACTTTTTTTTTTAATTTTTTTGTTGTTGTATTACTAATACAATGTGTATCGTACGTTTTCGCTTTCCACGTATTTTGTATACTTAACTCTTAGGCGACTGGTTTTACAAACTGGTTTGTTTGGATAAGCATGAAATTGCTAACAGCACGTTTATTTTTGCCTCTCTGTCCCCGACCCTGTTTTCGAAATTATATCCGTCCCTATTGCAATCCGTTTTTCGAATCCCCCTCCTAAATGCACCCTAAAATGCGGCACGGAATGCACAAACCACAGTGGCACATCGCAAGGCTTCTACACGTACACCACAGCCTCAAGACAAGCCCAAGGAAGGTGAGTGTCCTGACGATATAAATCTTGCCCTTAAAGTGCTCACAGATGTTTTCTTTTCAAATTGTTTTTATGAAACAGAATCATTTTTACCCGTTGTTAACCGTATTATAGAATTATTACACACCATTAACTATAGTGCACAATCAAACCATTCCGCAAATTTTCTGTTTAATCACATTACGTGTCAATAACTCACATTTGTCATCTTTTGATTTTACGTGTTTATGATTATCGAGTGTAAAGGGTTGAAAAATATTTTTCAGGATATTAAGACAAAATGCTAGAACTAGATGGTGCATTGTGTACTAATTATGTTGTTCACATTATTTATGGCACTTTGTTAAATACCAGTATTTTACGAAAAATTACAGTCTTACGGAACAATGTGTTGCCGTAAGTTCATTCCAAGTTGCTCTATTTTGTCATTCCAACACCAGTACCCTGGTACTTGATAGTTGCGTCATATGGAATTTTGTGTATACATAGTAGTACAGATCCCGCTATATCGATTCCTTAAGCTGGTGGTGGAGCATACTACTAAATCGTTTCTTCAGCATTTTGGAACTATGTCTTTTGCGTCTCTTCTCACATTGAAAATTCGAACCATGCTGTGTACTTTACATATTACTCAATTAATAATAGTAACATCAGGAATTCTAATAGTGATTTCTAAGTAAAAAAAGGTTCTTCACAGGATGGATCGATAAATAAATTACACTCTATCTTTGCCACTTTCAGCATACGCATAGGTCTGTTGCAGCTATCGCTACTAATTACAATCTGTTACTGTTCTCTGGCTTTTATTAACTATTAGTAGGTGACGGAGTTGCTCTACCTGCGATACAATACAATCATTTACTGAAAGTGATATTATTTGGTGCACTAAGTAAGTGCAATTGAAAATTCAACTTCATTCCTCGATGTTTTGAATATGAAACACTAAGCTGTATTGATCTCGGTCATTTCTCGCAATGAAATCAATTTTGTATTCAAAGGTAAGCGAGTGGAGTACTTGAATGTGCTGTGAACAATTAGTTGAGCTTGTTTGTGCATGCATAATAGATCTTAACATCAGCTAATGGCTTTTCTCTGTCATCGACCTCTATTTATATTTTTTCAACTAACGCACTCACGTCTGTTCTAATATGTAAAATATTCTCTTTTCTGCGATAAAATATTCTACTAGTAAAATATTGCGAAGGACATCGTCCAACACAAAGTTGTAGATTTAAATACACTCGTCATATAATAAGGAATCGAAATATATTCATTACACATTTGTTTCTTTCTCTATCTGATTGCTCTTATGTTCAGAGAATAAATATGACTCTAAATCAAGGTAGAAGAAAATATTGAATACAAGTAATGAGCGTACATTTGTGAAGATTAAGATGACGTGACCAATATTTTTAAAGAATCATAGATTTTTAACGAACGAATATTTTTTATTAAAAATTTTGTAGTATGGAATACATGTGGATGTAATGAACATAATTAATTTTCAGTTATTAATTTCAAATTCGAGTTCGGTTTGAAGTTATTCATGATTTTCATACTTTTAAATAATTTTAAAAGGTTGAAAATTAAATATAAGAGATTCGTTTAAAAAATATTAACAAGAAGTAGGCTACGTAGACGTAATCTGTAAATCTTTAAAAAAAATTTATTAATGCCATGTTATTTTTCACAAAAGGGTGATCAATTTTTATTATATTTATTACACGATTTGGTGGGCCATTTTCAACTTGTAAATATAAATATAACCCACAAAAACTACATGTAGAATATTTTGCACTATTTCATATGTATACATATATATATATACGCAAAGTTCGAATTGGGCGGTGTCCTAAGCATAAAGTAATCTAATTTTGTTTATTAATTACATTAATAATCCTAAGCTTTATTATTCATCTCAGTTTTATGAAGTAAAATTACCCACCTTTTCTCAGTATTGAATTGAATAAATATAGCATGTGTAAAATTGGTGTGTGGTATAGTGCATGCTCAGAAACCTGCACGTCTATCCATGCGAGGAGGACCATCATCACCTACCACCCCCTCGCCAATAAAATCTCAGCAAGGTGTATCGATTCCAACAAGTAAGTTCAATTTAAGAATTGCAGTCCTCTTTATTCGTCTTTTTTAAAAAAATGAATTAATGTAATAACAACAAAATACGGCACCTTCCCGATATCATTTCTATCCGAAAATTCAAAATTTAATAGAAAAATGTCTTAATAAAAATGAACAAAACTGCTTTCAATATCTTAATAAGAATGAACAAAATTACTTTCAATATCTTAATAAGAATGAACAAAACTACTTTCAAAGTATCAGTTTAAACAATATCGAACTCTCCGAAGATATGTGTGAATTTACTTATTATGGTTCCCACCTAAGTAGTTCCAGTCAATTGAAAACACATTAAATCTGCGCTAACACATTATGGGTCATTACACGTTATGATAAATTACTGGGTCATTTAACAGTGTTTAAAAATCTATGGTACGCACCTAAGAATATTTTAATCAGTTTTTTTAATAGCAATGAATATTTTAATCATTAAATAATAAGTCAGTCTCAGAAAAAAATTTAATAATTCCTTTCGCGGATATTGTTTAGAACCTAACAACTTTCAGACGTTCTCTAAAAATAGTTTCACAAAAGATTCTTGATTAACATTTTTCCAGTTTGATTTTATACCTCACTTCGATCAATTAGATTTTATTCATAATCTTACATTTTGAATAAACGTGTCAAATGGCAACACAATCAAAGAAAAATGATGAAATTACCAGTATGTAAAGCGAATAATATGTGAATTTTCACCTGTGAAGCATATGGGGGTTAATAGAATTTTGGTAGGTAAAGTGTCAAGTATTATTACAGCTCACATTTTAAACTTTTCCAAAGGTTTCTGTATTAAAATTTATTTTTAGTATTTCTAAGGCAATCCCGTTCAGGCCACGCGCGCCGCTTAGAAGCGCTGGTATTGTAGGGCTAGTGTTTCTTACACGCTATCCGCCACCGGTGGTGGACGCGGCCTAAACGGAAAGTCTAGTGTCCGCCACCGATAACGGACGTGGCGCTCAACGTGTTAAAGTAGAGGTATTAACTTATGCTTGTAGAGTTTTGTTGTATTATCTATGATTACGTGGTGCTAAACAAACGAGATCCCTCCTCTGATGTATACATTCTTTCCCTCGGGCCACTCGGACAAGCATTGCCATACTGATCACCGAAAATGCAACCATCCACGAGCCTGAGGGTCTCGTCGACCGATCTTGCCAAACACTGTTCGCCAATTGAGACGTATCTGATCAACTGCTTCTTATCAATTATGAATAAAGCCTTTGTACAGATGCCTTCCTGTTGATCGAGCACCCCATACGCCTTCGATATCGCGTGGTTCTTGTCAGAAACCATGGCCATCTTCATTTGTCCCAAACCACCCTGTTTTCGTGGGGTCAACACCCATGCGAGATGGCAGAATTGAGAATCCGTAGAAATTGCTATTACCTCGCAACCTTTTACGTTCGAAAAGAGCACATTAAATTTACATTTTTATAGAGTGCCTTTCAGATTTAAACATTTCTTTACTGACACATCCATGACAGTAGGGGAAAGTAGTCAAATGTGGAATACTATTTTATTTTCAAACATGATTTTTACAAATTTTTATATCAAGAAAGCTGCTGTTGTTATATAATCACATTTCAAAAAGATTTAATGAAAGATGTAACTTTTTCTGATAATTACACATTCAAACCAGCAACGGCAAGATAAGATCGAATACTATTCCATAGTTGGCTAATGTCCCCTATTAATCGTAGGAACTCTTTGTTCTATACATCGACATTCATTGTAATATTAACAAATATTTGAATGAAACCTGTTTTATGAAATTCTTCGAGACGATCATTGAATTGTATTATTTCCGTTGGACAAATGAATGTAAAATCATATTGGTAGAAAAGCATAACCAAGTATTTCCCTTTGTAATCGTCCAGTGACAAATTTGCCAATTTCATATCAGTCACCGCGACAGATGACCAAAATGGCGCTGGACTTGATATCGTAGGTACTAAATGAAACTCGGGTTCCTTCAGTTTCGATGGCTTTTCACCGCAACAGAAATTTTGAACTGAACTAGTCTCGCTGTCATGTGGTCCGAGAGTAGACATAATTATTGCCTCACAAATCTTCTCTAACTCTACGTCAAAGAACATGAACACTGCCAAATCTATCTTTTGTCTTATGGAACAAAAGTTAATCTTACAAAAAATACGCAGTGAACAGTTAGTAGTTATCAGACACTGATCAGTTTCAAGTAAAATTGCATACAATTCAGATTTTGTTTACGGATCTTTACAAAGCAATAAGTTCACAGCCACAGTAGTTACATTTCGGGACAACAGTTTCAGCTGCATGTGCGGATTTTGAAAAGAAATAACTTATTACGAAATGGCAAGCTTTTGGGTTCAGATACAAAACTAAGAAAATAGAAAAAGAATATTTTCATTTTTGTCAAACCGCCAGCCTAGTTCCCTCCCATAAAAATGGTCGGAGAGGTCTTAGCGTCCCTGCATGAGCATGTTGTGTATGTACTGAAGTGTTTTGTTTCTGTATAAGAACTTCAAGTCTAGTAGAATAACACGGTAGCGATTAAAAACCTTCGCCCCCGAACGATTGCACAAAATTAAGTGAAAAGATGAGAGGCGAGAGTAAGTAGCTAATAATCACGTGTGTGTTGCGTGTATCGTTTGAAAGCTCCAAAAGGTGGAAGCGGTTCCGAATCTGGTACATTAAGACGTAAGGAACGTAGTCGCAGCAAGTCGCCATTCAGAAGTTTCCGCTGGAGAAAATCCGCCAAATCGCCGAGTTTAGATCGCAGTGGCGTGAGTGATGATGAGCGCAGCATATCCGGTAAGCAATCAACATCGGTCTCTGGACAGTTCCTACTTCTTTCCCTAACCTCTGAATCGTAACACTCACCGCTTCATCTGTCCACAGAAAATGTTGACGAAAGTCGCAAATCGATCATAATGAAGATTAACACGTTCGTAGAATATTGTCGTCACGACTAACTCGACGAATTCTTTGTTATCCAGGTGTAGGGTGCCCTGAAGAAATCTTACACGACGCCGAAGAACCACTAATCCTTTTCTTTTCAGCACTGGAACGATATTTTTTTTTATTTTTCCTATGCTTGAAAGAATTTATAAAACTCGATCACTTAGGGCATAGTAATATTAACAATAACATTAAGTTTAGTTGCATCCTACTAATCTAAACTGTATGTTTGGTATATGAACTGCATTCAGCATCCTCTAACATACCTGGTAACTATTCAGTAATCTTCCTGTTCAAAATTTGTTATCGATCATTGTGCTGTACACATGTTCGAGAAGGGACTGGGTCTGCCAATATTGCAAAGCAGCTTCGACCAGCTATCATGGAACAATTACATCAAGGTAAATTTCATTTTTCAGAACAACGAAGTCCCACCGACGATGAGTTCGAGGGCGTATTGCAACGAAAGCACGAATGGGAGAGCACAACGAAGAAGGCATCTAATCGGTCCTGGCACAAGGTGTACATGGTCGTTCGCGGGCAAAGTCTGTTTGCATACACGGATCAGAAGTCGTACAAGGCTGCACCTGACCAGTCTTATAAAGGAGAAGCTCCTCTCGATCTCAGGGGCGCTACCATAACCGTGGCGAGTGATTATACCAAGAGGAAACATGTCTTCCGAGTAAAGTAAGTCTTATAGATAATTAATGGTTTAATAGTAACATTAAATCATGATTTCGGATGGTTCCATAGTCTCAAACAATAGATTGAGTATTAGGTCAACAGTAAACATAGGATAAATCATAAATGAATAAACAAAATTATTATGCTATTTTAAAAATTGTACAATCTAAAGAGATCAATTAATATTTCGACTGCATCATTAACGTTAAAATCCACAATTTCCAGCAAGTTAAATTTCAGAATGAAAAATGTCACTCCGATATCCTAATACATATTTCTTCTATGTTGTACTGCTATCGTTGAAAATGCACTATTTTGTATCTTCTCATAATGTTTGGAATAAAATTAAGGTTGTTATTTTAAGAGACAATACCTAGAGGCTAAATAGCATCAACACGATTTAAATAGAACATAGACATTGTCAGATCAAAGAAAATAAGTCAATGAGCAAACAGTGGGTTTGTTATGTTCGATTAACAGATTATCTTTATAAGTATTTTTTAAAATTTATTTATGATTGAATTTGTAAAGTTGAATGTTTTAAAATTTAATATTTGAAAAACTGAAGGCGATGGAGTAAAAATAGAAATTTATTCGACACAACATTTTCTAATACCGAACGGATATTTTACAGGTCGCAAAGCGGATCAGACTTCTTGTTCCAGGCCAAAGATGACACCGAGATGAATGAATGGGTTACGGCATTGAACCAATCAGCGCAGGGTGCATCGGGCGCAAGTACATCTAGGGCTCACACCTTGCCCGCGCCAACGCAAGCCGAGACCAAGAGACGTAGTTTCTTCACTCTCAAGAAAAAGTGAGTTCAGAGATAGAAGTATCTGGAGGGTATGTCGAGGTATTCCCACGCGTTCTTCTATGGTATATCTAACGATAACGGCAACATATCATGCAAAGTAACGAGACTTGGGAAACTTGAGATGAAAACGGAGCATCTTTCGTCCACATGCTTTGCCCTGACATATTATTGTTTCTCATTGTTCATCTTGCGGCTCGAGCACTTTCATATAATACTCATGAGTCCACTCATTCTCCTTGTACAGCATCCAAGAGTGATCCTTGATGAAGGAGGTGATTTGAGATTTCCAAAATTACAATGTAAGAAAAAGTAATTTCTCGTGTGAACTGTGTCTGTCAACTTGGTGGAACTGCAGTTGAACAAAATTTTTGTTTCTGCTATTAATAATGAATATAACTATAAATATTCGAAATCATATTTCATTGTATAGAATTTTGTGCTTACTGGTTCTTTCCTCACGAGCTAGGAATGTGTACAGATCTAGAGTCTACTTAATATTCATTTGGGTACACAAGTTTTTACTTTTCACTAAATTACTTACAGTTACATTTTGATTTACGAAAACTAGAGTTACTAACATTAACAAGGATTCACTTACTGTACACAGTGCTTAAATGATTCTTGCTACCTTATCCATACTTTCATCACTCAGCTATACATGGTAAGAATCATATAAGTTGTTTGTACATGCTGTATTCATGTTAACATCATTGTCTATCATTAGTCATTTCTTTCACAAGAACACTGTCACTGACCAATTATTAACGTGATTAATGTTAATCGATTATTGTTAATTGCTCGTTTTGGAACGCCGTGTAAAGGTACATTTACAGGGTAACGCTGTATGTTGACTTGGATTAAATTGTATCCTATTTGTATTGATTGCCCAGTGATCTAATTGGTTTACCTATCTGGTTGTGTATATATTTGGAGGGTAACAAGAAGAAATCGTAATGATGGTGTCACCAATTTCAATCAACTATGTGCTTGCTGTGAATTCAGAGCAAAAATAAGTAACTATAAAATATAGGATGTTTCACTAATGTTTTCATTGGTAACTGCACGAAATATATATCAAACACTAAAATTAATTTTAAAATAATTTTTAATCAATCTGTGTCATCAAGATTGAATTAAGAAATAATAAACTAAGTCCTGAAAACTTCTTATACTCCTTTATTGGCAACTGAGAACCTACAACAAAAATATGCAATTACATTCTAGATTAACAAAGTTGTCTTATGTTACTTGTATTGTCTACTTTTTAATAATTGTTATAATTCATACTGTTATATCTATTCAGAGCATAAAAGTTGTATTTTCACAATGTAGAGAAAAAATATTGATTTTATCATAAACTTTCATGTTATCGTTATGATGAAGAGAATTTTATGGACGCATAAAATTTCAGATTCGTTTATTCATTATTAAAAGTCATAGTTATCGTAATAAATATAGGTTCTTATAAATAACAAATATATTCCAAGTATTTGTAATTTTGAAATATCAGAACTCTAAATATGAAAGGTGATTAAAAACTATGCATTTATATAAACATTCCTATATGTGTCGGTTTATCTTTGCTCTATATTCACCAAAAAAAGTTCAGTTGAAACCAGTGATCTCATTGTTGTTGACTTTCCCTTATATATGTATAATGATGTACGTTCGAAGGTTTAGGTGTACTTTTCATACAATTACTTAGCTTCTTTCTTTTGAATATGATTGAATCATCTTCAAAAGGAGTGGCAGGTGGTCACCTCGGAGCATTGAGAAAACGAAATGAGAAATTTCGGAGCGAGAGATTCGAGGTGCCTTGCCAGTTATTGCCATCACGCGGCCAGCGCCTGACAGATGTCCATTTTCATTCGATCATGTTGCATTTATCATATTTTAGAAAAGCCAAAAAGTAGAAAGTGAAACCAATGAACGTAACGAAAACAGTACACACAATTGGAACAACATTTAGTGATTGCGGTGAGTCGCACAACAAATCCTAGATCATTCACCGTCTTACCATTGCACGATTCATTGATTAATCATCGTATTTCCAATTGTTTATTTTTTTTAAGTTAGTCTTTATATATACATTTTTGTTTATTCATTATGATTAGCATAACACGATAAGTACCAAAAGGAATGTTCTTCCAATTGTGAATGCGGAATGATTATCAAGGTTCTTCTGACAGGAGAACATTGTATGTGCTTAATGTGTTTCATATGCGCGTCGAAAACTCCTTTCATTTCTATAAAACATTTGACGTCGCTGGTTACAGTCATATTTCGTTATCCGTTATGTGTAGTACACGTACAACTATCTTACGGGCCACTTCATGCAAAACGGATTACTTTTGTACCTCAATGTCATGAACTTTTATGATATTGAAATATGTTGTAGTCCATATGCAAGTAGGAAGGGTTTAAGTCATCATTTTTCTAATTGCGAAATTGTTTAAGAGTTAGAAGCCTTCAAAGCATCTAATTTTTGCTGATTGTTGCGAAAACTGTATCACGTTTTAATTTACATTTTCGAGACTATTAAACATACGTTTTTTCTGATATTCTTGAAAGATAAACGTACTGAAAAAATTCTGATTTCGAGATATAAATTCAAACGTGAAAATTGAGGGCTTTTAACTCTTAAACAAATTTGAAATTAGAAAAATGATGATTTCAACCCTCCGTAATTGCATATAGACCACAACATATTTCAATATCATCAAAACCTGACATTGAGGTAAAAAAGTGATCCATTTGACATAGAATAGCCCTCACAATTTCTTTATTTGAATTTGTATGTGTATGCAGAGTGTTTTGAAATTTAGTTAGTTAAATTTTGAATGTTCAATTGACGAGTTTAAGAAAGAAATCTTACGTGAAATTTCTGATACAACATTTAAATGAGATTATTGTGGTGATTACATCTTCAATTCAAATATATGCTAGAATACAAAAAAAAATAATAAATTACATTCTTCTAACCATAATCTACTAAAGATATTTTGTTATCTAATAAATGGTTTCTTATTATTGCTTATATAAGACACTATCATACTTTGGTAAACAAAATTCTGGAATACTTTGTATGCATATACTTTTTCCTTTTAGAGTTTGGATTGACTAAATCATCATAAACTGTAGTAAAATTACGCTTAATGAAAGTATTCTAAAGAGTCTAAGCTTCCGACCAAAGTAAAGTAAAAATTGCTGATGAATTATCGGTCCAAGCATGTTAATTTTTACTTTACTTATCATGAATCTATTCGTTCTACAAAAATAAGGATGCAAGTAGGAACTAATGAAAAAAATGGCGGGAGGTGTAACAAATTAAATGTTGAATTTATGATTATGAAAGCTACGTGTTCCAATGTTCTGAGATTCTAATATTACATGTTTGAAAGTTCTAGAACTTAGTGGATACACATTTCCATATGGAGCATAGATCTTCTAGATGTCAAATGTGTATCGTTTGCTGTGAAACTCGATGCAGCAAAGGCAAACTCCCAAGTTGGAATCAATGACCATTCAAAAGTAGTTACAGTTACGTTAGACTCCGTGTCAACAGAACAACGAATAGCGAGATGGGTGACTGTATTGCCTAATATACTACTCGTGCTTCAGCGACAAAACATTTCCAAACATTTCTGCAACTTTACCATCTACGATCATAAAACATATGGGTCGATCTGCTCCAGCTTTGTGTACTGAACAACTACGTTGTTTCAGCTGAAACAAAAATATATTTGCTGTAGTACAATACGTCAAACGTGTTTGGAAGTAATTTCTTACACGCATTTTAAAGAAAAAGTTACTAACTTTTTTTATTTAGCACTAAAATGAATAAAAGATTACAATTTAAAAATATCTCGATGTTCTTTAGTATGTATAACAAAGTGCACTTTTAAATAATCTTTAAGATGCAATAATGAGATAAGTGGAATTTATTTAAGATTATAAGCTGGAGTAATTTACCCTGTATACATATATGAAACACAATCATTTGAACGTGTCACATTTTATCCAACATCTCAGTTCAGCAGGTGCTTTTTATTCGCATTTTTCATTGCTTTCGTGAAACGTTTCTTTCGTTTGCCTAGTACTATCTCTGGTAAAAAGTGTTTAATCAAAATAAAGATCATATAAAAATACTAACATAAAAATGTAAAGATATTCACATCCTACAAATACAGAGACAGTTATATTATTCTATTTTCTTTACTATTAATGAAAACATACTCTATGTTTAATACTAAACAAATATTTAGCTTATTAAAATAAACACATTTTGCCAGGAGTAATGTTATGTATATTATTACTATATACGTAGACTATATTTGCAAACATGATTGTGTATATCATTGTTGAATTATCATTACTGAGACCATCCTTTTATCATAGCTTATTCATTTGTTCACGCTTCTTTGCTGTCGAAGAGATCTCTCCTGCGTTTTGTTAACTGTAAGACTTTGTTGCCTCTTTTCTAGCAAAGGTACAAAATTTTATCTACGCGTACGCCCAGCAGCCAATGCAGCTCTTAAAGACGGGTCTGTGACTCGTGCATATTATGTTTTAATTATCCAGATTTGTGTGTAGCATCCGTACGCCCTTGTCGGATATTGAGCCGAATAGTATTATAGCATTGGTTTAGAACAGCATTGAAAGATATATTTTCAGATGTAGAAATGTTCACCTCGTGATCAGCATGGCCCATTTAATTAATTATTAAGTCAACAAAAACAACAAAATTGTAATAATTGACATATTATTTTCGTTTTGTTTATTTATATTTTCGAATTAAAGTTTGTCGCATCATAAGTAACGTAATTGATTTTTTAAGTTTTAATCAAAATTAGAAAAAAGATGTTTTCATGATAAAATGAATAAAATTTGAATGGGTCACACTGTTTTTCCTACTGGAAATCTGACATAATTTTTGCTGAATACATTAGCCAAATTTACAAAGAGGCTAGAGCAACGTTATCTCTATTTGATTAACAAAAACTAGTTGGACAGTCTGCTGAAAGAATTTAAGTACACATAATCTGTACTTTCAAAAGCTCGAAACAGGCAAAAGTACTATATAGAAACATTGAGTTTGTTGCAATTAGAAAGTAAGCAGTAGTAGCATATTAAGTTATGCATCCACCAAACGAACATTCAAGAACATGTAGGAAAGCAAATAACAGTAACCATCGAGTTGCTCTTTGTTCCCTTGGTAGATACATGGCTTTACATTATACTGCTCTATGCCTCATCAAAGAGTACAGAGAAGTTACACTACCATTATACATATAATGTTTAAACCGAGGGTTGGAAAGTGTTTATATCTCCACGTTAAATTCTCTCTGTTATATCAGTTTAAAACGTTTTAAGAAGTTTTTAATTTTTATTTGATTACTTTCGTAAGTCAATCTATAAAAATTTATATTTGTATACAAAGTGGTCTACGCAATTATTTCAGGTCATAACTCTGTTTTTAATGCATTTATGAAAAAATGTCGGATGAGAAAGACAAATGGTTCAAAGAGCATTATATCTGCAGGCCCTTAGATTTTTTAAAGTGCATCAATGCATATGCAATTAACAATTGCATTATTTTTTTAAATGGAAATGAATATTTTTTATTGCACAGATCGAGTCCTCTGTTATTTTCAAAGATGTCTTTACTGAAGTTGCTTAAACTCTTCTCTATTACATTGTAAACATTTCTGATACTGTTTTTTTTATTGTTTTTATAACTGCATTTAAATTATGTGCCATTATTGCTGCACATTCCCGTGTGATCCTTTCTCTGTGATCGTCTATAGAATTTACAGGGTTTGAATAAATTCTGGATAGTGCGGTAATAACTACATAAACTTTAAACACAGTTATAGAAGCAACAAAAAAACGTTATCAGAAATGTTTAAAATATAATAGAAAAACATTTCAGCAACTTCAATAAAAACATTTTTGAAAATATTTCCAGAACTAATAATTTTTTTGCCATGATACCCTCATAATTTTTTACGTACAATGAACAGAAGAATCGATCTGTGCAACAAAATATATGCATTTCCATTTAAAGAAATGATAGAATTGCTACTTGCATATGCACTGATGTACGTAAAAACAACTTAAGAGCTTACAGATGTAATGCTCTTCGAACCATTTATCTTCCTTCTCTGGCATTTCTTCATAAATGCATTAATAACGGAGTTATGGTCTGAAACAATTGCGTAAACCACCCTGTATATACCTGTTAACAGTTTTAATAACGTTTGTGTATTTGTAATGAATGATGATAATTTTCAGAATCATTTCAATCCTTGGATTAAATACAAATACTAACACATGTATTCCCAACAACTTCAGTATACGTGGATGCATTACAGTTTTAATTTAACGTTCGTTTTGTTTGCCAATTTTTCAGCTAAACTGGGGCAGTGAAGTTCGGTATAAGCCGCTCAGCACAACACACGTTTAAACAAAGAAATGTTTCGTCGCTCTGCGTGGTTAAAGCAACGTTAACATAACAAATTAGGAAACACATGATACACGGCCAACGATGGTGTTTCACTGAATAAAAAAAAAATAAAAAATAACACGAAAATCGAAGGACGACCCTTGCTAAACCAAGTCGTTTCACGAAACGCCTACATCTCAACTACTATCAGCAACGGGATAATAGAAAGAAAGAAAGAAAGAAAGAAAGGAAAAATATAGAGAAATATATTTAAAGAATCAGCTGTCTGTATGTGTTAAAACACACACTTCACACGCGTGTAGGCCATTCTCGAAGTCTAATTCGCATTTTTAGTTCTTCAAGGAATTTTTGGACACCTTGCAATATATCGCTAGTTGAGGAAAGTGACACACACTCGGTATGTCCCATGTTAGCGTGATCGAGAGTCCGCACTCACTCGAATCGATCGTCAAAATGTTTATTCTGCACATTAGGAGTTTCCTTTTCCTTTGGGCCTTATGTTTAATACAACACCATGGTATGATATACACTAATTGTAACGTTTTAATCGAAAAACAAAAACAAATTTGAATGCAAGGTTGCCGTGAATATGCATTCTGCAAGCTGAACTGAAAGTTAGTCTTCCCATGACTCTTCCTATTGGAAGCTCACAATAACAAGAAAAACTATTTATACACTACTATTTTTGTTTGCAATTGACGACACTAATATTTTTACGGGAACAGTTAAGATACGAAATTATATTTAGTAGTCGTGTTTTTGCATAAGGTAAATTCTTGCTGAACAGGCTATACAAATAGTTTTTACCTTACTGCGCTGGAAATATTTATACCAATTGTAAGCAAAAGTAATGTGCAAAGAAATTTTTCTTTCATTGTGAATACGTTGCTCAAAATGGGGGACAAAATCTAAGAAATATTAAATACTCTTATTAAGCCATTAAATTATGCCAGTGATCCTCCACTTCGAGCAGTGTATCAATTAATATTATCAAAGGAGAGATGTTAAACTTTTTTTCAAAGGTAGCTGCTTTCAGAACTGTATTACCTTCGTCAAAACGAGGAAATTATTTTAATAAGATTATCCTTTTCGGGCTACTAAACATTCAATTGATATTAAAACGATTGTTACGAATAGTGCCTTTTTCACATACTTACGTATATACTTAATAACATTTTTTGCACACGAAGTTGATATATTCAGTACTTCCACTTCTTTTATATAGACACAGAAACAGTTATGTTTCCACGGCAACCTGATACATAATACCTTTCATAATGAACATGCGATCTTCGAATTTACAACCTGTACTCATTCCATCTCACTTCAGCGAAAAATAAGTTGAACCAGTGTTGTTTTCATTTCCACGCGATTCGTTCTACATGATCTATTGTACTCTGATTTCGCGTGTTCCTGCAAACGATTTGCGTTTGCGTTTCGATGACTGCCATATATGTTTATAAGAAGCACACTAACTTGGGACATGATATATAAATATATAAATAAATATATAAATATTATATATATATATAAATATGAATTAGCTTTTAACAAATTGTTAAATATATGCTGCGCCCTAAGGGAAAAACGCATTGGAGAATTATAAAGAATGGAAGACACTGTGTAATAATTAAAAGAACATCCTCTTACACAATCCCGAAAAACTACACAACATTCTATGGAATTAAAAAAAAAAACGGCGAGAGTGACGTTTCAATTGTTCTTTAGATTTCTCAGTGTACGGCGCAGTTATTATCAAGCGTGTGCGCGCGTTTGGCTTTCTATGCTCTCAACGAGTAGTAGACTATAACTGATTCCACTTGATGCGTCTCGCTTGGTACTGACTTAACCGTTCTCGTTACGAATCGCGCGATTGTTAACTTCTTTTTTGTCTTTTAAATATTTATCGAATTCGTTTTTCTTTTTTTTTTTGTTTTACGTAGCATGTAAGAGCTGGATCTACAGTGAGGTTTTGAGAAGAATTGCATTTCCCTAGCAAAGACTTATTAACGATTAACTCTCGATGAAAGCTCGTTCCCGTTCTACTGCTCCATCACAATGCGACTCGAGTAACTTGTTGTCGACTTGTTCCATGCCTTGGAATGCATCTTTATTTTTTTTCTTTTTAGTCGGTAATAATTAGATTGCGGGTCTTTATGCATTTATGGCAAAAATTATTGAGACTGTAAAATAATATTTTGATGTATTTTCATGAGTTGTCTGTTTCTTTTGAAACTGAAAAAAAGACAGCTAAAAATGCAAACAAATATCAGTTAAATTCAGATTCAACAGATTAATTCGTGATAGTCTGCATTTGCATAAAAATCTGCAATTTAGTTACTAATGGATCCCTTCAACGAATATTTCGAGAATACAACTTTATAATAGAGTACCTCATGTTTTTTAATCATTGATCGTGCGTGCTTCACTGATTTGTACATACTTTATAACCACGAGTTAAAACAGTATGCCTAGAGATAGAGAAGGAAGAAAAAAGTGGAAAGAATGGCAACAACAATTTCTAATCAAAAATGGTCTTAACGCGTTCGCTTTTGTCTTAATTTAATGCATGTGCATTTAGTAAATATTTTTTTTTAATATTTCGGAGTCGCATTGCTACACTACACAACTTGGTATTTCATAGCTATGTGTTTTATATATAAATATATATATAAATATAAATAATGAAGATCAGTAAATTATAAGAAATAAAAACTATTATAATAGATAATATATGATGATTGTGAAACCAGCCGATGGTACTTCGTGTACGGAATAATCCCTTCCGCAACTCCTAAAAATATATTTAACATTACAGCGTTTTCGATAATAATAGACATTTTCAAAATAGCCCTAGTGTTATTTTTTAAATATATTTTCATCATACACTCTGTTTTATACGTGATGCAATACGAGATAAACCTGCCCGTGTCGCCAGGAAATGAAACCCATTATCTAATGTAGTTTTATTGAGCCGCCATTAAAGTACTTACTCCCCCAACGGTGATCTTCAATTTTATCACGAAGATTCTTTTGTATTGGCTACTACGTTGATAATTATATATTCAACGATACTGTGACACATGCTATTTCGGAGTTACTTTGTAACAAATACAACTTACAAGTATTACAATAAATGTCGATATTATTTCAATGTTATTGAAAGTTTTACAGGTCTTCAGATCTATTTTCAGCTCGCATAGTGTGCATTATGCTGAGAAATACTATTTTCAAATTTTATAATTTAAATTTAAATACTGCGTATCTGAGCCTAATGCATCCAATGATAAGAGACAATAGAAAACTTTAATGTTTCGTATTTGTCATCAATTTTACAGAATAACAGAGAGCATTAAAATTCCATGAGTTTACTCAAAATTAGATTTTTAGAAATATTATTTATTACCTGATAATTTTAGAAAGTCTCTTAAGCTCTGTTCATAATGTATACGCCCAGCCATCTCTTTCAACCCAAGAATCATCGGTAAGATGAAAACATTCTCCTACGACGCGAAATTCAGTGACGGGTGATATATGTGAACGGTTGGTATATGTGTAAACTGCGTAGTATGTACAGAGTATTCGGTAAAATATGGTTGGATGTGGTGTTTTTAATTAATTCTTTCTAAAATCTTGAAGAAGTAGGTCATTACGATTTGTGACGTCATCTACCAATTAATATACATATGTCTTCATATGTAATAAATTTACACTGTTTAGTCGCAGCCGCAAGTTACACAAGAGCTTTTTTTCTTCTATTCGTCATGCATAAATCAATTGAAATGGAGTTAGAAACATCATAGTCAAAGCATAATGTTCATTTAAACAACTTTAACATAATATCTGAGGTACGTATGTTTTTGTTACATGTAACAAAACGAATAATCAAAATACATTTCGCGCATTAACTTATAATGGTTTAGATTTTAAGCTCTCGCGCCAACAGCTCATTATAATGGCTCCCTTCCCCACCACTATATAATTTTTCACCTTTTTTATACTACTGGAAGGGTAACAGTAAATAAAAAAGGCCCAGTTACAGGATACGAAATAAATACTGAAACGAAATAAATAATTGCTATAAATTATATTTAAACAGGTGTCATTCAAGACTTATCTTTATTAAAGTATTTTTAACGCGCTTTTAGCAAAGTTCTCTGTAATAAAAATACCAAATCGTAAATTGTTTACGTCATTCACGTCAGCTACAGCTACAATAATAACATAAAATCCAATATAATACATAAGTTTTGTATTATAGATGTTATGTAATTTAGTATCTCATTTCCGTATGTATTGTATGTACCTTAAAAGTGAATAAAGAATGTTTATTAAAAAGAATCTTGTCCTCTCCCTCTATCTGATAAACATCTCGTAACTAAAAAATAGTTTTAGTAAGCAAAGAGTAAGTGAATATACATGATGTAAGTGATTTTTGCAGCTAAAAAGTGGCTAGGAAATGACCCGCATGCGTTGGTTCTTAAAATTTTTAATGGCAGGTAGATACAGACTATACAAACTGTCACGAACGGTTTTATATGTATGTACGGTTCGACTTTTACTAAGCAGCAACACTCGGTACTCGGGACCGCGGCACGGAAGACAAAACAATCGATGAACTTGCACACCAAAGAGAAATACGAAACTTGGTATTAGAGATAAGAATTAAGTGTGAACGAGAAATCGGCCCGTGACAGTTCTCGCAAATGTAAGTACCAGGGTGGATATATCGGCCCACTGGCAGTAAAAGGGTTAAGATGTTCCATGGATTTTTACATTTCCGGTTCGTATTCGAACATGTGCAACGTCCCTCAAACGGAAAGTCGGTTCCTCGACTGTATGTCGATTGAACTAAACATTAGTTCAGTCGATAGATATTTAGGTACACAAACGTAGTTATTTAAAAAATTTGACCCAATTAACGTTTGTAACCACTATCTCAGACGAAAGCAACTGCAGTACAAAAATAGACGACAACTAAATCCTTCACAAGGATAAACAAACTTTAAAGTCGATTTTCTGGAAAATGAAGCCCGAGATTAAAAAATATTATATCAAATTTGTTTACGTAGAATCACACCCTGCTCAGTTGTATTACTACGAATTCCGGACCACCCTGTATATGTAGTATAATTATACAAGAAAGGCAGAGGCGGATTTAGGTATAGGCTAAATCGGCTTTAGCCTAGGGCAGTAGTTTTTAGGGGACACCAGTTTTTCAGGAGAATTCCGCATTAGGTTTTTCTATGTATACACAGTAAAAAATCATACGACCTTAAGTAATTTTACATCTGATTATTACGAATTCAACGAAAAGTATGAATTATTTTTTGTATATTATATTACATTTCAACTGGACTAATTATTTAGTGGAGATCGACACCTTGTTAGGACGCAAAAACACTTAAATAATAAATAACATATGTTTCCATAAAAATGCTAAATCTAGTATTTAAAATTTTTACGATCACTCTTCTTCTTACCTTTCCTTTTCATTGCGTGGCGGCAAAAATCTAAATTCGACTCTGAAGAAAGGTAGCATATTAAATCTAAAACATCTGTTACTAAGACTAACTCCTTATTGAGAGCCATAAAACAAGAAGCATTAATTGCTTTCTGCCGTTGAATACGTTTACTGACTTAAAAATGGAGAAACATTATGTTTAGTGTAAAAAAGAATTGAATTTGGATAACCTGGATTAGGTCCGGTTGAAACTATCATTTACGTAATATAATAAGAAAAGAAAAACTGTGTTTAATTTGTCAAATGAGCGATACCAGCGTAATGGAATAGACCGGTATTGGCTATCACTGAAAAACAGAGATAATTTTTTTATCAGGTCGCGTGAATAACGGCAAGTACAGTGAATCCCAGAATTGTTAGCACAAAGGTATTTATACCCCTCACTATATATACGTGTGTTAAATCAGTATCAGAACAATTAGACAAGTGTGTTGAATCAATGTCAGAATGATCAAAGAAGTATACAGTTCCTATTAGAGACGGAAACTATACATATTTTTGTATTTTGAAAACATTAAGATAACATTCTATATTCTATTTCCATAAAATATTGGTTTCTGCATTATTGTGTTATACTTTCGACTAACAGTTGAACTTTGATAGATATTCGTTCCATTTTATAATTCTTTCTATACCCCCGGAGAAAAAATAATAACACATTTTAAAAAAGCATAACTTTTCTAAAATTCGATCAACAATACTAAAATTCGAACTACAATTTTTTTTTAGATGTTAGTACTAGTTTACTTAACAATGTGTATGAAAATCTGTGCAAAAATGGCAATTGGTTAGAATGACAGAAAATAAATAAAGACATCTTTCATTTTAATTTTTTTATTTGACCATGTAACGAATATTTAAAAAATGCATTTTGTAGATTTAGGTAATTTACACATGCACGCTGAATATTTCGTCAAAATCGGTTGACCTTGTTAAAAGCTGCAAACGATTACAGATAATGATATGTATTCAAACGTATGTCTTCCGGACTGTTTATACCTTTTCGACAGTCGGGAGTAAGTAAACACCTAACAGTCATAAAAATCTAAAATTTTGCACGTTTACCTTCAGGATGGTATGCAAAATTAGAGTGCATGATTTGCCCCTAAATATACGAAATACATGAAGATGTAATGTGTGTTATTATTTTGTCCAACACTACATCAGCATCATGTAACGTTACCTTCTATGAATGCACTGAATCTAATGAGCTATCACCTCCCACGATAAGAGCTCGTTAAGAAACTTATTTAGTGACAAAATTTCTATCAAAGCTATGCTTGTATTATTAAATACCAATCCGAACATTTTTCCTATTTTATGTTCGTCTTTGTTTGCTGTAATCAACAATTTTAGTTGTTGATATATACTGCATATATGTATTACACATATGTATTACATACAATATTTTTCGAACATGCAGACTGCCCGATTCGCGGAAGGTTCCAGATTCCATAGAAACGCACTCTTTACATATGGTGTTCTAACAGTCCTTGGCCAATTTGATGAAATTTAAATAAATTTATATCGTTTTATCCTCATGTAGTTTCTACTTTTTACAGAAAATATAAAATTCAGATCGATGAGAATATCATGTGTATGATTAAAGACGTACGATAACCTGTACTCGAGAATCTACCAAGAATTTTTGCTGAGCAATGCATCGCATTTAGGAAAACAAACTCCTATTCGAAATTAAATTAATTATTTCCCGTCACTGTTCCATTTTTTTAAATAATCAACTGCTAACTATAGTATAACTTGTACAATCGTATTTGAAGTGGCGTCGTTATGAGAACTGGTAGACTTTTAGGACACCTTGTATATGACTGAGTGCATATATACGCGTAAATGGCCATTTAAGAAAGTCAGTCTGAGCAAGATGGCCGGCCGGACGAGTTCGGCCTTTCGTTATTCCGCGGTTATTTTACATTTGCTACTATTAACAAGATTGAATAATGGACTAAGGTTCGGTGACAAATCTACTACACTTCACATTTTGGAAGACGACAGTTCTTTCCGGGGCAGACAGCCGCTTGTCATTGATCGAAATGAGTATTTGCACGACGAACCCAGCGAAACGTCATCGAGTCGAAGCCGCAGGGAAGTCCCTCCAACACAGGCGACTAATAACCCGAAGATTATAACGAAGGTACGCAATCATGTTGGTCGCTATCGTATACAGGCTAACCGGACCAAACAAGCTCGACGAGCGGAAATGCCATTAACCAGTTTCCCGCATAATTTGCGTTTTGTTTTTGTCGCCTTATCTTCAGTTGTGCACTTGGTGGGTTCACGCGAGATACCAGAATTTTCAAAATTTCATATGGCAGCTAATAAGGCCGGCTTACAAATGCGGTCTTTGTGCGTCGACCATAGGAGTGTGTAATTGCCATATTATGTCCCTTCCGGACTAAATTTAATCAATCTTGACGAAACGCACCACAGCGTCATAGTCGTTCTGTTATTGACATGCAGAGGTCAGTAACCGCTTTGAATAGTTCTTTATTTTTCGATCAACGTGCTTTTTTCTATTTATCTATTTGCTTGTTTTATTCCTTTTATCTCTTTTCTTTCAAGTTTCAAAGAACGATTAAGTACGCAGTAAAATGAAGTCTCCGTTTATTCTTCTCGACGAGCGACAGTTTGATGATTACTTATCGAACTAAACAGTACTAACAATGTTTTGATTGCTAGGTACATGCACTACCGCCATGTACAAATTTTGAATACTTTTCCGTCTTCAAATAAATTAAATTTCCTCTTGTAAACGCTTGCAAAGACGAAATACATTTCCGTATTTGACCGTATTTAGATTATTTTTATAACAGTTGTTGAATTCCATTAATTGAAATCGTAATTGAATCGTGTTTTAGAAAACTTAAATAAGCGACATTATTTTTATCTTTGTTTTGAATTCTTCTTGTCTAAAGGAGTATGATACAGCAGTACATGACAATTAGTCATAGGAAGATGCCCCTGAACACTGTGATAACAAAGAAGCATGTGACAGCAGTCCATGTCAATGAAATAAACTATAGTATTAAAGAGTATTATATCAATCATGATAATAACAAAATTCTGTTACAATGTTTATGCTTATCTCTTAAAAATAGATGAAATGCATTTTTATTAAAATAGTTCTAATAAATTATGATTATAAATAATTATGAAATTAGCTATTGGAAAATAGTAGTAGGTAAGATAAAAGAAGTAAAAGTAATATGTCAGGAATAACCATATTTTATATACATTTGTTATGAACACGTAATTGAACATGACATAAACATGAAGTCATAATTTTTCCAAGAAATACAAACTACTTACTATGAGTCATTGGTTATATCCAACAATTTATTCTTGATAAAGCAACTTTTTTCTTTTTATACTGTTTTATGCAAATGATTTTGTGTGCGCTTTTGTATACTTTATTATGTGTTTTTCGTGTAATTTATGAAGTAAAAGTGAGAACTTATATTTTGTACTTTATACTGATAACAATTATTATCAATTTATTCTTATCTATACTATGATTGATTTCTTTTGATAATTTTGACGTTCATTACAAATAATAACTGCAGACAAAATAATAAATTCAATAAATTATTGGCTTTCATAATCAGTTTAACATTTCTTTTTACAGATAAATGCTTTAAATGATTCTCATCAACAATTGATGGTGCATTGGGTTGGGGAGGGATCTAATGTAATAATATGCCTGGCAAGAGATAGTACACCTATGATGCGTCTTCAGTTAAATAAACTTTATGTGCCCAGCAATCCCAGTGCTGTCTACATAAGTTACGATTATGGAGATACATTTAAGAACAAAACTGAATTCTTTAGAATTTCTTCTGATGAAAATGCACCTTATGCATCTTTGGATAAATTCATAAATCATCCAAAATCTTACAATTTCGTAAGTTTATATATGAATATTATGTTTATTTACTAATAATATTTACTAATATTAATTGTGTACTGTCTCTTCCAGTGTATCTTTGTGGACAGTACAAATAGTTTACTTTTCTTTACACGAAATAATGGAGAAACCATTCAGAGACTCAAATTGCCATTTCATCCAACTGAAATTACATTTTATGAAAAAGACACTAGAGTGCTCCTTGCTCTTGACAAAACTGATCCAGAACGCAAAGTAAGAACCTCAATTTTTAATTGTGTTCTCGCTAAAGAGATATATTATTGTTCTATAAATATGTTCTTGTTTTATTGTAGCTATGGTTGTCGAATAATCAGGGACGAAATTGGGTATCAACTTACCCATATGTGAAAGCATTTTTCTGGTCACCCTCGTCTTCATTAATAATTGAACGAATAGGGCATTCTGGATCAAATACTGTTTTAGAATGGCCAGATTTTTATAATTCGGTTTTATATTCACAAGCCATAATAATAGCGGACCGAGCTTTGAAAGTTGTGATAACAAACGTTGAAGATTTTCAAATCAGAGGTGATTATAGATTTGCAACATCGAAAGACATAAAGGTACAGTATATGTTTACTTTTATTTTGATATTTCATAGTAGAGTCCATTCAAGCATACAAATATTATAGTAATTTCTTTCACAATAGAATGGCACAGAGAATTTGGAGCTTTTTGTATCTTATAAGAACAACAGTTTCGTGAAGGCTGAATTTAGCACAAACTTACCTCGTAAAAATTACCACATTGTTGATGTTTTACACAATAGAGTCTTTGTCACAGTTGCTCACAGCGAAACTCTAGTAAACCTTTATGTATCGGAGGTTATAGATGAAAAAAAAGCAATGTTTACATTATCACTTGAAGGAATTCTCACTTTCTTCCCTAATGGCACATGGAAGGACAGTTGGTTGAAGTAAGCATTATTTTAGTTAACATTATTTTCCTTAACTTTTTTACTGTAGTTACATATTCTTCCCATTTTCAGTGATGTAGCCGATGAAACATTTACTGATCTGTACAAGGTCGAGGGTCTTCGTGGTATCTACATAGCATCTCAAGTAATCGGAACACCAAAATCAGGTACAATCGGTCCAGAACATTTGGTGTCGTTGATAACGTTCGACCATGGATCAACGTGGAAGCCCATTAAGACACCTACAGTAAATTCCGAAGGATTTCACATGCACTGCACAGATTGTTCGTTGCACCTGAGTCAACGTTTCAGTCAGCTATACCCTGTGACTAGATCTGTATCTATTATGAGTTCCAAGTCAGCTCCTGGTATTATAATGGCTACTGGCGTAATAGGACAAAATCTGAAAGGTCATCCCGCGCTCTATGTGTCCAGGGACGCTGGTTTGTCCTGGAAACAAGTCCTTAAAGACTATTACTTCTTCAACATGGGTGATCACGGCGGTTTATTGGTAGCTGTAAAATATTTCAAATCACGCGGTGAAACAAGGGATCTCTCTTATTCTGTTAACGAAGGTGAAGTTTGGCAATCATATACGTTTAATGAAAAAATGTTGAGAGTGTACGGGTTAATGACTGAACCAGGAGAGAACACGACAGTATTTACGATGTTTGGTTCGGACAGTGGACAACATCAGTGGCTTATAATCAAAGTCGATCTACAAAAAGTATTTGATAGAAATTGCACCGAAGAGGACTTTAAGTATTGGTTTCCTACATACAGGGAACTAGAAGAGTCATGCACACTGGGACGGAAGGAAATTTTCAGTAGAAGAGCTACACGAGCAAACTGTTACATTGGCTTAGATCATACTAAACCTGTTCGAACGATTTCATGTCAATGTGAAGCCAGGGATTATCAATGCGAATTCGGGTTTGTACGAGAGGTCAATCCATATACTTGTATTCGTAATAAATCTATGACCGATTACGATCCTTATGCTATACCGAGTACTTGTAAACCGGGCGAGGTTTACAGTCGGACTAAGGGCTATGTAAAGATATCTGATGACGAGTGTGTCTTTGGTTCGTCTAGATATTTTGAACCAGATTTGATCCCATGTCCCATGGGAGAAGTCCCACAGTTTTTACTTGTTGCTCAACGGGAACACATATCACGCATCGATCTGACAGAAGAAAAACTGGAAAAGTTGCCGGTTCATGACCTGAAAAATGTTATATCTATCGATTTTGATATGAAAAATAACTGCTTGTATTGGGCAGACATCGTGAACGACACGATTGGTAGACAATGTTTCAATGGTACAAACGCCCCTGAAATTCTAGTAGAAACTGATCTTAGTTCCATTGAGGGAATGGCGTTCGACTGGGTGTCCAACCTGTTATACTTCGTAGACGGTGTCAAAATGAGGATTCAAGTAATCAGGACAGACTTATCTACTATGGGAAGGATGCGGAGGACTATTCTCGGACCCAATAATCTTCAAAAGCCGAGAGGTATCGCGGTCCATCCGATGAATGGGTATATGTTTTGGACTGATTGGGCACCGGGCAATGCCTCTGTTTCCAGAGCTAATCTGGATGGAACCGAAGTAAAACGATTATTCGTTGAGCCGACTGTTGAGTGGCCAAACGGTATAACGATTGATCACATAGCTGAAAGGATATATTGGGTGGATGCCAGGCAGGATTATATTGGTTCAAGCGACTTTGATGGCAAAAAGTTCAAGAAGGTCATATCGAAAAACGAACGAGTATCGCATCCGTTCGCTGTCGCCGTGTTCAAGGATAACATGTACTGGGATGATTGGAGGGAATCAATGATATTCGTCGCGGACAAGGATAATGGTGTAGGTATCTCCTCCATCATGGGCGAGCTGACCGGTTTGATGGATCTGAAAGTGTTCGCACACAGTATTCAACAAGGCACGAACGCCTGTGAGAATCATACCTGTTCACACATTTGTGTGGGAGCGCCGAAACACGGTTTCTCATGCCTTTGTCCGGATGGGATGGTGATGATAGACAACAAGTGCATGTGTCCGGAAGGTAGCGTTCCGTATCCGAATTCTACATGCCCTCGGGTAGCCAGTACATGTGCAGCTAATCAATTTGCCTGCAATAATAACGTGTGTATACCTGCATTCTGGCATTGCGACGGCGATAACGACTGTGGTGACCGTTCCGACGAGCTCCATTGTCCCCGAAAAACCTGTTTCCCGAACTATGAGTGTGACAATGGCACTAAATGCATTTCCCCATCTTGGTTTTGCGACATAGACAAGGACTGTAGAGATGGTGCGGACGAGCAGAACTGCAAGTATTCCACCTGCACGGATTCACAGTTTAGATGTGACGGTGGTAGATGTATATCACATGGATGGGTGTGCGATGGTGAAAACGACTGTCAGGACTTCTCGGACGAGTGGTTTTGCAAGGCTAATTCGGGAGAGGCAGCGCGAAACACTTGTAGATCCGACGAAATGCTCTGTAAACAGGATCACACGTGCATGCCAAGCGTATGGAAGTGTGATGGCGAGTCGGACTGCGAGGACGGCATGGATGAGAAGGATTGCAGTAGCATCGTCTGCGAGAGCTGGCAGTTTACCTGTAATTCGTTCAAAGGCAACCATAGATGTATCTATAAATCGTTCGTATGCGACGGGGACAAAGATTGTCCCGACGGCTCGGACGAGGTGAACTGTACTACTACCGTTGTACCAGAGGCTCTACCGAACCCGACAATGCCCAGTAGCCCGTGCAATAATTGGATGTTTATGTGTGATAATAACAAATGCGTGCCTTACTGGTGGAAATGCGATAGCGTGGATGATTGTGGCGACGATTCTGACGAAGTTGGTTGTGGAAATGCCGACGACATACTTCCCGTCACTACGGTGGCTACCACCGAGGAACCTAAAGTGTGCAGCGAAAACAGATTCCAATGTTTAAACGGCGATTGCATACCAAACGCTTGGGTTTGCGATGGTTCGATCGATTGTCGTACTGCAGAGGACGAACAACATTGCGTTGCAGAACAGGGTTTTTGTCACGAAGGTCAATTTAAATGTCGCCTGGACGGCGCTTGCATACGCATCAGAGATGTCTGTAACGGTTTTGAAGATTGTCCTGATGGTACCGACGAATTTGGCTGCTCTACCGAACCACACATCAGTCCGGCGGCCACACCTTCTTGTTATGATGGTTTATTCCCTTGTGACGAAATCAATTGCATCCCACTGGCCGCTTACTGCGATGGTAAGCCGGATTGCGTAGACGGCTTCGACGAAAGCAACTGTGGAAAAAACAGTTCACGCATTTACCAGGTTCTTGTAATGGGTGTCGATGAACGTTCGGTCAGCTCTACGAGTCTCCTCTTATTCTGGTGGATACCGGTTCCATCTAACGTTGCCTTCGAATTTTTGCCCTCCATCTCAAACGTATCACAAACAAATCAGCCCCCTAAGTGGGTCAATGCCAGCAAGTGGATCGAGGAGATGACATATCAGTTCACTAACTTGGAACCCTATACCCAGTACAATGTTACTGTCTATGTTAGAGTGAAGGGGCAGTCTACTGTCTTCCCACCAGCAAAATACTTAATTGTTAATACTGGGAAGGGTGCACCGTCTGAACCACGACTACTTAGTGTCAAGCAGAGTTATGGAACTCGGGTGGAATTGCACTGGCTGCCACCTTTGCATCCCAATGGACCTATAATTGGATACGTAGGGTTCATAGCGCCACCCATACCACCTGTACGGTTCTTTAAAGCGAAGACGTCAGCAGTGATAGACATGGCGTTCGAATCAGGCAAAAACTACTCATTCTGGGTGATTGCTAAGAATGAGGATTATGAATCACCTTCCTCAAACGTAGCCACATTGACTTTCGATGGGTCTGTAAACATAGATAACATTGAACAGCTTTCCGTAATAGCAACCACCAATCATTCCGTCACATTGACCTGGAAAGCTATCAAAATTGCTAATCAATATCAAGTGACAGCAAGAGCGTTGGACTTGGCATATATGAATTTATCGCCAATGCAAACACCAGAAAATACTATCAAGATTACTAAGCTGTCCCCTGGCGTCAAATACAATATCGAAGTTGAAGCAGTTATTACTGGAAAGTATGTTGGAAAATCAGCCACCATAACTGCTACAACAGAAGGCAAACCATTGCCATTAGTCGAAGGTTTTGAAGCACACTTAGTACATCAACCCGAAATGGCGGTGAAATTGCACTGGAAACCGCCTAATTCGACGGAGAAGACTGATTGGCAGTATGCTGTTTATTATTCAAGAAAGTTTTTTGGGCTTCATATTGACGGTAAGCTTCAATCTTTGATGTTGCATTATCTACCAAAAAATGTTTTGAAAAGAGTTAATCAGCTTTTGATGATTTTTAAATAAAAAGTTGAGGATACTCAGTTTTTTAAAAATAACAGATTACATTCATTATAGACTCAGATAAAAAAGGAAAAATGAGAGTTTTCTATTTGCTTTTGTCATTCTAAGCAATGGAAAATCTAAAAAAAAAGCATTCTAGTTATGGTCTAGTAGACTGATCCCTCTATCATCTAAAAAAATTCAAGTCGTTTAGTCCAGTTCTAAAAAAGTTATTGCGTTTTAAAAGATGTGAGAATATGAATCAGAGTTGCTGTATTTTTTTTGTTGAAGTCAAATAATATTCTATATTAACTTTTGAACATTATAACTGGATAATGTCGAAAATATATGATGGCATCTGAAAAAGTTGAGGTAATCCTCTGATTTCTTGTTGACTGGAAATATTTTTGTCAAATAATCGGAAAGGTCTGATAAATGGTGGTTAATTATAAAGGATGTATCTTTTGTATGTTTATGCTGCCATGTAATCTTGATATAAATGGTTCATAAATTAATCTTCCAGAAATTAAATTGCTTACATCGAATCTGTATGCGATAATCGAGCATCTAGATACATGTGAGAGATATAGTTTTGCGGTTGGAGTTTACGGACAGTATGGTAGTAGTGGTCCTTTGAGATTTGCACATTATGTGTATACAAGTTTCGATCCACGTGCTGCACCAACAGAAGTACGTGTAGTACCGTCTGAAAAGGATAATAATATAACTATTTTCTGGTCTGCCAGTTGTGATGTAGTCGATTCGCCTATTGCATATACGGTGAGTTTTTTCATATTGCTATTTTGTTTACAATGCATAAAAAACATAGGTTCTATTAAAAGTGAATTGTATAGGTGTTAATCGTAACATGTAAATCTCTTGTAAACACTTATAAAAATGTTTCTAGGTAGTTCTTAGTTTAATACACAATTGCTAATACAAGTGCATTGTTGTTATTTCTGTTGTAGATCAGTGTCACTGAGTTAACGCTGAATAAGCATTTCGCAGTAACACTGCCGCCGACAAATAAAACGAAAATGAATCACACGTTTACTTCTATAAATTATGGCAGTACATATAATATAGTTATAGCAACAGACGTTAAAAATGCCGTGCAAAGTCGACCGGTTATCTATACGGCTACTGCGTTACCGCCTCCCCATCAGCTGCTCGTTGTTCCCGAGAAGTCGGAGTACATTCTATTTTGGCAGGAGCATGACCTACCTGGAGATTTGGAGGTGTCGGAGTACCATTATGAAATTTTAGTGATGGAAGGATCGAAAAAAATGAACGAATCCGTTGCTACAATCTACAAGGTTCAACGACCACCGTACACTTATAAGAATGTTAAGCCGAATATAATTTATAGCTTCGCTGTTCGTATGGTCACCCATGAGGGTCACAAAAGTCATCTGAGTGAGGTTGTCAGCGTTAAAGCTCCTAATGGTAATTATCTTTCTTTATAAACGATTTTGATCATGTAACAAGATACAGCAGTTTTAGACAAATAAAATCAATGGCTTCTTTTGATTTGATGTATAAGTAGATTCGAAAATTTTTATAGTAGAGACAGAGGAAATTGAACAAAATAAACTTTGAAAAGGAGGTTGTGAATCACAAAAAAGATGGAAATTATGGTTTGATATTTCTGAAGTATTTTTAAATATTTTAATGCTCCATTTTTTAATGTTTTTGACGTTATTATTTAATACAGTAGTTACATTCTGTATAATTTGTTTCAGAATTGGCGTTACCAGTAACAATAAGTACAAACAACATTTTGTCTTTTGCTATACCCATTTGTTTACTCATCGTTGTTCTGGGATTTGCGCTGGCATACTTTGTAGTAAGACATAAGAAACTATCAAAGACTTTTACACAATTTGCTAATAGTCATTATGACACAAGACGCGGTCAAGCAACCTTCCCAGGAACTACAGATGGTTTGGGTTAGTACTTTTTACAGTAGTTTTGTTTACTTACATAAGAATATTGAAAATTTTAGATACTCTTATCTGCGCAAATTCGGTTAACGTATTTTAAATAAACACATCATATTACAATGCAACCGTAGAGAAATACAAAATTTTAGAGTATCTAAAATAGAAAACACATAAATTTTCAAGTGACAATTGTATGAGGATTAAGTTAATGACTACAGTTTATAATCATTTCTTGAATATTTAAAGTTTTTATATAATATTTAAATTTTATATAATATTATAAATTTTATATAATATTTAAAATGTCACTATATTAACTCTATATTTGTATTGCAGTTACAAGAAAAATGATATTATTGCAAAGCTATATCAACTTCAAACGTTCAAAACTGATTCTTTCAAAATCAAGATTTGTGAATTATGTAGCTTTTGCAACAAATTAGCAATATTGTCAACAATATGACAATAAATATGTGACTTAATGACATTTTTCTTATTTTCAGAGGAGGACGATAGCCCTGTGATTCGAGGCTTTTCTGATGATGAACCATTGGTGATAGCATAAATTAAGTAACACACAACGTCTACATTTAAATTACACATCCACACAAAGTCACACATCGGATACAGTGAACACATATATACGTACATGAATATAATATTTACGTGTTAGGAGAAATGTGCCAAGACACTATTATAAACTTCGAATAAAATATATATATATATATATATATATATATATATATATATATATATATATATGTATGTATGTATGTATATGTATAGGTAAGACCTGTGCATACATGTGGAAGCTTTTATGAAAGTGGCTCAAGACTGACACACTTTACTAATCTTAGTAAGTTACAGTTCGATTAGACAGGCTGCTTAGAGCACTTACATGAAAGCTTTTGCGTATCACCGACCTCTCTTTTGTTTTATAGAGGTATAATTTTATACGCTATCGCTCAGAACTTTGGGGTATCTTTCAATCTTTAAAACATCAGAGTTACAGCCAGACCAAAAATCTCCTTTTTTCCGGTAACACAAAATCTTCTGAGCACCGGTTCTACTAATATGTGAGCTGTTTAGCAATCGCCTAAGTCGTGATTCACGGTAAAGTAATTACTTTAACTTAAGATCAAGTCATTTAAGACAAAGTCATGTAGGAAGGCGAAGGGTGTTCCAAATGTTTGAGCAGTGGTGTAAATGTACATGATATCGATTAGTATACGGCGGCAGTTAGGTTTACGTCGTTATGTGGAGGGGGGGGGGCAGGAAGCTGTTGATATATATGTAAAAGTCGTATGAAAAGAGAGTGAGAGAGCAACCTGTACATATAGTAAATATTTTGTACCGAACTGCGGAAACTAGAAGCATTTCCAAGATGCCATGCATACAATGACGTTGACACGATTTTATATAATATGACGAGATTAATGATTGATCCTGCGATGAAAATTCATTAAGTGTCGATTCGTTGGGGCATTTTTCGAAGAGCGGAGTCACCCGAATCGGTTTTAAGTTTTCGAAGAGGGAAAACATAAAATGAAACTTTCTTACCTGTCCAAAGTTGATAAAAATATTTTATATACCTCTGCTTCTTTTAATTGTTTTGTAATAAATGTTTCTTACGGAACTTACGAACGCATATGTATAAAAACAAACACAAGCGAATGAGCTTACCTATACTGTTTTAGGGACGGAAAAAACTTCGCGCGGCAACGGTTGAAAGTTCCGTTAGTTTAAAGCGTTTCTGCATAATACATGATGATCTTTGACCACGTTTAGAGAAGTTAATAATAAGCGAATCGGAACAATAACTTCTTGTAAAGAAAGAGATAGGGAGAGTGAGACAAAGAGAGAGAGAGAAATTATATTTTTAAGCGCGCCGTTGTTCGAAGAGTACCATCCTGGAACTTGTACGTCGGTTTACAGTTTTCATTAGGAAGAGAGCGTTTTGGATTTATTGCACAGGGTATTTCACATTGCGTGGTTAGTACTACAGGATCAATTTGGGATTCGGAAACAAAAAGAAAGACTCGTTACAAATTGTGGGTTTATGTATGCGAAGCGGTGACTATTTTGAATCCTGAATTGGTCTTTATCGTCACTCGCTTGTGATTAATATACTAACCGCCATCTTACTCTCTCTTTAATTATCTGGATTAAGATATGTTCTCATTTAACCGGGGATAGCAGCAATTTAAAATTTTTAATTTTTTAATTTCGATATAACACATTTGAGAATGGTATACATCATAATTCTTGAACAGATGAGTGTTTTAGACTTCAGTTATGACTATGGAATGCAACTTTGGTATCAATATCGAGTTTTAGGTATAGAGATACACTACTTACCCCAGATCATTTTACTTTCTGGTGATTAGATTTTTCATCTTGGAAAAAATTTAACATATTATTTAATTCATTTGATGTTAGGTATCCAGTACAACTCTATACCCGGTTAAAAGTGATTAGATTAGCATTCGTGACTGAAGAATGTAACAAGATGAAACTTTTGTGTACAGTGACTATACATTTTGAAGAATTGGTTTCCAAACCTGTAGAAACTCTTGCTCGTTTAACAGGTTACTGATATCAGATTTCGATGGTATGGCGGTCGTTGTGTTACGGAACAGCCTTCAGATGTAAATAGTCTGTACACGAGGTGGTGTTCGTGTCGTCATGCAATGCTCAAAATTCCATCTTGAGGTCTCCAACAAACAGAGGGCCACTTTTATATGCGATTCGATGCCATGAGCAGCTAGTGAAAATGAAAGTTTCGAGACGCAGTCTCTCATACGTTGTTTGAATCGTGCAATCAGCAGACAAGTAAGATGATTCGTTCCGAAGAAACCTTGAGCTTTATTATCAAGGTCTGTACTCTGTCATATCCGTGCAGCCAGATTCATATCGACATCTACTGAAAATGTTTGGTCAATCTCATTCTTAAGTATCTATGTTCCAGAAAAGAGTATCGAGGCAGCAAATACTAAGTTTATATTCCTTCGGATCATTCTATTTTGTTTTTGTCAATTTTCCGACAATTTCCTGATTGACGCAGCATTTTTTTAATCAACCGGTTAATCGATTGACTTCGCAATGAATATTTGCCTGGACATGTTCGAAGGGTCATGGTATCGGTTCAAAGCGACTCATCTCGCAAGAAACGCGACTATTAATAATTTATACTGTTAATGATATCACGACAATTGATTGATTGACTTTGAATGAATTTTATGTAAATAAATAAGGCAATTGGAAGTCATCGGAAGATACACGTGAATCTAAACGACAAGTTTACTCGTATTCCTTGGTAAACAGGTTCTGCTTGAATTACCATGCTCGTTATTCCCTATTTACGATCTTGCTGCAATGGACTCCTTGTAATCGTCTCGCTAGTTTTGTAATTGTTTTCACGAAAAAAAAGCGAAAATTCTTGTTAATAGGTGCCGCGTGGACTGATCGTAGAGAGGGAAGATCGCATATTTCTTTTTAACTTTATACTGTCATATTATCGTTATCTTGCATTTAGTTTATTCGACTCGTCAATATCTCGTTTTTAAATTGCCGTGCCTGCTCGTAATTCCGAGATTAAAACGTCCTTGGGATTATTGGTAAATCGATTCACGCATTGTCAACACGATATTGTTACGCGAAATAAGTACGGGGAGATAGAGGTAGGAGGAAGTAGAGAACGTCGGGAGGAATCGGACAAGTTCGAAGCAGTTTGCGTCGACGGGAGCGTAGCTTGTATGTGTAAATCTCAAGGGTTATAGCAATATAACAGTGATATATACATAATATATAAATATACATAACGTATGCATATAATATATTTGCGTGTAAATAAAAGAGATTAAGGCACAAGTGAAAATCAGTTTGTTCTCGATGGGAGGAGAAAATTGCCACTCGTCTAGTGAATTATATAAATTCGCTATAAACTCGATCGACTACAATGACGTTGGGTTACCCAAAAATATGTGTCGCATTTTACGCTGAGAAACAGTTGAATATATTAAACTTGCTTTGTTATGGGAAAGCACAGACACCCTGCCTTTCCATAACATTTCCCGATAATTTTTGGTCTGAGATATTCCACTGATGTAGAATTTTTTAGGGTTTTTTAATTACAGAAACCATGAAGGCAATGTTATATGCGATCAACGTTACCAAATATTTTCCTACCATATGATATATAATACATTCAGCCAGTACACTAAGCCTTCTCAAACGGAATAACTTTTTTATAATTATACCAAACGATCTAATTTTCGTCGAGACGTTAGAGTGATTAGTTCACTAGATAATTGTTAAAAAGTTGTTTTTAAAAATGAAATTGTTTCGGATAATAACAAAAGTTAAACAAACAATGTTTTTTCTGGATGGTGTTTTATCTGAGCTTATAACGAAAAATTTAAAAGATTTAAAAAATTAAAAAATTTAAAAGTGTTTTGTAGATCTCGATAATTTATACAAGGTGTATCAAAGTTATTGTAACCCCGTATTGTAACTAATACAAAAGGGGGCGGGTCAATCCGGTGGGGAGGGGGGTAATATATATGGAGGAGGGGCCAATGGTCGTGTCCAGATCAGCTGTGCCGTTCTTCATACATTGTACAAGGTCGATGTATTATACTCCGAGCATGGTGTGGATTTACAAATAAATGGGCGAGTTTCTTATTAATAACATTTCTGACATTACTCAAGCAAACAAATCTTTTATGTCCTTTAACGGGGTTATTTATCAATAACATAGTTTGGCGAATTGTTCGCTGAATTCTGTTCGAACACGGAATTATTTAAATTACGATATCATTTACGTACTTCGACGTGGGTACTTATACATACACGAGGTATCATGCACACTAGAAAATTAAAACATCTGTCACGGTTAAACTATTTACTATTTCGAAATCGAAAAATGAGTGAATATTTCACAAACATTCCGAAATAAGGATGAATAGCGTTTTTCTTAATATTATCACTGTCACGTAGTAAAAGAAATTCTGAAAATTTACAATTATTGAGTAATACTCTCCGGAGCGAAGCAAGGTTCCACTGTTTTTCGTTAATAACTCGTGAACAAAGCCGCGGTTTGCATTTTTGCTAAAGACAAAGTGACTTCAAATGATCTCAAGAACCCCTCATTTGCCGGGGTTACAATAATTTCGATACACCCTGTATACGTGCTGAAAATTCATTAAAATCGATCGGCGCATAGCCAAGTTACAGCCACTAGAAGATGTTAGAATTATTTGTTTTGGTTGAAATTCGTGAAAGACTGTTGTTTTTACGAACTTTAAATGCCAACAGCTCGCAAACAACGTCACGGCAATACTGGAAACGAAAGGAAAATGGAGCACTGATTTCCAAAAGTCGGTTGTCGAGGAACGTCAAACGTCGGAAGATATCTTATTTTAAGAATTATTAAACGTTCGATAGCTCAACCGTAGCGCGTTATCGTTCCACAATCGGCAAGATGAAAAATTGCGACAGCTTCGCGTTGTTTTCTTAAAAAATCCATCGTTTCATGATGCATCCAACCTAAACGCTTGTTCGAAGTGTTCCCCGCGGCTCGCGCAACCGGCCACGAAATTACGGGTCCCGTTCCTCGCCGATTGGAGAACGGAAGTCTGGCGATCGACGAACGAAACGCTCAGTTTCCGGCTAATACGTGTCACCATCACGTCGGTTTGCCGAAAAGTGGAACGCGACCGGCCGCGCCATCGTTGTCCGACCGATTCCACAATGAGCCTGTCTCCCAGGAAGACTAAGCACTTCCGTTGAACTTCGCGGAGATAATTTGAGGTTTTCGGCACCGTTACTTCATTAAAAATGAACAGAACGGAATGTCTCCTTATGCTCTCCGCGTTCTAAATTTCAAGCCGCCGCGCTAGTACGCGTCGTATGCCTACATACGCGGCCGCGGTGACGTTCCGTCCATTATGTTCCCACCACCCGCCGGAAATTACGCCGATCCATGACGATCCACTATAATCGTCCGGTGAACGTGTGCGAGCGCTATGCTTCAACGCTTGTCGACCGTTTAACAAGTTGGATCTCAATTCTCGGCACCTGGTTGATGCGTCACACCGAACTTTTTCAAGGATACCTGCGGGAGAGCTGTTCCGTGCCGGAAACTCCTGGCAAAAAAGAAAAGCAATCGAGGACCTAGCTGAGAACGAGCTCGTAGAATTGAGAAAACAGCATCAGAAGTTTGAGTTCCAGCTTTTTAACGTATTCTATTCACGTTGCGGTTTAAGAATGTTTTTTTTAAATATGGTTTTATGGGTTTTCTCATAAATTGTGTAGGATAAATTTCAACATTACAGTGTAATATCGTCTTGGAAGTAAAATAATACGTTGCTACAATCGTATGGGCCGTTTTATCACGAAAGAGAAGAAGAATAATCGAACAATAAATACGTTCGAAGTGTATTTATTAATAATGTAAAAATACAAATCAGATATATATATATATATATACAAGAGAGTTGCGAACAGTGATTTTAGAGGAGAAGCATTTATCTAAGGACTTGCTAACAAATTGTTTCAGTCGCAAATCCCAACTCAGAATATAGCCTATTATCAAATAAAAAGAATGACTTCATATAAATTCGGCTGCTTGACTCAAAAATATGCCTGCTATCCTTAAAGGAAAAAGTATCGGGAGCTTATTTATGTAGTGGTACGTTCAATAACAACATGAGAGATTCTCATAATTTCAAAAACGGTCAAAAACGGCCAAAAATGGCCATTAAGTTTACGAAGCCTACAAGCAACACTAAATTATTCATTCAGGAGGAACAGCACCTGATTTGATAGATTCTTTCATCTCGCAAGCGTTCTCACGGGGCCAGGTAACCGTGAAATCATTCGCGGTGGAAAGTCTGCCGTTGGATACGAGCTATTACACAGTTAATATTTTAATCATTGGGATCTAAAACTCCATTTCAGGATTAATCATCGATCCATGCCTCTGGCAACGTCTTTGCCATGGATCTAGCGCTTGTGAACCGGATGGCACTCAGTACCTATTATATCGGGTTAATCGATGTTTTAGCCCTGAATCATGGGTAATCGTCTCACGGAACTTCGCATTTTTCCCGATTACATGTACTACCGACTTTTCAGCGCCTGTTGGCAGTGCTGTGTAAAACAGTAGTTAAAATAAAGGATACATATCCCGAAACTGAAATAGTGTCTATTAATTCGAAACAACTATTCACTTTCCTGTTAATATAAATACTATTCGAAATCTTAGTTTGATTTTACGAACATTTGCAATGAGAACCGTATTAAAGAAAATATTTAATCGATATTTGTTTGATCTTCCATGGAAAATGGACACGAAGTTCCATTAAAAAATTTATTTGTCCGCGAACTGGATCCAGAAGAGGTAGAATTTTGTTTCGGAACAATGAAACATTGAAAATAAAATAAATTCTTCTTTAAAGAGAATAAAAGGCCCTTAAACGGTGACTTGGAAGTGTCTATAAAATGTAGGTCTAGTTTAGGCATTTAACGTCTCGTACAGCATTAATTAGAGCTGCACGCTTCATTACGGCAGCCGTCAATTGGCTTTTATATGTTTTCCTCACTCCGCGAACCACAAATGCTTTTCGACATGCTCTGGTAAAGAAGAAGAACACTTGCGGTTTCTGAAAATTTCATCTCTCCCTTCAGTCGAACTAGGACGATTTAGGGAAACCGTCAGACGGTATTACTTTAACACAAATTTTTCGATTCGATTTCAATCGATATACGAGGAGATACAATCAAGGCATTTGGGAAACACGTTGGACTTATATTTTCATTCAGAAGAATGAATAGGGTAGATGTCTCAATTATCGTGCCTGTCCTAATTTTCGTGGTTCCGGATTAAAAACGTAAAGAAAAAGGAAATCATTATATATAAATTGATAATCCATTCATTTTCATTATCTTTACTTATTAACGTGTAAGATTCATGGAGGGGTATTACATTTTTTAAAACGTCTTCCTTTTCCCATACATTTTCAATCCGGTGGCACAGTAATCGGGACATGTAGCCTAGCACAGAGTACGTAAGAATTTCGAAGAACAAGTTGTCACCATTTCTTGAGGAACGTAATTCAGTTTCCCGGACATTTCTGGCAAGGTAAGGCTATAATTTATATTTCGATATTATTAGACGAACGACGAAATGGGTTGTAGCAAATAAAGTTATCATTATAAAATAGCCAACATATCCATCCAATTAAAATCCCATGGAATAATAAATATAGTTATAACAATATAGAATAATTGTTATAGATTATTATATTATATTATATATAGATATTGTTCTTAAACTTAGGACAAACGAAAGTCGTTCTACCGATTATTAAATCCTCTTCGCGATTCTAAAATTCTATCAATATTAAATACTACTAAAGCTATATGTAATACAATAATAATAATAATAATATTTTGCTACATTCCGTCGTATTCGTGGGAGACATCGATTGTTTCTTGAAATTCATTGTTTGCAGTAATATTTCTTTTTTCCTGAAAAAGGAAATCGTGCTTAACCCCTTGCACTATAATAACAAGTCAGACTCGTGACGAACATTTCATACATAATTTAATAAATATGACTGCCAATCATTTCTTCTAAAGCGAAACGAGATTTGAATCTTCTGTCGTGATAATCTGGAAATGAAAGTAAATGAAGGCAATCAGGAAACAAAAATCCTGTCGTTTCATCCAGGAAATTATTAAGGACGAAAAAGTGCTAATCAACGCGGTTCTGAAAGAAATCGTAGCGCAAGGGGTTAATTGAACTCGTCAGCAGCGATGGCGATTTGTTGCTTAGCCGGATCGTCCTGTCAAATCCCGGCGAACACAGCCCGAGGATAACGTTTCGCGGAAACGTGTACGCGGAATGACAGGGTTTCATAGAGACCGGAGTTTGCACGGTGTCTTCGATGCGTTTCGCGTCGTTACGCCAAGAGACGCCGGCGCACATCGCGAAACTGGGCTACGCACGTGCAAATGTACCGCAATAATAATTGTTTCCTTAATTATAGGCTCGTTGTACGCGCGTGTACGTTCATTGCTCTTTCCGCGAGTACTCGGCTCCGAAGGATGGAGTACCATCTCTTCGAGCAGAGGAAGATCACGCGATCGTCTGTCACTGTCGTTGAGAGCGGTTCGCACGCTGTCATTAGCCGGCTTTGCCACGAAGACAGCATCGCGTCAATTGCGTCGGGTGTCGTTAACTGATTTTGCTTCCGAAGTTGCGAACGAGCGCCCGGCTGTCGCGTGTACGAAATCGCTACGGGAGACTAATTATGAGAACCGTGGGTCTATTGTGACTTTAAACACTCGAGATTAGGTGTGATTTCGCGCGAAGTCTGAAAAAATGGCACCCGCTACAGCTACCGCGGTCCTTGCATAAAGTGCGCTGCGCGTGATAGTTCCGTTCGAAGCAAGCAGATTAATTGATTTCTACGAAGAATTAAATTACGTCCAAATTACGTAAATTAATGTTAAATTAATGTGCAACGGTTTCGTTAAATCTTCTGGAATTGTTAATAACTCGTCTGTATTTTGATGTAAAAATTTCATGTAACGCGCAGTGTATTACGAAATATTCTTGTTCGGACGATAGATCTAACTAGATCATTAATCATAGTGTATCAGCTGTCTAGTACAACGTCTATTAAAATGATTATGCAACGACCACGCCTCTTGCACGCAGGATAGTAGAGTAATAAGTAAATAAATTTATAATTGATGGGTGCAAAACGTAGTTTCGTGACGGGGATCTAGCCGCTGATTCGACTCGTTGAGCTCGTGGTTGCAGCTGATGAACATTTGCACTACAATTAAACAAATGTTTAATTTGCCTAAACATATTGCTTTAATTATCATGTCGTAAATAAAGGTTGTTAAATGCTTGTATTTTAATTACTTGCTCGACCCTAACGGAAGTATAGTGAATTACGCGTTTATTTGTATACTTATCGAAAGATAATAAAATCATTATGTAAACCTTATTTATTTATGTTCGTTACCTTTTATTTTCGAATTCTTTTTAACGTCTTTTCTAGGAAACATGGTATTCCGACGAGGCAAATAGAAAAAAAAGTGCGATAATTGTTTTCCCCGGAAATTATTTACAGTAAACGGAAAGTAATCGTTTACAATTAATATTTATCAAATGATGTAATTACAATGTTAGAAAATTATTTCTCACATTCGTGAGGGACAATTAATACACTGCATAAATGCGCAGCGGCCAGAAACTACACAAAGTATAGTTTTGTCTCGTGAGAATTCTTTCTAAATAATTATCTACATGTGTTTGTATTTTCCATACTTTATTCTTGATTATAGCAATCGGATAATTAGATTTCGAATTCTATTTAATGGCAACTTTCGCCAATGGAAACGTTTCATGTAACAGCATTTTTTCGTAAAGAGAATTTGCGTCTCGGAGAGACGTTCTTCGAGCATATTCTTAGAAAAGAAACTAAGTAATTTGAAGTGAAATGCCGTTCAACGACGAATTTTTCATCGAAAATAAAATTCATATCGGTACGTAATGATCGGGAGAGCTCGCATAAGAATTAATTAGGAAACGGTCGACACAGTTCCGTGTAGCGCAACTTATGTATATCATTCCGAGTGATTTCAACGCTTGTACAGGCGGTAATGGCGTTCCTACCAGTCACGGCACAATAGTCGATAGTTTCATGATGCATTATTGTTAACGGTATTACCGTAACCATACGTTCGGCTCAAACGATCCGCTGACACTAACATCTCTGTTAGTACTTTAGCCTATTATCCTTTTACAATCCCGCGTAACATTGAAATAACACATTTATTACTTGCATTTCGCAGGCCACAGTTCATTTTACAGCAAAAGCTTAGCGAAACATCTTCATCGCTCCTTCAGCTCCTGGTTTTGCAATATTTGCACTCAAATACCTCGTGAACTAATAACTTTTCCGCATGCGAGGTCTAATATTTTTTAAATATTTTTTCTAATATTTTTTCGCTTACAGAAAAATGGATTATGTCATCTCGTAGCCTCCTCGAAACCATTTAATTTCTGTGGGAAACATTTTTCATGCAGTGTGTAATTAACGAGTTATTAACATTTATGGATTAAAATCGAACAGCCAGCGTATATAAAAATCCATGTATATTTATCTAAATTACGATATACAAAAATCTTGTAAGCGGATAGTTAGCGAGGAAAACAGTTCTGTATAGCTTGTTTAATATGCTAATGAACGCCCATCTTCTCAACGGGAATACGGCACATGCTATGCTCGTAGAGCGAGCAAACCCAAGAAACTGGGTACACATCGAGTCGGATTGCGAGCAAATACAATGGCGTGTTCAATGGTAGATAATAATGGACTCGCGTCACGGGAAATTAGTCCGTTACCAGCATTAATTAACATGTTACAACACGAGCGCGACAGAAACGACAATTTCTTACCGTTTACTCGCGTTTCCGTCTTTTTCGACGTCTTCCTCTGACGAGTTTCCTCAATTAGCAACCACGCAGATCGTAGAACTAGCGGGATCGAGAGTGGTCGTGACTTGTTTTTCTCTTTTTTTCGGAGAATTAAGCAGGATTATTTCGACGCACGGAATATTTGACAAGCGGGAAGGTAACGGTAACGTATTTTCATCTTTATTCATCGAATATGCAGTTCGGCCCCGTGTCTCTCAACGTTGATTACACGATTTCGTCCGTTAATCCACCAGCATGGATCGCGATTTGCTTTATGGATTTCAGGTTTCATGAGTCGATTGGCTTCGGCGTTGCCGATGCGGCTGTAAGCAAACCAATAAGAATAGGGAAATATTTAAATAGGGGAATTTGATAAAATGGTTATGGGACTAGGTTCAGGAGAAAGTGTTCCAATAAGAAAGTGTTCCGTTCGTAACATTTTCTAAAGTTCGTGACGTCCGTAATTGAATATATAAGCCTATACTTTCTATATGCAGAAAATATCCGTGTAAATGCTCCTACCGTAACTAATAAATATAACATGGCCGGTGAAGTTCTCTGATGATTTTTTCTAAACCGGAACATAAGAAGACCATTAATATTATGCAAACGTAAACAAAATAAATATGAACAGTTCCAGCTCGAACGAATGCTGGCATGTTACACTTTATATTACAGTGGTAATAATAATTCTTCCTTTTTGGCCAGACGGCAGAAGAAAAGGAACTTGGTCCATTCAGTCTTCTCATTCCATTAATCTATCGTCTGCCTCGTAATTCTATTTTAACTTCTACGCCACTTTAGACCACGGTGCAAATTATTATACGCTAATAAACTGTTTAGTAACAATATATAACATTAAATAAATTGTTCGTAATCGAATTCTTTACTTCTGCTGCACACAATACAGCCGAAATGCAAAGATTTCTTAAAGAGGCACGACGGAACGTCGATTTTTCATAAAGGAATGCAACTTTGAGATACTTCTCGTTTTTTATTTGATCTTTCCGACGTGTTCCAGTGGAATTACGTTAAACACTTTTCGTACTCTTGTTCCCGTACGTCGGTAACCATCCGTCTGATCGAGTAGAAACGCGTGCTTTTACCGTTAAGGGTGACACGTGTTTTATCCACAGACTTTTTCGGTATAAGAGTGCGGAAAAGCCCACATGTTCACGGAATCGTAAAATTTCTTCTATTCTATTAAATGCTCTAAGAATTTCAAGTCGACGGCTGCAGCAGATTCCGGGAAAAAGGAACACGATTAAAATTCGGGATAAACTTGCGACGGCGATAAAACTGGTCGGCTTAACGTTGTTCGTTTTTTGCACGAAGAAAATTGCTGAAATTAGGAAGCTTGTCTCGCTGGAAACTATCGAGTAAACTTCCCAATTCGAGGACGCGCTCCAATCAAAACGACGGAAGGCCTGTTATAAATTTAGTCCCGTCATTCACCCGAAGCGACGCGCATTGGTCAGTTTTCGAGCTCGGTAGGTCAAGTGTCGAGAGCGGCTCGGAGAACGGTTGCCGAAACGGAGACACCGGAAGTCGGAGGAACCGCCGAAGAACCGCCGGTTAGAATTTCCGGAGCGGCCTCGACTCAACGGAGGACGAAAACGTCGACACGAATCTCCACTTTCGAGGAGCGGTATTATTCGCGAGAATGGTGTTACCGGTTAAACGAGAGAATCGTGGGAATAACGTCGTAGCTAGACGAGGAAGAAGAAGAGGACGAAGAAGGGGATAAGGAGGAGGACGAGGTAGAAGAAGATGAAGAAGCAGATGAGCGAACAAGGAAGAGGTAACAGAAGAAGAAGCAGCAGCGAACTAGGTGGTGGAGGAGGAGGACGAAGGAAGGAGGTGAAAGAATACGAGCAGCCAGTAGGGAGAAGGTCTCGGCGACGAGGATATCGCGATCGCGAACACCAAGGACACGAATAGGCATCCGCGTGTTTGCTTCTAAGCGAAAGAAGGGATATCCGAGTCCCCACTATTAAATGGCTCGACTTCGACGCAGGAAAGGAGAAGCTGCATCGGGGGCGGCGGAACACCATCCAGCCTCAGTGCAATTTCAACACTCGACAGGCATCAGCTAAGGGAGCGATAGTGGTTCGTGTGATCCGTGACTCTTTGTCGATTGTCAGCAGACGGGAAGCCGTCTCCGACGGATAAGACCATTCGAGAGCCTCCGACTATTCATCGGAGAACCGGAGAAACGTGGTGCGAGGAACCAAGAAGCTGAGACCAAGTAACTCCGGTAACTCTGAGACCAAACGCTCGGAACTGAGACCAAATCGTCGGCTGGTGATGCGATTTATCGAAAAAGAAAAGACCGAAGCACGTTAGGAACTGTTCGGCGGCGAATGAAATTCGTCCAAACGATCGTAGGGCTTTCTACGAGAACGAAGGACGTCGATGAGATCCGAAAGTAACGATCGCTGAATTTCGAAACGAAGAATCTGATTGGTAGCATCAAGCAGGCGAAACGTATTGTTTCCGAAATTGCTTTGTATATAATTGTTTCGTGGAATCTCGGGCGAAGGTAAATGTCACGAACCGGAGAACGACCGGGGGAAGCGATACGAGTGTGAAACAATGACCGAGGAATAATGGCAGGAGGGGAAACAATGAGGATCTAATGTATAAAAGAAACAGAACTCGGAGGAGTGTGTAAATCAAGGAATCGGTCCCAGCAGCGAATCCAGGATTGAAGGTTTCCTGCGGTCTTATTAGAGCACGAAGGCGGACAGACGCATGCTCGTACCGACGATGCGGTGGCACGCGATCGTTGCGAACACGTGTTCGGTTTCCCGCCAATTAGTATCCGTACATGGAAACGCGGACGAGCAGAACAAGGATTGTAGCGCGCGCCGGGGATAATTTGTCCTGGGAATTACGGTCACAGGGACGGCCGATCGGAGGCGGTGATTAAGGACTCCCAGGGATCCAGCCACGGATTAGAATGGACGCGGCGTCGTTGCTCGCGGGGTTCGCGTCCTCGCCGGACCTCTAACCGTGACGATTCGGCGATCCTAATCGCGGGGAACAAAAACCCTTAGGAGAGGCTTGCTCCCGGAACCGGGGAAAAAAGCGAGCTCTCTGTGTCGGCGGCTTGTAAAAGGGGCGCCGAACGGAGGCGATCGGCAAAAAGGGAAAACAGGGTCGCATTTCTGATATCTATGAGCCGTGAAATTAGGACTAACAGAGCGGTTCGTCGATGAAAATTTCGGTCATCGCCGGGAAAAAGAAGCGGAAGCGCTGTCCAAAAAAAGGAGTTAACAACAGTTGTTAAGTCATGGTTTCTGTAGTTACAGCCGGTTTTTGAGCAGCCGCTGATGAAGAATTTTTAATGGCAGACGGTAAACGGGCTTGTAGAGGCTTCTGGAACGAGCACGATTGTTTGATGAGTTGCGATCACAGGGGAGACCGGAGAAGGAAGTGTCGGATGTTTTTACCGAGTATAAAGCGGATTGCGGATTCTTCGTTATCGATGCAGGTCGAACGGGCAGCTTCTTGAAGCTTCTTGTTGTTCGCGAGGGATTGGACGAGACAATTAAGAACGTTTACGTAAATGCGAGGGAAGAGAGCCTTTCGTTGAAGTGTGCGATTGCTTTTGGAAACGAACGTCGACTCGAAGAACATTCTTGCAGACCTTTAAATTGTACCAGTGATATACACAGATACACCGAAGGAAATTGCGGCAACGATAAGGAACGAAGAGCGCATCTCGCAAGAAAGTATGCAGTACATGCAAAGAGAGCATAGCGACGAGTGGAAATGTTTGAAATTGCCATTGAGAAAACTGGAGCATAATATTTGACGACCCGTGAAAACGGATAATAATTATACGGAAAGTACGGGCCGAGAAGATATAACACGATGGAAATAATGGAAATAATCGTATGGCGGACAATCGTGTGGATCAACCATTTGGACAATAGAAGACATTGTCGCTGCTTCGTGTTTTGAAGAAGAGGAATATTAATTACAAGTAAGTATTTAGCGAACGTTTCGTAATCCTCGCGTGTCTTTCGGGTAGACGCGCCAATTTTCTGATACCATTTCCAGATACCATCAAAGTCACTTTTCTGTTATTGTCTTCTATCTCGGTGCATCTGTTAGAAATATGAGAACGGTAAACAATCGATCGCAATAAAGTGTCTTTCGTTTAACCATTTTAAAGACTCGCATAAGAGCGAACAGAAATATCATATAGAAAGTTAGATTGGAAACAGGCATTCCAGCGTAAGCACCTGTTTTCGAGAATATTTATCGCCACCGTAACCAGAAGATCGGTTTTTAAACTATTTGAACCCAATCAGACCGCCGAAAGAACTCTAATCACGTATCACGAGATCTTGGAAAATGTAGGAAGCCAGTTGCTACTAGCAACTCGTTAGCGATTGAAATAACGAACGTTGCTTGTCGTCAGAATAATTTATATTTAATTCACGTTTACATTCGATTAAAGCCAACGGATTTCACCATCGATAATAAGAGAATTTATCGTATGGTTTAATGGAAACAAGGGATCGAACACGATTCTCTTTAAAAAACTTATCTACGATTTTATGTTCGCTAAAACTACAAAATAAAATTATAGACGAATTTTGTAAATACAATCATTTAATCTCTTGTTTCCTTTAAGCTAAATAATAATTGTTCTCCTCTTATTCGTTCATTGATTTATTCCGATTATTTTATATATTTTAAATAAAAGCGTCTTTTGTGTAACGTTTCTTCCTGTTCTCTACGACCTTATTAACCCTTTGCACTCGAAGCTATTTTAATTCGAAATTCAAAACATGTTTTATGATTTCTATTTGATATGATTTATTGCGATTTATGCAGATAAAATTTAGCCTATTTGCAAGTACAGTATTCATAATATTAACAAACTTTCAATAAAGATTAATATAGACGAACCTAATATTACAAATATTTTGAAAAATATTATATCAATCTTTATTTTTATTATTTATTATTTATTATTTTATTATTTATTATTTATTCAATGTTATATTTATTTTCGCCTCAGAGTCGCCACTCGAGTGCAAAGAGTTAAAACACACGTGGTTACCATCAGCGTACACCATATGACTCCAATCGTAGGTGACGGGTTTAAAGAACGTTGTCAACGGAATATTGTTGCAACGGATCGCATGCGAGAAGCGTGTATGTGCGGAAAATTTAAGTTGGCTAGCTCACGAATTAGTTAACAAATCGATATAACTTAATATAATAATGACTTGCGCGGTCACGTCAAAGCTCGTCCCCGTTACATCCGGCATAAATGGAACGCTTCGTTCCACGGAGTTTGGAAGCGTTACGATTCCCGCATATCCCGATGGATCCGACGGATAACGATGGTTTTGCATACGAGGTCGATTCTGCCGGCTGGAATGGACGCAACGGTGACCATAAAAACTCATAACCCGCAACGATCGCATGAAATGTAGGTAGACAAGGGGGCAGGCAGTATCGTGGACCAGTAAATCGACCGATAGAAAGCATGGGAAACACGAGGCTCGGAGTATCGTTTTCCTTATCGGTTACGGTGGAGGATAACCGATACTCTTCGCGGCTCGCCAACAATAAAGTATTCCTAATCGTCCGATTTTATTGAACGAGACTCGTCTAACGTTTCAGGAGTAGAAAGCGATATCGCCCACGACCGCTTCAGAGACGTCGGTCGCTGCAGGATCGAAGAATTATTGCACACCGATCGCGGCGAAACGTCCAGCAGGATCGGCAACAGCGAGGAGAAATAAAGTCGATCGCATTCCCTTGGCCTCGGTGCTAGCGATCAGGAGCAGCCCGGAAGATTGCGGATCGTCACGATTCAAAGTAGGTGAGTCTTACAGCATTACGGTCGCCGATGCTCCAATCGGCCATCGAACGTTTCGGGAAAGAGCAGATCTAATTCCTCAACTGCGAATATTTCATACTGGATCAAAAAATGGATTTATATTATATTATTATAATATAAATGGATTTATATTATATTATTATAATGTAAATGGATTTATATTATATTATTATAAATGGATAATATATTATGAGCGAGTCTGTAGTAAAGTAAATTTTAGAAATAGTTTATCCTCGTGTGATACAGAATTTGGCAAGTAATTTTTTTCTGGAACGGTATTTATATGTATAAATATAGCATTTTTAGATATGTTTAATATTCATATGTGATTACCGTTTCAAAAAAGGTTTATCTGCCATTCTGTATTACATGAGAAGATACAAATATTTATAATCCATTTACTGTTTCAAAAATCTACTTCTCCTTAGCCCTGAATATTTCGTTTATTTATAGGTAGACATTTTGTGCATTGCTTACCGTTTTCAGAGTAAATGCACAGAGTTGTAGATATTTATGACTGTTACGTTTTTATTTACCCTCGATTGTCGAAAAGGGGCGAACAGGAATATGAAGAATGAATTATGCTCAACACTTTACCAATTGGTAGCCTGTGGATCGGTTGTCACGGTAATCAGCAATTTGTTATCTATTATTGAAATAAACGTGTTAGATTGTACTACTGTAAGCTCCAATATTATTATATAATTTTGTAAATATTAGATACATTTCGCGATGAATAAAATAAATAAAATAAAAATGAAATAAATAAAATAGATAAAACAAATATCATTTAATGCCAATGTTATGAAAGTATAAAAATGTTAGTGAATTTAATTATCCTATAATAATAGAAATGTTCAATAGAATCGTATCTTTTTTTGTCCTAATACGTGGTTTCAGGGGTGAAATCGGTCCTTGAAAAATTGCGAATATTTTTCCTTTCTTATCTCAAGAAATACCTCAAAAATAACAAAACATACTAAAAATTGACGAAGCAAACAAATTTGTTTAAAATCCATGATATTTTAAATACACCTATCCCCCTCTCTTGTTCTCAAATATGTTTGCAGCTTACGTGTAAACATTTTGTTTTGAATACGTAAAACTGTAATTTAAAAATAATGTAACGTAAAAATCAGCATTGATGTAAAATTTATCTGCAATGTTTATAAACATTTGCGTAACCTTGTAGATACGAACATATTGGCTGTTAATAAATAAAGCTATTCCATCGTGACTAAGCGAAAATTAATGACGCGAATAAAGGAATGAATGAATCGTTCCTCGGAGAACTATTAAAAGCAATCTTAATGAACGAGCACGCCGTTTCACTGAGATATTTCGCGGTTCGCAGAAATGCGCGTTAACAGCCACATCATCAATTACGTCGCTTGTAGAACGATAAAGGGGAAGCGTGTGTAAACAGACTAAAAGTGCTATCATTGGCTCACTGACGATCCTCCATGAAATTCTGATTAGACTGTCTCTAACTACCATGACTACCGCGTTTTTCCGGTTGAATTTTTATACGCTCATCCTCTGTTTACTCTTCGAATGAGCTTGGCAATTGCAATTTAATGGGCCGTTTCGTTCGAATCTTGACAGCTTTTTTGTGCACGAATACGAACAATTACGCTTTCTTTGAATTCGGAGATCTTTGAGCTTGAAATTTTGTTGAATTTTATTGGAAAAAACACCGTTTTTCAAACCGTTTCAATATCTATATATAGTATTATATACATATAGTATATGGACTAGGTATAAATTATAAAATTAGAAATACAAATTTTGGTTCGAATACTTTTTGGGGTCGAAATATGGAGCATAAAATTGTCGAACGCTCGTTTATTTGTCTTAATTACACTTCCATCCTAAAATTCTTTCGCGACACACTTTTTCTTGACTGCGACACAACCTGCGAAATACTGCTGGTCATTTGAACAAATAAATGCAACAGGTATTCGCGAACGTACGTTCGAGTCACCGTAGTTTCCTTCTTGAAATCGTGCTATTTGCGCGTTCGATATATGCGCATGTGACCGAATAACTAAGGTGAGAAGTTTATTACATTCTCCTTAAAGGATGTTCCCGACATTTCATGATGTCATTTATAAATTAAGCATCAGCGAGGACACGTGTTCAACTTGGACAGGAGCGAAACTATTTGCTCTATGACATTACAAATGTTCTCGTCGAATGGTAGCTCGATAAAATTGCTAAAGTTAACTGTTCATTTCTCTCTTGTTAGAGAGCATCCTGTTCGTTCTAGGACAAGATACGATTCTGTGAGGTCCGTTTTATTTACAAAACCAGAGACGCATGAAAGCATCCTGGATGTCCTGTTCAACGACGACGTCTTCTGCGATTTCTCTTCCGATATTCTGAACGAACGTTGGCCTATTAATAATACCGTGCGATCACCTACATTAAAGAAAAACCACATTGTTTTCTCCTTCTTGTAGAAATTCTATTAGAAAATTAATCAATCATCTGTTATAGCTTGTAGAGAGAAAGTTGGTGTCGCAGCTTACATTCTCTAATGCGCGAAGATCTATCAGAAGGACTTCTCACGAAATTATTCGCCACCTTGACATTTGGGGTTACATTTTCTTCAACCGTTGATACAAGCGAGATACGGATATTATTTATAATTAAATCGCGGCTTTCTACGTAAAAATCAATTATAACGAAGTAATTTACACGATGTATTATTGAAACACTATTTATTTACTCTTGCAAAGATTTTATGCACTCTAAAAGAGATAAGTATCTCGTTATACGCTTTTAGATTCAATTATGATCAATTTAATGTCAAATTTTTCATCAACAATAAACGATAATACAATGGTAGCAATATTTGAATTTATGATATGTTTTCCACCAATGTCTTATGATAATGTGTTTAATTTTACGAATTAAATGTTTCACTTTGAAGGAATATAATAAAATCAAAATATTAAATCGCGTCCTAATCCATTGTCTTATTAATTAAATTTATACTTTTGTTTTCCTTCAATTTTTTCCATCAATTTTTTCTCGCGTATAGGACACAATTTCTTCCTCTTTTGTGTAAAGTCTATGATTATTGTTTATGTTATCTCGATATTATAATTTTTTATGTACATTAATCTTGTTAAATTTCGAATGTACCAATGTTGTTGGCGCACCATTACACCCCGAGCACCGAGATCTTCATTCAAGATCAATCCTACGGTAACACTCTCGTCCGTCTATTTTTCTTAACGGGTTATATGCATCGAGTGGCACTTTACAATTAGCCGGTACGCCATGCGCAAACATCCGCGGTGTTTGAACGACGCTAATAACGTCAACCATGGGCAGAAACACGGAGTCAGCATCACTTTTTCCTTCATCGGCGTCGCGCCTTCCCGTTTCCTTGAAACTTTCGTTCTCTTCTCGATCAATGACCCCGTCATTGCCATTGCTTCGCCACATACATGTCAGACGATCCGATATTTGACAAGTTTTTACGCCGACTCCCATACTCGTCCAAGAGCAATCTTAACTGGTTAACGGTCGACTCTGATTTATTGCTCATTATTAAACCGTGGATATACAGGGTGTCTGGATATATCTTTCATTATTATAGTATATGACTTTGAAAGCCAGCAAATCCGTTGACAAGTATCAATTGCAGCCCATCGATTTCGATCAAATATTTTCTTCGAACGAAATTTGTTGTCAACCCTTTTTTACCCCTCGGAATTGTCAAGCTCACCTTTAATTTCTTATAGGATGACCTGCAATTTGTTTGTACCCATCGTCTAAGGGATGCCGAGACGAATTGGGCAAGCATCATAACATATACTTTGTTCAGTAAGTAAACAAAAACAGAGATTGTAGGCTTACTTGTAGAAAACCTTGAGAACTCCGGGAAGAAAGTGTTGACAAACAATTTGGTACAGGCATCTTAAAGCTCTGCTTAAACCATGCTAATCCAGCAGAAAAAGTTTCCTAGCAACAGAATAAATTAAGCCGGTCACGTTGCGCGCTGTATATTGAACAATCAAGATCCTTCACACAGAAGTGGATCAATGTTCCAGTCGAATTTACTTGTCATTACATCAGTGATACTAATCTTTCTTTAACACTTTATAGTAATCTATAAATCAGCTTTTTTCCCTCGATCGGTGGCCTGTGAATCGATTGTCACGGCAACCTGTTATCTATTATTGAGATAAAAGTGTTAGATTGTACTACTGTCAGCTCCAATATTATTATATAATATTTAAAATATTAGATACATTTCGCGACTAATGAAATAAATAAAATAAACATAGAAACTAAAATTTAACACTCAGCTACTGCAAGCTTCAATATTATTATATAATTCTTTAAACATTAGATACCTTTTGCGATGAATAAAATAAACGAAATAAAAATAAGATTTAATTAGATTCAAGTACCCTATAATAACAAAAATGCTGAGTGACCGGTCGGTAAAGTAACAGTCGGAGATCAGACGGTTGGATGATGAGTCGGAAGACGATGCCGAGTCACATTCGACCAAAGCTAAATTAGCGTACCTCCAGACATTATGAAATAAAATCTAAAAGGTTTTGTTGTCAGAAATGACCCGGCACAGCTAGCGAACTGTTAACCCCTTGCACTATAATAACGAGTCAGACTCGTCATACAGATTTCGTGCAAGATCTACTAAATATGAATATTATTAATTCCTTTTAAGTCAAAGTAAAATTGCATTCTTCTGTTATCGAAGTCTAGAAACGAAATTAGATAAAGACAATAGAAGAAACAAAAATTGCCTGATCCTATTAGGGAAATTATTAAGGATGTACTGATCAACACAACATGAAAAAAATCGTAGTGCAAGGGGTTAATGCCGTCGCTCGAGGAAGGCAAAGTAGCATAATCGAGCTTTTAATTAGCGAATATTGTCGGCGCTTGGGTCGAAATGGGGGAAGGTATAAATCGCTTATTTGTGAGATCGAGACCGACCGTCCGTTGACTGGTTTGGATCGGCATTGGAATGTTTTGATCGATAACGGTGCATGTCACGGAAGCGCTCCCGTTCAACGATGCGTTGGTTTTAATTATTTATACTTGGTCTTGACTTAATGCCGTGCAACAGTACATCTCGACTAGTTTGGACGAACCAGAATCTTTACCGGCAGCGCAACTTTTCGCGCGATATTCACTTTCCGGCCGTGTACTTTCGATTAATCTTGTTGACCAGAAACAGTTATCGCGTATCTGGTCTCCTGTTTCATTGTGAAATATTCGTTATCCTGGAATGTAATTAGGGGAGACTATTATATTAGGGGAGAGTCGCCATAATCGTACCACTTAAGCGAATTTAGAAAACATACGAAACTGGTAATCTTATTTATAGAAGTAATTCTTCAAAGTAATACGATGACATGTTGTTTAAACATTTTTAATCTCTATAAATGTATAAGAAGGATTATTATTAACTCGAATTTCAATTTTCAGAAAGGTTGAAAAACGTACGATAATTACACAATTACACAATACGATTGTACTGCTGAAGGTGAAAAATGGAATATGGTCATTTATAGAATGATTCGAGTTTAATTTATACATTTATTTATTAAAGAAATGAATACTTATCAAAAATCAAATATATTGAGCACAATAATAAAGTTTGGTGTTTTTTGATACGATTGCACATGCATAAATCGAGCATTTCAAACATTGTGTCATATTATCGGGGCGTGCTTCTTTGCATAAATTGCAGAACCATAAATTGACCGATACCAGCACGATGTGGGAAACTTCCTAACAGTACGATTTAAACAACTTGCTCGCTGCTCAGAAAACGCTGCTTCAAAAAATCAATTTTAATATCCTTTTAGAATTCTCTTAAGTATTACACGTCACCTAAGCTAATATTAGCATACAAATAAGTACGATTGTACTATTATTAAGATAGATAATGCGTATTTAACATTGCACAAATTTGACATTAGTCTTACCTATTTTATAGAAATTGGTGGGGACAGTACAGAAACACGTTCTTGCGCATCATAAAATGTTAACAATTATTATAATTGACTGAGCTTTTAATGAATCCAAAATTAGCAGAACTAATAAATATTTCGAAAAAATCAACCTTTATCTTTTATCTGTAGTAATTTATTATGAATCACATGCGTGCACTTTCCAACGCTTTGACTGTCAATCTAGCGATCTTAAAAATGTCATAAAACCAAGACATTTTATTTAATCGCGTCTAAATTAGAAGTTAACTGAAACGTGTAAAATTAAAATCTGTTTATATGTTTCAAAGTAAAAAGATTTGCTTTTCGATCGAAAGGAAACAGTATTATCACAATACACTAAATGTTAATACATGTATATCGAATAGTTTCTAAGATAACAGATAAATCGAGATTTCATTTACAACGAAGAGTCTGTTATCTTTTTAGGTTTAGTTCATTATGATATATCATATTAATTTATCCCACTTATATAATATTCTACAGAATGGCCGACGCAATGTTTAGTGGAGCTTAAGTTTTATTTCAACTGATATGAATATTGTGTGCGACCAATGTATTGATATAAATGTATTTCCTGTTACAAAATGTTTGTTATTGCAGCAGGTACGGTTTCCTTATGTGGGTGAATTGGAATTGTCCTGATCTTTCTTTTCGCAATGTTATCCTTCATTAACACGTTCGTCGCCAACAATCGACCACGAAAATGTTCACAAAATCAAAGCAATTTAATTAATTAAAGCGAAATTAGAAAGTTAAAATTGATCATGAGGGATGGAATTAGAACTGTTTCGCTTCCGAAACATCCTAGTCAAATTCAGTTTGTTCGGATATATTAAAATGAAAATGAATTTTCAAAATTGTTTAAAAATTAGCGTTACCCATATTTGGGTGACGTGGCGATGAACGTGTTAACGCGTTCCATCCTACTAATACAGAAGTTTCACGGATGCAGTTAACGTCTCTTAATAATGAGCCTGCCGTGTCGTCGATTAACGACACGGGAATCCTTCAGTTTCTAATCATCGACGGCAAAATACATTTAGGCCTCGTTTCTATACAATTTACCATTTCCTTTGGTTGTAATGGTTTGTACATTGTAATGCGACGAAAGATGTCTATTTAACTAGTCCATTTAACACGTTTCTTGCTACGTATACTGTTTTCAACAAGCACAGAAACTCGTTTTTAGATTGTGCGATATGTTCGTTGCTGTTAGCTAAAATGGAAGAAAACCATTATTTATGTCATTTCCATATTTATACGACTTTACAATATGGTCTTCTTTCGGTACGGTTGGTCTGGTATAGTTAAACAAATATTCATTTTATCAATTATTAAGCAATTCTCATTATTATCAGTCTTTGTCTCGAAAAAGGATGGCAAACTCTTCCAATTACGATGGTTTATTTTTATCTAACAATACTAACATTTTAACGATGTTTAAAGAGAGCGAGACGTGTTTAACGCATCAATTTCCTCGAAGACTGTCTTATTTATCTTTAAAATTAATGGTCTGTAGGAAAACTTCGTTATAACACGCGATAGCGTGTGCACTTACTTTCTTCCTTTCGAGATTTATCAAGAAAAGTTAGCATGCAGATTTCATGTTTAATTGGGACAATGAAATAATATCGCGGATCATGTCAGTCGGTACCAGCGAATGCCAATACTAATATGTAACTCCTTCGCTTATAGTAAAAAGATATTGCATAGATTGCAATTGAGTTTTATAAGTAGTATTTCTTAGATATTTCTTTTAAAATTCGTTGAGAATTTGAACACTAATGTAGTCGTTAATGTAGCCACTTTTTGTTCAGACTTGAAAAATTGCTAAATTTAGCAATTTTGCTATTAATAATAGTAGCAAAAAGTACAATGAAAGCAACGATTCTTAAATAACGATGGAAACAGAAATAACGAAGGTGGTATTTGGTAGCTTTAAATGAGATTTAGAACTGTATCACTCTGCCGGATGTTGTCAGTGAAGAAAATGCTTGTGTAATTTGATTACAAGGTAACGATACAGACCGGACTCAACTGCCGAGTTTTTAAGAATGAAATATTGAAGCTCGCGTGTACAATATTTCTGATTATTCGGATAATTAGATATCATTGAAATATATGTATATTACTTGCTTCTTGAAACGAAGTTTTAAAAAGGAAACAGCTTCTTTTTAACGGATACGAGGGTCACTGTCTATCATTAGTACATATACGCCTTGCGATTGCTTCGTATAGTTCACAAGATACTTGAGATCATTTTTAAAAATATATATAATTTTATATCTCTTATCCGAAGGTTTATTTTTCTAATATCCTTATACCAAAACGTTCTATTCACTAAAAATTTCGTTCAAGTTTTCTACTACGTGGTTATGCATCTAAATAATACAATGACTAGATAGCAGACCGTCTGGATACCAGAGTATTGTAAAAATAAACGTTCGGATAAAGGAGAAGAACTAGAAGAACTTTCCTATTTCATTTTGGGTTTTTTGTGATGACAATTGAACTATGGCTTTCGTGCGATTATGTCATAAATAATCGAATAAAATTATTTACACGATTTTCAAGAACTTCTTTCTTCAACATTAGAAAATATAGGTTTTATTTATACCATCAGCATGCGTCGAACTTTCTAGGTTCGTATAAAAAAATGTGATTATTTAGTCGAAACAGAAGAGAAGGGATCAGAGAAGAATTTCGGTGGGAAAATTAGCGGTTCACCCAGTATATACTGTCTAATGAACATTGAAACATCGGCGTTCCACGAGTTTCTTTGCGAACGATCGCAATCAAATTAGCTCGAGACGCTCTGATAAGAGTTAATAAGTCTTCTCGGTGGAGAGAAACGTCGAGTTTAATACGTATTCTTTTTTCCAGACGGTGCACACGCATGGAAATGGTCTGGCGACAGTAACGTCGATAGGCATCGTTTGCCAACAGATGGGAAAGGTATCCATAGCCGTAAGAAGTGCCGCTATGTCCCACATAGAGCCACGTTTGACTACGATTCTGGGACGGTAAGCACGTTCTCCTATTACATCGTACGTATGCACATCTTCCGGGTGGTGGTTCCTGCCAGCCGACTTTTTTCACCCCTGCACACGCTGCTGGCCATGTATATCTAACATTTTCTCGGACTTCGTGGAAATGAACGGCTAATTCTGAATCGTTCTTTGCTGCAATCTTCGGATCTATCGTCCTCTTTATTAGCTAGACCTGATTCGATATATACAGAGTAGCTGCGTCGTTTTCTAGCAAAACTAGCGCCTATTCATATCGATTCGGAAATATGATAAATTAATTAAAGTTATATTCTGAAGTTTAATTACTTGTCTTCTCATATAACATTATGTAATAGCTTAAAACTGTGTTCTGCAAACTTTCCTTGCGATTAAACATTTCGCAAATCGTGAAATTGAACGCCTCGGTTGTTTTCTTGCTTAAGCAGATCTATTGCGTAATAATAAATGAAATAAATGAGTAAATGTCGGTGTTAGGAAGAAGAGCGGACATTTATTGTTACCTGATGGTCGTGAGAGTGGCAAAATTATAGGCATGGTATGTCTCGAAGTAATCTTCTTTTCCGAAGAATGGGTTCTTCATCGCGCAATGGAAATTCTATTCAGATTGTTATCGCTGAATGCACATAATAACAACTGTTGTTTCCCGAACATATTAAATGCATCTTCGAAGCCAATCGCAACAGCCAGCTGCGCAAATAACGGTAAAGGAGCAGAAACAAACTGGGTTTCCTTCCGCGAAATAAATTATAGAAGCGGGAGCTGCGTTCGAGCGTCGTTTGTCAGATCATTTTTCTGCGTTGTTAACGTCGAAATAGATAATTAGCGGATTTCCATGTCTGCCGGACAGGTTTGCGTACGGGTTGCCGAGTGCCGGAAGCGACTGTCCGCCTCCACTTCGCCACATTCGCGCGGCTTCTGTGACCACATACGTTTCGGCCGAACGATTTCATATAGCTTCTTCGCTCGTTCGAAACAAGTTTCTCCGCGGGTGTCCTTCTCTTTTCCATTGTTTAACGTAACAGTGTCAATGTCAGATAAAGCGAAATTGCGCTAACGAGCGTGGAAACGACGCGTTTGCCCGGAAATTCGAAATGTGTAGGTGACAGTTAGTTTCTGGAGGAAATAGACCTCGACTTTAAATTCGAAACGGCAAATACTGAAATTTCGAACATGCAACTTTTTAATTATGGATTTTTAGAATTTCATTCTTCGTGAATAATTATGAAATTTGAAAGCCGTAATTGTGACATTTTAAAACCTTCAATCTGGTAACTGTGGTTTTAGAAACGGTGCATGTCACTCTTTAGTGGTCGAGAATGTTTTTGTCTCCCCTAAAATTTTACTGGAATGATTTATAAATTATCGGCGACTATTCTTATCGACAAAAGTGTGAAAGAAATTCTTCCGTGTGTAATTTTATGATTTTCGCGCTCTGCCGAACTAGTGTCACCCTATTGCTTCGAATGAAGAGATTAATAGACCCGAAGCGTTTTCGTTTCAGGTAATTAGTTTCACTGGAACTATGTTCATCGACCATTGTTGCATGCATCGGAATGTAATTTTATCAACAATTGCACATATTCGCAGTTGCCTTTAACTATTTGCTCAAACTTGAAAGTTAATTTATGCCAATGGGTTGGATACATCAAAGTTTGCGATCCGATAAACGCAAAGGAATTGGGAGAGTAATTTATACAAGAAATCCGAATCTCCGTTGTTAAATAAATTTATTAAATAATTTTATCGAGTCTTTATGTTCATTGAGTGGGCGATCAACGTGTCAAAGCAGCTGAATTTTATATTATATTGATCCAACACGTTCCACCCACACCCCCGTTTCGTATTATTGAAACGGAAGTGGATCACTGGTACACAGCAACAGGCTTGGACGTGTCTTTGCAACAAAAACTGTGTTTGTACTTGTTCGATGATCTCTATTACGAAGAAGGTACAGTCGGAACCGGTTTCCTCGTCGATGCTGTGATCGCAAAGGGAGTCACGATCCATTTCTAGCGGTCTTAGGTCTTAGGTCTTGTTTGAGTAACCTTTTGGGTTACACGAATTTACAAAAATAACTCAAAAATTCTGTGCAGATCGACCTGAAATTTCTTAAATTCCATTCCACGAGGATACTAACTGTCGATTTCTTGTTAAATCGCGAGAATATACGATCGAATTAAAATACCTCGGGGCACTTTTGCGTGTGAATAAGTAATAAATGACTCTTCTTACGTTTCCTTAGACGTATAATTTGACTGTTTCTGAAAGTGTGTTCGAGGAAGTGTACGGTATTCGGCGCTCCTTGTGTCTGTACGAATGATTAGATTTAGTGATATTTACTTCTTCACCTGTGATTATACGAACTTGTTAAACGTCTCAAAAGTAGCAGTTGCAAAAGATTTGCGACAGAAGTTGGCAGACACATCGTTCCTCCAAGATATTGTTATTCTGCGTATTTTCAAGCGACTGCAAAATTCTTTCGTTAATGTTTAGATATTGAAGCATAATTAACGAAAAGATTTTTTAAGTTAGATTCAGATAGTTCAAAATTGGTGAACTCCGTTTTTATTGTTCTCTCACAACGATTATGACAATCTCACCTTATATAACATGCTAAAACGGAGTACGAAACCGCAGTTTTATTGGACACTTAGTTTTAATTACTATTCGCGTGCACAAGTTGCCTGCTTTTGGAGCCGTTACGAAAGTCTCACCCCTTAAATTGTTAATGGCTCTGGATAATTTATTTTACTGCTACACGTGTTTTTAAATTACGAGAATTTCTGTTTCAAACATAGCTTTTCGAAATTGATCGACGCAGGTAAATACTCGATGCCAGGAAGCACGCTTTTCCCGTATTTCTCTCACTTGGTTTACTTCGATCGACTGCCAGTTGATTTGCTTTACAGCCAATAAAGTCGACATCGTTCTCCGAAATAATATTTTATTTTACCGTGCGAAAGTCCGCCGGTTCGAGAAAGTTCTCCCATGATCACGAATTTCCTGATCGCTCTAGGAAACGCACGCATATTTTCCAGAATCGTTCGATTGTCTATCAATTTGACTTTTTATTTCGTTCGCTGCTGTTGTCCGGTTTCATGGAACCACGAAGATCTGTAAGAAAACGATACCATTTCGTAATAGAATTTTATATTAATAAAAATTAATACAATATAAGAAAAAGATAGCCAAATCTTTTTTTCACATTATAATAGAACTACAACAATTGTACCAACATAACATGCTGGAAACAATTATCTTGGTACTCCCGTTAATTCGAGACAATTCCGATTGTCAATAACTGTTACTAGTCACAAATAAATAGTATCAATTTAAACTAATCTGTTCCGTTTTCAATGGAACGATTTGTAATGTTAGTAATTATGATAATATTAATAATATAACGATATTATTATATACAATAATAATATTATTAATTATATTATATACTGTATACATACCATATTATATTATAATTATAATTATTATATACAATAATAATATTATTAATAATCGATTTGTTGTCATTGTAGGAATTTGATGTGAAGGAATAAATTAAGTTGAGAAAATTAGGGTCGAACGAGGGTTAAGAAACTAAAGAATCCTCCCCTTGAAATTAATCGTTCTTATAAAATGATTCTAATCGTACTGAGATAGTCGTTGATTTATAAGGCATTATAATGCGTTTCCTTTCCAGTAGAAGAAGCCATTATTTCCTTGATTCGCTACTAAAACAGGTTATTATGTTTCTCGAACGAGCGAAAGAGCTCTCGCAAGACGAACGTCATTAAAATGGTC